>VWZU01005090.1:1381280-1419583 GCA_013397095.1 Sterrhoptilus dennistouni | reverse complement strand
CAATTAGTAGTAGTCACAGCTGGGGCCAGCAAAGTTATATGTTTTCATTAACAAGAGTGTTTTTCTTAGTGAAGGACTTTGATAGAGATCCAAACTGAAGTGCAGAAGGTACGGATCCTTGGCAGGGCTCTTAGAGAAGAAAAACTGGCAGCAGCTGGTATTCAATACACACCAAGAGCTTAAAATGGCCATTCCTTGGTTCCTGTATCTCATTTATTTTGGGCAGCTGTTGTGGGTACCAAGAGCACTGAAAATCAAGGGTATGACCGGCAGCTGTAGAGCAATAGTTGCCATGTGCAGCAGGAAAAGTGAACCTGCTCATTGGATAATCAGCCTCCTAAAAGAGCAGAAGCCCAGTCCTCTGTGGCTAGGGAAGTTATACTGAGCAAGTGGCATATGAAGGCCAGCATCAAGCTCTGTTTTTTGTTTAGCTAACTAATTTTAATTTCACAGCTGGGAATTCTTATTATAGCAGAAATCATTTCACATCTCTGTCACTGTGTGGTTGGATGATGATCTGGTGTGTGGGATCTTATGTTTAGACCTCAGCTTCACTGTCTTTCCTGGAGAGCTGAATTTCCTGTTGGTAAAACTGCCATAGCTCCAAGGAAATGCAAATGCTAAAAGGTCTGTGCTGATTTACTTCAGGCAAGTTGCTGGTTCAGTTTTCTATTTTATGCTCTGGAGATATTTTTACTTTGTGTCTCTACTGTGGCCTCCAAGCAAATCCAGTTTTAAACTCCTCACAGCAGGGCTCTCCTAGTTATGTCCCTCGATTGAAATCACAATTGCTGATGGTGCTACAGGGTTTTCCCATCATAAGTGATTTTGAGAGCAACTCCCCCAGAACATGGTGTGCAGTTGTGGGAAATCTTTGCTACCCCTTTTGGCTTTTATCAGTCCTTTTTCAAGTATATGATGGCTTTATTTCTCCAGGATAGAAAGACACCCATCTGATTTGTCTGGAAAAGCATTCAGCCAAGATAAAGCACAAAAAAATACCCAGAAAAGTCTGACCTTCTCCTGGCCAGTTCCTTTCAGTTCCCTTGGTAACCATCACCTTGACGTTGTGGTATTCAAAGACAACTTCTTAACTTTACAGAGAATATAACAAGGAGCTGTTCAGGCAGGGTCAGCTGGAACTGGAAAATGTGTTTCCTTTGCTCCCAGGAAAGAGGCAAGATGTCAGGAAGGGAGGTGACTGGTAAGGGGCAGGCTGCTATTCCCTCCTCAGGGACTGTGAGCTGGTTTTGGGGAGGTATGAGAATGGCTAAAGTGTTTTCTGTTTTCCCTCTCAATTGCCCTCTTGCAGACCTGACTGGGAGAATGAAATCTGGTTTGGGTCACCTCCCTGGCATTTCTCAGTTGGGCACTCTGGGGAAAGCTTTACCCTTTGAGTGAAATGATGGTCTCTACCCCTGCAGTGCCTTCTTGCTGGGGAATCATTTCTGCTTGGGGGTCACTTTCCACCCAGGGCAGCACACAGACACTTCTGCCTGGGGTGGGGATTGGGGTGGGCTCCCATGCCAGTGTTGTGGGATAAGTGGTGCCATTCATTGGGAAGCTTGGGAAAACAAAATGGCCTTTGAAGTCTGGCACTGCTCCTTGAACCATTTTGGATCAGTTTCTTCCCAGTTGTTGCTGTGCACCAAAGAATTGCAGTACAGTCCTGCACTCACTCAGCATCCTCCAGGAAGACCTCCCAGGAGGACAGTAATTTTCATGTGCAACTGCTTTGTTGTGTCAGTCTGGGAATACATGTGTAACTCCAACTCCCTTCACTTCCTTGCTTCAGAAGAGACCAGAAGGCCAGCCAGTATTGCTGAATTTGCCAGTTCACAGAGAGGTCCTATTGCATCCAGAGTGTCCTACCCAGTCAGTATGCAGAGTGGGTGTCTTCCAACTGCTTCAAGTGAGGGATGCAATGGGAACATCTTGTCTAGATGACAGTCAGGAATCCTCTGTTTGGCATTGGAATATACAGGAAGCAGCCCACAGTTGCCAGTTCCTCCTGCCTTTTGTCCTCCATGCATATTGAAAGCCTGCACAAACCTCTACTCTTGTAATTGCAGATATACAATACATGTAAAGTGTACTCTTGTATTTATTCACAGGTACATGCTCATTTATCAAAGAGGCAATCTCTGTTGGCATCAATATAATAAAGGGCTTCTCAAAGCAGTACTGCCAGGAGCCTTTTTCCCCAGGGAACGTAATGCTGCCATGAATGTGGCAACAAGTCAACATGGTATAATGCTGCATCAGAGGGCAATAATTCTGGGGGCACAAAAGGTGTTGTAAGTGCAGATTAAGGGACATGGAAAACAGTGCAAGTGCAGTGACTTTCACTTCTCCCTTGAGGGAGTTACATATTAGTCATCCTCTCTGTTTTGTACATGACCAACCAAAGGCAGGTAGGGTATGGAGGAGATGAGTGACATTTCCCCTGCCTAGCAACAGCTATTGATAACCAAGGGAAATCAAACCTGTGTTTGAACTCCCACATGGTGGGCTCCATTCATTGTACCAGCTTAGCACCTTTGGGAGCTAGGCTGGTCAGAGGAACCAGCCAAACATGATCAAGCTTCAAACTGAAAGCTATATGATTAGGTTTGCTTGTACATGTAAATTTGTGCTGAATTAATTTTTGGTGTCCTTTGGGTCCCATTGCTTTCTTTAGCTGGGGGACTGTGAACACCCTTAGGGCTGAGTAGAATGGTAAACCAGTGATGTGGTTGGTATTCCTCAAAAACTCTTCTCTTCACACAAGGAGTCAGTGTGCTCATGTGCATCAGCTGAGCATGAACTGCTTGATGCCAACTCCTGCATTTAGAGGAGGTCTCAGATTCCTGCTCAGCTACACAGACACCCTTTATCTGTTCTCCAGCCTTTTTAATGCTGTGGATGATTTATGGTTTCATGCAGAAAAACACAGAGAATGCCTCCATTCCCATGTCTGTGAGGAGGTCTGCTTCCCATTTGTCACTCGAATTCACCACTTGGGAGTCTGCTTGGATGATTATCTCTTGACAATGAGGTATTGGCTGTGGTTTGGGATTGCTTCCCTGTATTTATGCTATGGTCATAACCATGAGGTTTTTCATGATTTCTTTTTGATTCCTCAATATTTGGCCAAGTGTTAGGTCTTAGTGAAAATGTTTACAGATCTTGACACTTCATAAACATGAATGGGAATGACAATTTGGATTATTTGGTTTCGTAAGCATGTACAATGCCTCACTTGTCCTTCCCCAAAGTTATTATTTGGGACATGAAAATCCTTTTTTCCATCCCTTGCTATGTTTGTACTGCCTTGTTGAAGCAAAACTGTTTCTCTTAAGTGTTCGGTGGCCTTTAATGCTGGAGGATGTGAAAGTCTTAGTCACTGGGGGTATTCATCCTGACAGTGCCTTTGTGAGGTGGTACAATGCTATTATTTCTCCCTATTTACAGAGAGAGAACAACACCCCAATGGTTTCATGAATCACTTGGGACAGTGCAGATTTAACTTGGTTACCTGTAGCTCATTGTGTTTTGCTGGCTGCATGCCTGCAAGGCATCTTACTTTCCTGAGTATAACTGGTTTTATGACACAAGAAAGTGTTTTGGTGACGGTTCCTGTGGTATCCTCCCATGGACCTGGCATGAATTATGAACTTCAGCTGACAGAAGACCATTTTAAAGCTGTTCTCAGCTGGCAAAGCTTAGAAAATCCTTCATAGGGATAGCCCACTCACTGTGGGCAAGACCTGGAAATGGAAGGAGATTTTTCCCCTTCCCCATCATGGGGAGAAGTGCATCATATCCTGGCAGAAAAGCAACATCCCAGTGCCAACCAACCTCCGCAGAGCAAATGGCATGTGGTGTCAGGGAATGCTTTCAAACAGCTGGCTGGAAGGGGAGAATTCATCCAGATGAGTCTGAAAATTTATATGCACAGCTGATATTGCTGGAAAGCAGAACTGGCATGGGAATAGCTCACAAAGTGGGGATGCAGGGGAATCTTCAACTAAAGCTTTTATCTATCAAACAATTCAGTCAGCTTGGGTGCATCATGAAAGGGTGGCATGCCCTGAAGCAGAGAGGGGAAAGGGGACTTCTTTTGCCTCTATTTATATACCTGAGAAGCTGCCCTTGCAATGAATAATTGCAAATAATAATCATAATATCAAAACCAGAAAGGGCAAAGAAAGAGCAGCTCCCTCCCTCCCCCTCTCTGGGGCTGGTGTTTGAGATGTCACTCGGATATGAAGTTGAGCCTGCTTCCAATGGAAGGAGGCTGGCAGTCAGTGTATCTTTATCACAATCTCTTTCATGCTCTGATGAGCTCTCTACCCTGTGCAGGAGCAGCAGCAGCAGCAGCACAGACAGAGATGCCAGTCTGTCTCTGAGCAAACAGAAAGACTTGGGCTGAAGCTTTAGCTAATTCAAAGAAGACCCTTATGTGTTTTTCCAAAGTTGGCTGCTGCCTATTTTTTATTCCCATTCTGCTTTGTGCTAAGGCATGTCATGGCCCTGTGCCTTTCTCTAGCTAAAAGGTAATTGATTTTTCACATGGAAGAATTATCAGGTTCATAATCTTCTGCAGATTATAATGAACAGTATCCTTTTTCTGCTTCCTGCAATCTCAGCACTGGTGTCTGAGCTTGGAAGGGAAGCTTGAAAGCACAGTTTGTTTTTTACACTGGAGAAACAGTGTTGTCCTCTGGTGGGGTGTTGCAGGGAAGTTTCTGGTCTGGTACAGAAGTCAGAAATCTGTTGTGTTGATGTGCTGACCCTCTCTAACTCTGCTTCTCTGGGCCAAGGGGATGGCCACTCAACACAGCACGCTTAAACCATTTCCCTTTTCATTTTTGGCCAGGTGAAAAGAAAAGCTCTGGGCAGAAACTCTGGCCCCATCCCTTGTTGAACTACATTTAAAGGGGAGCTTTGAACCTTGTGATCCCCAGCTTAGTACATCCTCATTCCGCCACTGGAAGATGCCCCTCCTTGGCAAAAGAGACCTGGAGGAGGGTACAAGCTGTGGTTTCCAATCTGTGCTCTGAGACTTGCAATGGGGATGGTAAGGGGAAAGCCTCCCTCGAGCACAGCAGTGGCTTCAGAAGGAAGGGTGACTGAGACAGTTTGGTGGCAAAGGGAATCCAGCTATGAGGAGAAATTGCGTCCCACAAGAATGAGACTGGACCTGTCCCTCCTCCCTTAACAAAAGCTTTTCAGAATTTCATCCCATTTCATCAGTTTGAGATTTCTGCTCTGCTTTTGGAGAAACTGGAATCAGAGGCCATGATTTCAGATTATGCATCATACACTGGGTCCTCAGTGGAGAAACATTCAGTTGTGAACCCAGTGCTGAACTGAGAGCTGGGATGGAGGTGCATAACTCCAAGACCTTTTTTTTTTTTCATCTGAAGACTCTTGTCCCATCTTTTTGTTTGTCCACATCAGTAATTAGTCATCAACATGAGGAGAGACAATTAGAAACTTCTCTAATGGCCTCTTTATCTTTCATACTTTCAGATTTCTGTACCTGAATCTCTCCTAAAGTCCCCACATCCCTGGTGTTGAGCATGATGTGATCACTGCACAGAGCAGCTGTCTGAGCAGATTTCATTTTGGCTGAGACAGGATATGTGGAGGAAGAGAGGCAGGACAATTGGGGAGCAGCACCGAAGGAGAATTAGTTGACAAGGAGGAGCATGTGAAAGAAAACAAGGAGCACTTGGGACTTTGGATGACAAGTAGTTCACCCCTTCTCAGCCCATTAATAAGTTAATAACTTATCAGAGATCAACTTAACACCTTGAGGCACAGAAGACATTGCCTTGTTCTCACATTAGCTTGGCTCTATTGTAATTCCTTTATCTTACCTTTTTTCCCCCTCAGCTATTGCATACTCACCTGGGGCCACACTAATATAACAGCATAAGATTCAATTACAAAAGACTACAATAGGAGTGCAAAATTCTCTTCCTGACATGCTGAATCAGTGCTCATAAGCATTAATTATTGAGTGGCTAGCAGAATTATTTTTTTTTAAGTTCTAGTGGAAAAAAGAATAAGCCTTATGGTATCTCCTGTGCACAGAGCAGCAATTCTCCCACTGGGAAGTCCATGGCTTTGCCAGCTCTTGGGGCAAGGCACAGGCAGAAGGGACATGGATGGGACTGGAGGAGCCAGGAAAAGAGGTGTTGAGAAGGAAACGAGGGGATAAAAGAGTGCCAAACTGGCACAGTCCCCTCCTGAGGAAGGAGAGCCCCAGGGAGGAATGTTTGCTGCTTTCTATTTCCCTTGGTCTAAGCACAAGGCTTTTTATCACAAAAGAGAGGAGGGAGCCCATGTGGGGGGAAAGATAAAGGTCTGGCCACCGTGTCTCTGCTCTGCCTGGATGGGAAATATTCTTATCAGCCCATTTGATGTTTTCCTGAGAGCCTTAGCATTGTGTCCAGCACTCAAACATCCCTGTTCCTATCACCAGAGCTGCCACTACCTCCAGCTTATCTCTTTGTTACAGGAGCCTCCATCTCTAGAGTACCTAAACACATTTTACATGGTATCAACACAGAGAACAAAGTAGCTCGTTCTTTCACTGCCAGCTTCAGAGAAGCTCTGGTTTGAGGGAACCGTGGAGATTCAGCTCTTCTTCCTTCTCTGGCAAGATGCTTTCAGATTGGGACTTTGAGACAGAGGAATGGGACATGCTTATGCTGCTGCTCTTGATTTTGTGAACCAGGAGATGATGTCAGAATTCAGATGGGTTAAAGCCTCTTCTTTTGTCCACACGAAGTTATGGAATGTAACATTTACCAATATCTCCTCATTTTCGGCTACAGATGGGTTAGATACCCTAGAACAAATGGAATATTTTTGCTGCACAGATACAATATTTGCTACCAGATTTCTTGGAGCAAATATAAAGAAAAACGCAGAGTTCAGGGCATAGGTTTGCTCAGGATATCCCAGCAGAGAGAAAGGGTTGTCCAGTTATGTCAGCTGGAGCTACTCTAGGTTCACAGATGCCACTACAGAGTTACATTACAATGACAAACACCAGATGCAATTCCCTCATCCCTCTGTCATGACTCTTCTTTTCTATATTTAAACGTACATATTCTGTGGGGATGAAGACTTGGCTTCGGAAAATGTGCAAAATTCTGCTGCCCCACAGGGTTTTAGTCTTGTGTTCAGATGCACCGTGACAAAATAAACACTGTGTGCGCGAGAGGGAGTGAAGAGGATGACATCAGGATTACAAGCAGTGTCAAAGGAGACAGACTTGCCTTTCACAGGCGACATTTGCATGTGTAACACAGGCTCAAAAGACTTCTATCGCTTCCCTCCTTTGCCAGCGTTGCGTGTTATGCATTAAACATATGGCTCCACTTAAACCAGGGGCCAAGCTCCCCGCGTGGGGCGAGCGTTTGCTGCGGTCGCCCCTCGTCCCTCTGAGGATGGGGAAGTTTGGCAGAGACAGTGAGTAGGAAGGGCGGATGGAATTCGATTAGTCAGCGATGGCATCGGAGCGCGTAATCCGATCCTCCCCACAAACGTCACACCCTGCGCTCGCTGGGGAGGGCAGCAGAGGCAGCAGCGGCCGATCTAACAGACCTACGGCCGACACCATCACGCTTTCTGGGCTTTACCCAAAGAGGACAAAACAGACCTTTAATCAGGAATCAGAGATCTTAGAGGCCAAAGATCAGGCTGAAGCTGCTTTTTCATGTGCAGAATAGATGACACTGTGTAATACCTTTAATTGGACTAAAACACGAAATTGCACGTTATATGCTTGTGCTCACATCCGGAGATATGTGATTTAGAATCTTATAATCAAATGCACAGTGTGTTGGTGAAAGATGGCGTGATATGCCTACTCTCCATCCACACAGCAGCAGAGGCAGAGCAAAGGGACCTTCACCCTCCACCTTGGCAGACATCAACCCTCACTGATGAGCTTGCTAAAACTCATGACCTCATCTTTCCTTGGATCTCTGCTGATGCAGATACAGTGCAATGTCTTCTGGTTATTTTATTTTATTTTATTTTATTTTATTTTATTTTATTTTATTTTATTTTATTTTATTTTATTTTATTTTATTTTATTTTATCTATAAGCTTATGTTACATAGGACATACCAGGCAATGGCTATTTCTCTTTGCACCTTGGGAGATGAACCAGATTTTGTCTGATAACTAAAAATGAAAGGCTCTATATCTCATTTCTTATTCCCTGAGGCATTGATTTTGGTATTCTATAAAGTTACGGATTTGAGTGGAGATTGCTCTGATGTCCTTACCTATTCCCCCAGTAGCAGACTCAGAGAAAACTGCAAGGTGCAACCATTAGTGCAACAAATCAAAAATGTCTCTGCAAGCAAGTCACTGGAAGTACAAATGGCTCCCACCTCTCCCTTTCTCCTCCTTTTCTTCCTCTCCTCCCAGTTCCGGTCTCTCTCCCCTAGAAGAAGTTGCAAGGCTTTGTATTTAATTAAGACATATTGTCCAACCAATTGGGAAGCAGGAAATAGCAGGAGATGTTTTACAAATAGGAACAATTCTTGTTCATTATCCCTTAATTGAGGCAACAAAAAGGTGCTGGAAAACATCCATCAGATGCACATTCATGTACATCATCAGAGAGGATTGGATTTAGGAACTCACAAAAGCGACGTCAAATGTTCCAATCAAGAGTTATACAGGCAACAAAGGAAACAAAGAATTGGAGACACAAATACATCAGAATTAGCCCAATTGCAGATTATATGCTTCTGGAAAACACATTCCCTGGCTCTCTTCCAGGATTTTCTTATTTCACACTCCTGTCATTTCTCGTTGTGGTATGGAAGTCAATGTTCCTTGTCCCTCCTCTGCTGGCCTTCTTCATGGAGGAGTCATTCAGGAGGGTGTGGGAGATGCCTGTTGTGAAGATATTGCAGGCTGTCGCCTCAGCTTGGACTTGGGCTACTCTGAGAATGACACTTGGCACAATTTCTCCATCCTTGTTCCTTCATATTTTGAAGTTTGGCTGCTCAGCTAAGCCACTATTCTTGAGCAGAAGAGATAAATAACACAAGAGGTATAATAACAACCTTCCTGCTGGGGGAAATATTTTGAGCCTGGAAGGCCAGGAAATCCTGTTGCCCATTTAAGTATGCATTCTAAATCTTGCTTGGCCTGCTTCTGAGCTCATTTTCACTCTAACACCATGGACCTGCAAACCCAGCCTTTATTCCCACAGGTCTGTTAGACTTGAGTTCTCTGTCTTGTCATTTTTAAAAGGTGCTTTGAGTTTTAAATAAGGGACAAAATATGCCAAGGACTCTCAAAATACCTACTGAAATGTAAGCTCATCTGTAATGCTTCCTGGAAAGAAAGCCATCACCAGGAAAAATGGCATCACACCTCATTGGACTGTAGTAATAGACCCAAACATGACAGGATATTATTAAAAATGCTCCTGATCAGTACCCACAGCTGTTGAGCTAATTATTCTCACTGTCTTGTCATAGATACTTATATGGTCTCCCGGGTACTCTTCACATGCTTCTGAGAGACACATCTCCTCCTCTCCTTCATCGCCCTGGGATGACTGAGGGATGTGGTGGTCGGCAGCCAATTCCAATCCTGTGCACGGTGGTGTTTCCCCTGGAACAGCACTCATCTCACCAACTTTATCTACCTCAGCTTAAGACATGGAACTTAAGATCCCACCATTGATGAAAGGAGACGGGAAGCACCAGAGGTCAATTATACTCATCTGAAGGTGGGGAGATTCAAGTGGGCTAAATTCTGATGTGTTTATCGGGGGTGAGGCCAGAGATAAGCATCCCATGCTATGGAACCACTATAATGCAATGGGAGTGTGGCCTTATGCTTTATGACACCATGTGTGGTGGCAGAACATCCCTCCAGCAACCTGGGAATGGCTGGGAAGAACCTGAACCTAAACCTGAAGATGTCCTTGAGAAATACTAGTTGAGCTTCAAAGCTGAAGAAGGAAGCCTGTCAGTCCACTGCTCAGCTCTAAAGGAAACCATACAATACCCAGGGGAGGATTTCTTCCTTGGGAGGATGGAGCAGGAGTCTGCCTATGTGCCCTGTTACAGATGGGAGCTCTGTGGATTGCCTCTGTCTTTGCCTTCAGTGAGAAATTCTCCCATGATTTTCTCTTGCACATCCTTCAGCAGTTGCAATTCCTGTGTTGTTTTCCCCTGTCAACCCCACAAGCCCTCTGTGCCTTGTTTGGAAATCCCCACTTCTGACCGTGGAAAATGTTTGCATTGTAGCTGGCATTTGTTGATTTTCTTTAGGTGGCTCAGGGCTGCAGGCATTCCTCATTACTTTTTTATTAGCCAATTTGAATACTCATTTAGCCTCACTAAGCGTGCAATGGTTTTTAATTCTTCCTTCAGAGGCATTTTTGTAGAGCCTGTTCTTGGTCCTCAGTAATAACACAGGATCCCACCAATGGAACTGAGGTGAGAGACGATAACTCAAGGAACAAGAGCCATCAATCTGGGCTTGTTTCATGCAGGTGACAAGGCTAAGGACTCTTTTTGTTTTGCCCTTTGCTTTCCCATGCAGTGGAAATCACAGCAGTACAAGATGTGGCAGGCTGACACAATATGTTACACTGGACAAACAAGTCTCCAAAATACCTTGCAAAATTAAATAATTAAAGTGGTGAGACCATAAACAATATAAATTATGGAATTGGTAGTGTGGTAATGAGTAATAATTTAAGTCATCCATCTATAAGGCTAATAAGAGCTACAAAAAAATTACTATACCCATTACATATTTTAAAAAATGACCAGCAGAGAAATATTGTGTTTTGACATCCAGCTCCTGTGCACTGCTTTGGACCTGCTTTTCAGGTATGCTGCATATCCAGCCCTGGACAACACAGACAGTAATTATTTTTAAACTCAGATCAGGTAAGTAAGAAGGGAATAGATGGTGGGAGGAGAATTGGTCCTGTTATTTCTCAGGATGCAAGGCCAAACTAAAAAAAATGTGTCCCAGGGATAGACAGTCACTATGCAATACAACCACCTAGGGGTAGATATAGAGAGTTGGTTGGGGTTCTTCATTCCCCCTGGAAGGCTCTGCAGCCATTGCTGGGGCAGCAAAGGAGGACCATAAGCACCATGGCTGTCTGAGCCACGTTGCTATGGACAGATACAAACCTTTGGTCTCCCTGTCTATTAGTCCAGCAGTTTGCTCAAGCGCTAAATCCAGTTCCACACAGAAAAGGTACATTCTGATGCTTTTTCAAGTGTCTTGGATTCTATTGTGTACAAATTTCCAAATGAACTACTTGAGTGTTGACTAATGCTGCAGCCTGCAGTCAAGGTAAGAGCCCATTTATTTATAGGCTTTTCAAGGACAAGAAGAAGCTGTATTTGTACAATTCTCCAGCACACAGCCTAACAAACAAGTTACCTGCCTCAGCCACGTTTCAGGAGGACGATATATGAGACCCTCAAGGAAAATACACAGCTCAGCCATTGTCTGCTGGCAGGAAGGTCATGCGACGCCACCGGCTTCTGATGATGGCAGAACTGCAAATAAATGTATAAAGAAGGATTTCTTTTCCTGCACCATCAGTTTGATTGGATGTGTGTCCAGGAGGTTACTCAGGATGTCTAGCTGGAGCTGGCTGGGAGCAGACAGTCCTGGCTGCTGTGTGTGCACGGCACTTACTCGTTTAAATGAGGCTGTGTGTTTGCAATCGATGGGACTGTCTGATCCCTGGTTGCTGGGTTTCTATTTCCTGCTGATATTTACTTCAAAGGTGCATGACCACACAGATCACTTTAATAACAAGAGCCCAAAAGAAGAATTAATAAAATTCTGACTGTGTTTTATCCCAGGATCTCACAGTGCTTGACAAAGGAAAGGCATCATCAGTTGTTTTTATACAGGGGCAGAAAGGGGTGAAATTATTTATTTATCCACATTCATGCAGAGAATTGGTGGTAAAGCAGTGAGCTGGACCTCTCCAGCTGTGCTTTGAGGCTTCCTATAATGTCCATTGGAACAGTCCTAAAACATTTATCCTTCAAGAGTCCATCTTGCCCCTTCTGCTTTGTGCAGAAATTAGCCCTGTGAAGAAAAGTTCAACTTTGTAATGACCTAGGTTAGAGCAGGGAAACAGCAGTGCTCTGTTGTCTTAAATTCATGGTCATGTAAACTCATGGTCAAAAAGGTAGAAAAGAAACACAGAAAGAAACGTACTCATGAAATGGGTACAGGGAAGCATGAGATGTCTGGTGGATCTGTGATGGAAAACTGCTTATTCAGATTCACTCCTGCAGTATTTAGAGGAGGTTGCATTGGCTTGCCCAATGGATATACCCTTGGCTGGTGACAATCAGAGGCAAGGGCTCCTGCTCAGCTGGAGAGGCAGCTGGGTGCTGTCCTAGCTCTAAGGTCCTTGGAGGCTTCAGGCAGACCTGAATAAAGAGCCTTTCTGCCATGTCTGTGTATTTTTCAGCATTCTCAACACACAGCGTTGCTGTCATTAAGGCTACAGGAAAAAAGCACATCAGGGCACATCTAGAGGACAGAGATTGTTGACCACTTGTGCTGAACAGAGCAAAGGTCTGTAATGAAGCCCAGTGGGATGTGGTCCATCTGGCCTCTCAGCATGTTCATCAAACCCTTGCTCTTCAGGGCAGCACTGAAGGCTGGCTGGGGCTTTGCCCAAGTGGCAGCCTGTGGGAGAGAGTGATCCTGAGGGATGTCTGCCTGCACTGCCCTTTGGCTGCAGTGAACTGTGCACATTTCAGGGGGTGGGAGCTCTGAGAGGACCACGGGGAGACAGGGAAATATCAGAACTTCCCAATGCTTTGCATCATCTGGTGGGGACGCACATGCATAGGGACAGCAACTTTGCAGGTGCCCAGCAGACACTGGGAACCCGGGGTATTTGCCTGGAATATTTATTCACTGCCAAATATTTAATTATGCAGGGAAACATACCACTTAGGCAGGGATGTCTTGGCTTCATTAAAGAAGCTGCAGAAATCATTGTGCTCTCCCCCTGGTCTCTGTGAAGGAAAATCCTGCTGATGGAGTCAATTGAATCTGGAGGGGCCACAGAGCTGTTGAGCCCCAGGTTAGCAGAGGATTTTGAGGCAGACATGCCCGTGCCTGGGCCTTAGAGCATCAGTGTAACCAAGCTCCCAGGCAATTTTAACAGGTGCCGTGAGCTGATTACAGAATATTCTCAAAGCAGCCCGGGGCCCTTGCTCCACGTGCTCACAAATTTCATTCCTGCAGATGAGACAGCAATGAATTTGCCATTCATTAACAGCAAATAATATCTCTCAATCCATCTTGGGTAAACGTCATTGTGGAATTGCTCTTTCACTTTCATTTTACAGGGTTCCCTGTGATAAATTTAGCTTGTAAAGGGTGATTAAGACACTTCATTATGTTTTAATGTGTCTTTAGGCCTATGTCTAACAGTAATGCTCATTCTGGATCTCCCTGGAATTAGAGGCTGTTGCAGCCCAGACAAGCCTGCATGTGGGGTATGACTCTGGCTGGGCACTATAGCAGAGGCCCCTGCCCCATGGTGGAGAACTTCAGGAATCCCAAAATGTCTCTCCACTGCTGGAGACAGTCCACGTCAGTACATCAGCCAGCTGTGGGTCTCACAGAAGGCGATCAAGTTGGTCATTCCTTCTCTTTACCACCTAGTTTGTCCACCTCAGAGCACAGGTTTGCAGGCAACAGTAAGGTCCCAATCAGCCCTGGCTGCCAAAATGTGATCTTACCACCAGATTTGGATTTTCTTTTTAACTAGCAGTTCCTCAGAGCCTTGCGTGATGAAGCTGGTTCAGTGACCTGCGAGGGGGTATTTGTATTTGCATCGCAAATTGCAACCTAGAAGCCCTCCATCCCACAGTGATAAACCCTGAAGGTGGCTAACTCCTATTCTGTGCCTTACTCAGCTGAAAACTTTATCCAGTGACATGTAGGCACAGAAGCGCCCTGGTTTGGGAAGGCAGGCAATTATTTCCTGCCTGAAGGGAGAAAGTTCATACTGTGCTGTGCTTTGTGTTTTCTACAGAGCAGAGCAGCTCTGATCGCTCCCAGGCTTCCTCAGCTGTTTGTCAGTCACCAGCTCTCTTCGTGGACTATGTAAGGAGCCCAAGCACCTCATTAAGATGTTTTCAATTGCTCTCTCCAGCCACGTGCATAGCAATGCATTGTGTAAAACCTAAATTAGGCAGTGTGAAAGACTCACAGGAAGATGTCCATGCTTTAAGCATTCTATCCATAAGAGAGGGAACATGGTCTGATCCCAGAAAAAAACTTCTGCCCCATCACCTCGTGTGCCTTGCCCTTTCACTGCCACCCAGTGCCTGTTTTGTGGCTGGGCTTTGGGCTGTCACAAGGTAATGGAACTTAAGTTTTTTTCATTCTTCTTGTTCTCTCACTTAACACTTCTATTACATACTTAAACTATTCTAGTTTCAGGCTCTTCTCTTTTAGAAACCTGTACACCTATTGATAAAACTTTTTACATGTTCTGAGAAATTTTATATGTTACATCTTCTTTCTTTCACTTTCTGTTACTGTTTGTGGGCACCTTATGAGGACCAAACATGTTACTGTAGATAACAGCACCAGGAATTAAGGGCTTAGCTGGGAAACATTCTCCCATCCCTTCTCATATAGATTTAGTTTGGGGCAGGATGGTAGTCTTTGACACCAGCAGACAAGATCTTGCTGGTTTTTAGGTGAGTATTAGAGCCTAAGGTCCTAAATCAGCCATGACATTCAGACTGGTGAGGGCAGGAAGGCTGTATCCTGTGGAAAGGTTATTGTTGACTTAATTCCTTCAGGCAGTTTGAGGTATCTGTGGCAGCTTTCCTCCCCTCCTGTGTTGAATTTGTTGCATGGGGTTGCCACATACTGTTAAAGAGCAGCATACTGGAAATGCAGCAGTGGACGCATTTCAGAGGCAGGCCACACCATGGGATATGTAAAATTCCCCACCTTTCTTCAGGATGAAGTGCTGCTCAGTGGCCTATGTGTTAGTCCCTGGGACATGCAGTTTTATGGTCTCAGAGAAGAGCAGGTCAGTTGGTGCAGTCCCAGGGAATGCCCTTCTGGTCTAGTCAGAGTCTGTGAGCATCAAATGCTCTCATTTATTTGTTGGAGGGTGATAAACAGCCTGAGAAATGCCTGCCTCAGTCAGGTCACATCCTTGCTCTTTTATGAATGTGACATCTTTAAAAGCATATCTGCTAATGTCATGATGGACCCAGAGAAAATCCCAGCTCGGTCAGCTTGGCGCTGGGTTTCCTGAAAAGCAGCTGGGTGCAAAAGATGCTCAGGTTGCTTTTTTACAGTATTATTTCTACAGAAAGTAAGTGACTTAAATAGCCTTCTCTAAAAAAAAAATAAATATGCACCATATGGGACAAAGCTCTACTCTTTAGACATGGGTGTCATGCATTCATGATTGCAGCAATGCATTTTTTTTTGCCATGTTTTTGTCACTGACACAGCTGAGACTGCGGATCAAGCAAAGAACCATCGTTCTTGCCACGTTGTCAGTTATCTTTGGGGTGGGAAGGAGAGGGTCACTGCTGCAACCAAATGGGCAGAAATCTGTCTGATTCAGCAGAGTGAGGTGCTTTGTGCTCTGAGAGCCCCTGGCTGTGTGACTCTCTCAGTGGTACTCAGGCTCTCTGGTCTTCCAGGGAGCCAAACTGCCTCCTAAAGACCCTCTGAAAAAAGGGAAAGTTCAGTCCCCTTGCTGGCCTAGACCTTGCACTTAAGGCACTATATGCTCCTGAATAAGGGCATATTCAGTGTGTCTCCTACCTTATTTCCCCTTCTTTCCCATGAGAAAACAAACAAACAAACAAACAAACAGGAGCACATGCAACTCCCAAGTGTTGCCCTGAATTTTCTTGCTTTTGAGTCTTTGAACCTTTACAGCAAGGTTCTCACACAGCTTCATGCAAACTAGATGTATTTTTAGTATTTATCTATGTGTTTACATATTTGTTCTCTAGGAGGAGGAGTGTGATTGACAGTGATGTTCACCAATGATGTTCATAAGGTGGTGACCTTTTTGGCCAATCCTTGGCCTTCTGTACAAACTGTATATAAGTTGATGGAGTCAGAAAATAAAGAAGCTTTCCATGTCTGACCTGCTGCTGCCTGCTGTCCTCTGTGTGGGTGCGAAATAGAGCCCACACCCAAGAGCCATGCTTCCCAAGGCTGGCTGGAAGCTTTGGGAGCCACAAAGGTGCTCCAATTAAAGAAACAGCTCTGCTGTGCTTCAGTCTTGCAGGAATTTGCAGCTGGGCTCCCAACGAGAGGGCAGAAGCCTCCACCACTCCGAGCTCAGGTGCTGAGCACAGCGTTCCCCTCTGTGACACGGGCAGGGCTCTGCAGCAGGGGCATGGCAAGGCACTGGTGTGGTCACAGCCCCCATGGGAACAGTCCCCGTGTCCCCCCTGGGTGGGCACACCCTGCGACCGCCGTGGTGACCTTGGAGAGGGCTCATACCGAGATCCCCGTGCAGCTGGTGTTCTGCATTGTGAGCTGTATGGCCAACACCATAAACACTGCCTCTAATTGTAGCCCTCAACTTGCCAAAGCCCAAAACAGAGAGAGTAATGGGGACAGAAGCTGGGGGTGGGGGAAAAAAAATAAAATCAAACATTTGCCTAAAATAGACTCAGTAACAAGGAAAAGGCAAGGAGGGAAAAAAAAAAAAGGGTTCTAAAAGGTGGAGGGCTTCATTACTCCAGTAAAAATTGCCTTCTCTGACTTCAGGCACCTGACTCAGCATTTTCCAAGTTGATATTTTACAGTAATAAAAGCGAGAGATCACCAGGTGTGTGGGAAATGGTTGCAAATTTGTGCCTAAAAAGGCAGGGACATTCCTTCTAATGAAAGACTGTAGAGAATATGTTCCTAATCGAACTGCTAATATTAACCTTGTTGCTATAATTTGCTTTTTTTTTCTGTAAAGTGGGGTTATGTGTGACAGAGATTTAGGGACTTTGGAGAGGGACTAGGCAATGCTTTCAGTTTGCTGGTTTTATTATTAACATAACATGAAGGAAAAGCTGGTCCTGATCCTCCTTGCCTAGGTGTTTTGTCAGTCTATTCCCAGCGAAGCTGATGCAAAGTAACTACCAGGACAAAATAGAGATGTTTTTATCTGTTCTGTAAAGATTTAAATGGACAAGATTCAATGCAAAGCATTGCTATGCATGGGTTATTTGTTCTCTTTCCCAAGGGGGAGAGACACAACAACAGCCACTCTGATCAAATGTGGGCATAACGAAACCTCTCCTCTCTGTGATGGTCTGGTGCAGTATCCAGAGTTGTTTCTTGTGATGCACCAAGTTTACCTCTCTCCCTCCCTAGAGCTTCTACTGGGAAATCTGTGTGCACAGGAGGAGCTGGGACCCAGTACAAATATCAGAGCTACCCTGACATGAAATCAGATCCACAAGGTGGGAACTAGTCTCTGCATTTTGGCTTTGATTCAGCAAGGTCAGGAAAGCTGTCTACAGCCCTGCTGAGCTACTTGCTCTGACAGGTGACATGAGGGTAACATCTCCTTCTACAACTCTGAAAGGACAGCTCCAAATACAGCCAGAGTAACCCAAAAAGTGGTGGGGACTGCTAAGGCTGGGCGCTCACCTCCTCCCTGATGCACCCAGGGACAGGGAGCGTCCTCGTGATCCACTTTGTCCTGGGGTCCCCAAAACTTTGGAGGATGTAGAAAACTATACTTCAGTTCCTTCAAACTGAAAGTTAATTAAGACTCAAGGAGAAAAACCTCCATCGGGAACCAGCAAAACAGCAAAACAGGTAGACACCTCTGACTCTAATTTATGTGAGTTTAAAAGTAGTACCAAGATTGGTTTAATTACCTGGGAACAATGTATATCTCCTGTATTGCAGATCAGCTCGTTAGCGGTACACTTCTTTTTTTTTTTCCACTTCCAGTTGAAATTGATAATACATCTCTCACTCAAAACATTGTCTCCCAATCACCATGGTTACTGCCAGGTTTTTCCACAAGGACCAAGCATATTCATCTGTCAAGTATGCTAATGGGGAACGGACTCTGTCACACAAAGGAGCAGGCTATTCAAACATACACTTGCCAAATAATTGTACGTGTCAAAAGAATGATGCTTGTTATTTGCCTAATATTATCCCCCAGAAGTGGGAAATAGTTCAGCTCTCAATGCAAAATGGCTTGCCCTTATCAAATAGGCAATTTGCTGATAATTTAGACTATTAGAGATCTTGGGGTGGGGAGACAAAGGCGGGGGGGGTAGCAAATGTAAGTGGCCTTTTATAATTGCGCTGAAAGCAAAATGGTGCGTTAAGTGCCCCAGAGGTGCAGTAACGAGGAGCACGGCAGGAGAGCTGACGGCCAATGAGACTGGCTGCTCGCAGCCTCCCCTCTCACCTCTGTCAGGTAGCTGCTGGTGGGTGGTTAATTATAATTTAGCGGGAACACTTTTCTCAACTGCATTTTTTTATTGCTATTTATCTTCATGATGGGCCAATTTCCCATTTGTCTATTTCGGTAATTAAGGCAAAGAAAAATGTTACTGTAGGATTCCTCTAACTTTCTGAGCTTCCAGCATCCAGAGTTGTTGAGGCTGTGCTGATGTATCTGCAGCCAAGGCAATGAAGTGGTCTTTTCCCTCACTTTGAGGCGCTTAAAGGCTCTTCCCATTCAGAGCAGGTCATGGAAAGGCAGAAGCCCAGGGACTGAGTGACCTGCCAGAGGCAGGGGCCATGGTTGGCATCTGCAGACACTCCTGCTCCACCATAGACAAATGCCTAGCAGACCACAAACCTCATATCACCTGTCCCACTTGTGTAGATGAGGAAAATCCTGGAGCACTGTCCTCTCAAGGTGAAAAACCAATTCACTTCTCTAAACTGACTGAGATGTCTAGAATGTAAAAGTGGCAAATATTTGGACATCTCTGTTTCTTTGAATGGGATGGGCAAAACTCTCTGTGTCATCTCAGGGCTTTCAAACATTTTTGTTTCTATCTCACACAGTTTTGTAAGGAAACAAGAGAGATCACAAAATTTATTTATTCTTTCTCCAACTCTGCTTTTTCCTTTCTTTTTCCCAGAAGATCGGGTCTGTGCAGTTACAAGGTGCTGGTTGAAGATACCAGGAGCATTGTTCACTGCAAGAATGCAGCACTGGCCTCCTGCCTGCAGTCTCCTGTGCTGTGTCCAATCTGTGTTGGCATCACTTGTGTCCTCTGTGCCATGTCCTGTGAAGAGACAGCTTCCTACCAATCCCAAATGTGCACCACATGCCAGTAACTTTTGCCTGGGTGATATATCATGACCTAGAAATAGAAGACACTTCAGCATCTTCCCTGAACTGTGTGGTTCCCCTCCAGCCTGCCTGGCCTGCAGAGAGTAGTGATGCTGATGGCAGGCTGGAAGGATGGAGTGCAATCTTCCCCTCTAAATGTGACATTATTTGCTGGATGTGGCAGAAATTATGATTCTCCAGCCCTGAAAGTGTTCAAGGCCAGGCTGGGTGGGGCCCTGAGCCACCTGGTCTAGTGGAAGGTGATCCTGATTATGGAGGGGGAGTTGAAACTAAATAATGTTTGAAGTCTCTTCCAAGCCTAACCGTTCTATGATTCTATGATGATTATCCTTGGTTGTGGATTCTGATTGCTGAGCCCCCTTGTGCTTGCTGTATGAGTGAAACACAGTAGTTTGCCTTGGGGAAGATGGAGAGGCTTCCCTCTAGACAGTAAAATTGGCTTCTGTTTGCACTGGAGAGGTAAGCCCTTAAAATGCACCCAAGGAAGGCAAGAAAATGTGTGATAAGGAGCCTGAGTTTTGGGGGCAACCAGTAAATTTTGTGGAGGATGAAAACAGGGAGGGGTTATGGTTTGCTAGCCTGTGGTGTTTCTTGTAAAAAAGACTAATTTTCTAATGAGAAGAAAGAAGAGAGGAAAAAATCATCAAGTAACAAACAACCTAATTGGCTATTAAAATATTTCCAAGCAGTGAAATTAATACAATTCCCAACTCATAACTTATTTGCCACTGTACAAAATTAACATAGATAAATAAATTAAAAAAAAACCTCACCCAAACTGCTTCATAATAAAGTGTGATCATAGCAATAATAAGATGCTTCAGTGCATGAATTTGGTTGTATTAATTCACCTCTGGTGTAACTGACAGCTCTCAGCCTTTAGCTTTCCTCTGAACAGCTCACTACAGCTGAATTATTATACCTGGCACTTCAGACTCTTCCAAATCTCATTGCCTAATTGCGTTCTCTTCTAGTAGGTGAGTGTTAAACTCAGACATTAAAGGATCTCTGCCAATTACCTGAAGCTCAACATTTGATCTATCTGAAAATCTCACCAATCCATGGGGGACTGCTCCTCTGTCTGCATCTCGACTGCTGCCTTCTCTCCTTGCTTAGTGTGGTGTAAAATGAGAGTAATTCTACTCCTGGTTTTAAGGACATAAAAAGAGTGAATAATAGAGGGAATTCAGGCAAGAAATGCAGACCCCCCTCCACCTATTCAGAATTAGAGCTAGCATTAATCCAGCAGCAGCTGCTAATTATGTAGGATTTGTAGGAAAATTTTCTCTCTTTCTCTTCCCATTGCTGGTTTTACAGAAACCATCTGACCAGTGCCTCTGTGAGATACCCTGTAAAAGAAGCAGCTTTTCCGGGATTACCTCCCCATTGCATTGCTTCTCCTGCTTGCAGTTCACTGATGTGTTTCAGTCCGTAGTCACTGTAAAATCTGTGTGGCTCAGCAGTGCTTTGGAGACCCTTGTTTGCAAACCAGTCAGTTAAATTAAGAAGCTTGATTCTCATTGCTGTGGGATGACATCTTCAATTTAGCTCGTGCCCCAGTGAGGAAGTAAACAAACAATAAAAGTGTCACAATTCCTTCTAGTTCCATTAGACAAACAAGAAGTTTATTCAGTGTTTTGGCAAATGAAAATTTAAGCAAACTGTCAAGGGAGACATTTTCCCCATCAGATGCTTTCTGAGAGGGGATTATAACAAGAAAGAGCTATCACCCACCATGTCATTAAAAACAAAGGCTCCTGTGAACCCCTTTTATTAAAGATTAGCAGCACTGATTACAGACTTGGAGGCTGAGCTGAAGACAAATTAGAATATCTTTTGCCATGGGATAACTTACAGTATCCTCCTGGGCAGTGAGACTGTTACAAACAGTGCACTCTTGAGAACAGACAATTTTCACCTCTGGCCATTCATTCTCTGCCATTTAGAAACAGCCTGGTGATCTGTCTAGACCTATTTGCTGCCAAACACCAACACTTCATTACACCTCCTGCTGTATGATTCCAGGTGAGACCAGTTGTTCATGCAATCAGGAATACCAGATTTTTGGTTTTTATCATAGATAGCCCTTAAGTCTATTTAGAAAGTCTTGCCAAGCCAAGTGCCATGGAGCTCTGTTCCGGCAGGAACAGATAGGGATGCTAATGCAATTCTTAGCAAGTCATGCAAATTCAGTCTTCAATGCCATGTGGTGGCCAAAGGCTTGGTGCAGACTTAAAGACCCATCAGATTAGCTGTGAGATGCTGAATTTACTGAGTAGTGAACATGGAGTTCCCGCTCATGCCCACCTCAGTCCATGCACACATATTTAGATGTGTGTGTATACCCTTTAACCAGCAAAAATATTCTGGGCAGCCCCAGGGACAAAGCAGAAATTGTTGCAGAAGGGATGTTTGTCCTGCCTAGGATGGATGTGCAACCTTCTATATGATGGAGACAACCTTTCTGGGCTCCCAGGTTGTTGTCTTTATACTCAGCACAGGAAAAGTATGTCTTTGTGAGTAAAGGAGAAAATATGTCTTGAAATAGTCCCCTGTTGTCAGAGTCCAGGGCATCCCTCTGGGTGCCCTGGATGGTCGCAGACCCCGGTAGAGAGGCCTGGGACCTGAGAAAGAGGGCCTGGTGTCTCTGCAGTGGGGTTTGCCTGGCACAGAGCCCAGGAAGACACAGGCTTTGATTTCTCAGGTCCATGAGAAAAACTTTCAAGCAGAGAAGAATTGCAAGTCACAAACGTGTAACAAATAGTAGTGTAACTAATCACCGTGTAGAAAATTTTGTAGTTTTGGGTTTTTAGAATGGAGCTGACTGGGAGACAAGATGGTGGATTTAGGGTGTTGCCCTAAGTTCTTCTTCTTCTCCCTTGTCTTCCATTTTCTGCAGTGACGTGGGCATGAAGTAGTTTCAGTGGATTGGGTCAAAGCAGAAATGACCCTTCTAGTACAGATACTAGGCATTGGTATGAAATGGCAAATAATAAATATGTAGTTATCTGTATAAAAGCAGAGTGACCTCCCATCACGGGGGGAATCACACCATGTCCAAGCTGCTGTGAACACCTTGGTCAGACACAGAGAACTGTAATACAAACAAGAAATAATAAACAACATGAGAAACCAAGAAAACCAAGACCTTGAGACTCCACTTCATTCTCGCGACAGATTTAAAACCTTCAGCGGTTAGAAAGAACAGAAACAGAAAAAAACCCACTCGAACCACTAGCCTGGAATCCCGGGTGAAAGAAACAAAAACCCAAGACCCTGTGAGATACCATGGTATCCAAGGATCATGGATAGGATGGTTTGGATCTCTGGATCCAGATCCAGAGATTGATAACTTTGTGGGTGGTGTAGGGATTAATTCTGGTCACTGGACATCTCCCTGCAACACTCCCTCCTTCACACCTTTATCCCTGCAAATGTGCAGTGAGCCCTGGGACTGAGTTGCCCTCTTCTATTATTTGTGCATAGGAGTGGGAATAGGCTAAATTTTGCACTGCCTGGGAGAGAAGTGATCTCATTTCCATCTGTGTCACAACCATGCAGGAGTTTCAGCTGCCACCACAGGAATAACCACTCTTGAGGGAGTAGGGGATGTTTAAGAAGTGATGCTTCACTTGGTGGTGTGGACTGACCTCTCCTGGATGTGAAGGACCACAGAGCCACTATCCATCTCACAAAACGATAATACTACTTCCCCTTCTCTCTCCTTCCCTTTCTAGGCTTAGAGGGGAAAGATGGCAGCAAGGAACCAGAGCAGGAACTGTGGTAACATTTCAAGAGCAGTAAGCAGAGTCCTGGGCACACAAGAGTGGCAAAATGGATGGAGGAGCAAATTCCAACAAAACAAATCATGATGTTATGTACAGTATTCCTATCCTCTTTTCAGTGGTCCATAAATGTGGTCTGAGTACTCAGCTGTCTGTGCCAATGTATTTCCAGGTGACACCTTCAGAGGATTGGGTAGGATGAACTTGTCCTACCTGTCTTCACGTGGGATGAATCCAGACCCCTGTAAGAAAAGAATAATCAAGTCTATCTGTGGTTAATCTGTTGTTTCTGTAACCTCCTTACAATCCTGTTTTACTGTCCTCCAACCTTTACCCATCCCACCTTGTAAATTCTCTTCCCTCAGATTCCTTCAGACCTCCAGCCTCAGACCTATGCATATTCCTAATCCTCAGCAGAGACACTGCTGGGTTTGCCTCCAGTCCCCTGGGCATATCCTAACTACAGGATGCTCCCTGTTCCCAGCCTCAGACTTTGCTCTAATAACTCTGCACCAGCATTGCCAGTGCTGCTGTCCCAGTGCCTGTAGGTGCCTGTTTTTACAAAAGCAAAACTGGCAGAGTTTCAGAACACCAGCCATGAGCTGCAATTACCAAAGATCTGCCAGTAAGCCTTCTTGGGGCTGGAGAAGGGATTGCATTCGAGATGAGCAGATACTGCAGTAATCCCGCTCCAGCTTGGCACATCTATTGACAGGAGAGACTGCAGGGTGACAGACCCTCAGCTCCTTAGGTCCAGGAGGGCCACCTGGTTTTGTGGGGAGCTGTTCTCTCAGACACTTCCATCCTGGGCAGGCAGAGGACAGCACACAGGGAGAGTCTTTTTTTTAGCAGCAAGAAGCTCATGGTGGAATGAGCCCTGCCACTTGCACAGTCACGGCATCAGTCTTTGTTTATGTACCAAACTGATGAGCAATTAACTTGGAGATATTATATGCAGAACACAGGCCTGTAATGTGCTTTCTATTAGGGCTGCCTCACATTTCCTATTATTAGATGCCACTTTCTGTCACACCTTTCCAAATTGTAACCACTCAGGCTGAAATCTTCCCTCCTGGGTGTTGCCTCGGGCTGGACTGATCATATTTTGTGAGGAAAGTTTATATATGCCTTCAGGGGATCCCTAGTAGGGTTGTGCAATCTTTGCTAATGGCTCTGAATGACACTCAGTGAGAAGAGGACATGGGAGAGGCAGAAGAAAATACTAAATGCAAACCTGGGAGTGCAATTACGCTGAGATGGAGCTAAGCTGAAGGCAAAGGGGTCTTGTACTGAGGCCTCTATGATTTCCTGCTGCATGTTCTTTGTTCATAATAACTGAAAGAGTGATCCTTCATTGTCTGGTCATGTCTGGTTACATTTTCCTGGATGTAAATTATAATACAGCTTGTCTGACCTCAGTGTCATCATCCCCAGAAAATTGCAACTGGTTCTCACACTGTTATTATGGAACTCATGGCTATCCAGGGAAGTCATTCTCCCTCCACCTTCCATCACCTATGCTTTCCCTTGCTCCTGAAAAGGCTGAAAGCTTTCATTACTGTGTGGCTGAAAAAGTGCTGTGGGTTAAAGCAGTGAAAGGTATGTGCTCCATATGAAAAGGACAGCGAAAGGTGTGGCTCCACATACCGGTATTAGGGGCATGGACAGAACTGGTCAGTAGAAAAAATAGAGGAATTTACTTCACTTTTTTCACTGTTCGTCCTTATTGGAAAAAGCATCGAGACATGATTTTATAGCAAGATCCCAGCAACTTTACCTTGGATATTAGGCACAAGGTCTGAGCAGAATGATCCCCTATGGCTCCATCAAGCTGCTTCCCCTCCATGTCCCAGCCAAGCATCAGTCAGCAGAGGGGATACACAGACTTGAGGTAGAGTGACACAGGGCTCACAAATATAGGTGTCACAGTGGAAGACATGCTGGTTTGGCCCACCAGGGCTGTAGGGCTGCTGTGTTGAAATGCACTGCTCTGGGCAATGGACTTGGGCTGTGCTAAGGGGAGAGAGGATTTGATGTACTGGGGAGTTTGATCAGGCAAAGCAAAGAGCCTGGTGAATGAGACGCCCTGGGCAGACCTTACTTCTGCAAGTCCCTGAGGTATCTGGATGAAGTGGCCTCCTAAGAGCAGTTTCTGTATTGTTTCTGTTGGGCTGCTGCCATTAAGTTTCCATTACCCCCCAGGATGGACACTCCCAGAGCCAGTGATCCCATTCCCAGAGGTCACCTCACTCTCTTATTAATCTGAGCTTCCAGTCCTGCAACAGACATGCTTATGGAGAAGGTAATCCCAGGACCCTGTTCTCTTTCTCTTTATGTGAATAGCTCTGAGCAAGGAGGGTGAGGACAGAGAAACTCACATTGCTTTAAACAAATATGAAGCCAGATGCACCAGGGAAGAAAAAAAAGAGCTAAATTATTCCTGCAGCATCTCTGCTCCCCATGTGAAGCACAGCCTGTTAATGCTTCCCATACCTCCCACCTCCCTCCCCAAACTAGATGAGAAACAAATCCATTATCTGAAGGACATTTGTCTAAAATTCCCCTTTTGTGCTTTGGCTATCTGGGACCTGCAGCTGTCACTTCCCATTCTTCTTGTAATTGCTCCTACTACAGCTAATAATGCATTTATCAACCAGAATTTACTTATTTATTTATTTGTCTCCTTTATTATTTTTATTATGTATGTATGAAATAGGTCCTTTTCTCCACACTGCTTCATCAAAAATCTATAGTCTTCTGAAGAAGCAGTGGCTGCTCTGTGCTTCTGCCTTAGCTGCAAGAAATTAGTTTATTAATATATATTGTGCCCCCGCAGCAGCCTCTGGGATGTGGGGTTTTCACCTGATCATGTCACCCCTTCCCATGGTAGCTGCTAAAGTTAAGCTCTCACAAGGGGATGAAAAGCAATCCAAAAAGCAATTTGCTTGGCTGACAATTTCCTCTCTCCCCAGAGGTGTGGTTGAGGCTATTTGTGCATAGGAAGGAGTGAAGAGTCAGCCCCTGCCAAAAGTTTATGGCAGTTGAGCCAGATCCAGGGGTTGTGATGCTTCAGCTCAGGGCTCTGGTGACAGCTGCATCTGAAGGTTCAAGGTACAGCATCCCAGGGCAAGCAGGACTTGGACACCTTGCAGGGGGCAGCACATGACATGCGACTCTGCAGGCTCAATTTGGACAACTCAATTCCTTCTTCTTACCTCCCACCTTACTTCTCCACCTTACTTCTCCCCTATTTTGATGGGAAGCCCTGGAGAGGCTCCTTTTTGGTGAGAACACCAAGCTTCTATGCACATTTTGGAACAACCACTGAGGGTTTGAGGGAAGAGTTGATCAGACATACATCCTGCTTTATCTAATTACCTTCTTCTCTGGGCAAATCATGGCTCTCTTTCACTGTTTTTTCAAGGGTTGATAGGAAAGAAGCTGAACCACTAAAACTTCAGGTTTTCTACTGCTTTATTAATCTCCCCCGTTCAAGAATTATCCACAGAGCCTGCCCCACAAAAGGAAAATCTTTGGCTCTCTCCTACTTCTGTCCCTGGAATATTTACTTTGAAAGTTGTACACCTAATGAGTAATGGGGCAGAGGTGAAAGGCAATAGACTGTGCTCTCATGCAATTTGCTCGTGCAAATTAGGCAACAGAATTGCAAAAAGAAGCATGGGGATGGATGCTGAAGGAACAAAAAAAAATAATCATTCAGTTGCAAAGTAAAACATCTGGAACACCAACTACCATTTTGTTCAAAGGAATATTGTAGCAGGTGTTTGAGATCTCAAGGAGGGATGAAGGACAGAGTTGTTCTGACATTTGTATGGACATTGTTGAATCTTCAGGTCTCTAGGGCTGAGAGGAAATTCAGTTCTTTTCTCCCTTGGAACAGCAGACTATAAACCTGAAAAACACAAGGGGCTTTCAGATATTCCTTTGCTTTTGCCTCCTACTCCAGAGTTGTCAGGATGAAGTGATTTCCCTGACCTTTTCAAGTGTGTGTGCAGGAGGGCAAACAAGACCAGAATTCAACCCATCAGATTTACAGGTACAGGGGCTTGGCCAGTTGCTCAGAGATGCTTCTGACTTCCCCGTCTGGCTGCTTAATTCAGGAACCAGTTAGAACAAACAGTTAATACAGACTTTGAACTCTTCATTAACCAAAATTTTTGTTCAGTTCCCTGGATGAGAACTGGGTGGACCCATAAAAACCAGATGCATGTTTGAACTGCTAAAGGATCCAGAGCCTGTGAAAAATTCCCTCTGAGATGAAGGAGAACCAATTCTCTCAGGCAATGAAAGACCTCTAAAGAGGATTTACCTCAGTTGTACCAGCAATGCTCTGCAATCCAGGTCCCTTCTGCTTGGTGACCTGGGAATTATGGAATCACTTTTTCAGAGGGAAGGAGTTAGAAAGACTAATTCATTCTGCTGTATGTGACAGGCATCATGTAGCTTACCAAGCTGAGGCTTTTATCTTGGCAAGCCATGGGGACATTTATCCCCTTACTGGCTCAGGTGTTTGCACCTGGCACTGCAGATGTGGTTTCTGGGACTGAACTCCCTCTGCTCCTTCCCCTCTACTGCCAACATGCCAACAAGCCTTCCTAAGAGTAGAATTATGAGAGATGTTCAGATGTGTTATATTCCACCCTTTAGCACCCTATTTTTGTATGCAGTTTAGATTCCACGAGAAAAATATGCCTCTCCTCCCTACCAGAGCACAATGGCCATCACTGAGGAAAGAGGAGTTCCCCTTCTCATCTTTCCTCATTTTGTCACTTCATCACTTCATCACTTCAGGACTTAACCTTCCAGCCATGCATGTGTCCTGCAAGCATCACCCACACTCAACAGAGATGCCACTTGCTTGTACTACATTTGTGTAATGCAGTGTTTCACTTGTCCTAAGGGAAGGCAAAAAAATCAGAGCTTTGGGCTGAGGTAGTGGTGGATGCCCTGGTTTGCTAAATGGCTGTGGGTCGGTACAAGCTGTGATGGTTGGGAAGGATGTCCTCACTGCTGAACAATGAGCAGCACTTGGATTGCTGAAGGGAGAGGAGATGGGCTCCCTGTGCACTGTGGTGCTCAGTTTTATCTTTCCTTTCCCCAAGTGCAGGGAAAGCATTGGGGAAATATTGCTGTGTTTGTTGGTTTTGGTTTTAGTGAGTTTAATTTGCTTGTTCCCCCTGCAGCCACCATAGTCCTTATAAAGCTAACTCTTGGATAATTTTTAAAGAAAATTAGAAAAAAATGTCTCTTCTAAGCTCTGTAAAATCCCACTGGAAAAAGAAACTTAAATGTGAAGCTTACTTTCCTTTGATAGTAAAGCTGGATGGACTAGCTCAAAATCATTTTATTGAAATGCAGGCATGGGTTAGCCAAATAATTTTGCAGCTTTGTCTGTTTTAGTGAATGGGTTCTGTTTTAAAATACTTAAAAAGTTTTCTTCAAAGTAGGAAAAAAGTAACCTAAGTAAATTTTTTAAATATGTATGTTTCATAGAGCTACAATAAATTTCCCCAAACCTAAAATTAAATTATTTATTTCTGGTTGAGTAAAATGTTGCATTTGACCTAGAATGAGTTATGGCTGAAATTCCAGCAACTTTGGACCAGACAGTGAAGAGCCTCCAGCGCTGTGAGGCAGCAATCAGTCCTCTCTCTTTTCCTTTTTATTCGGTTATTTTATTTTCAGGAGCACCAATTTCACCTAGAAGTGAAACAAAGCAAAAGAAGTGCTTAATCAGAGGTCTTTCGTCATGGCCCATTTAGATCCTAAAAGGCAGATTACAGGGAGAGTAATCTTTGAAAACCAATACAGAGTGGAGATCTCTGCAGTTACTCAGGGTCCATTCATGCAGTTTGTGATATGCTAAGGAACTGCCTTGCTCAATCAAGGTGGGTTTATTCCCCTCCACCCTCCTTTCCTGCCTCATTTTCAACAGCTGTAAAGCAGATAATCTCTCACTTGCCTTCGCATCCACCGTAACTCGACCTGTGTCCCTTTCACACACCGCGGTAAAGTGTGATCACAGTTAAGTGATGGCCATTAGAGTCTATAAAATTAGGATTAGTCAGGATGACTTAGATCAATTAGATCAATTTAAGTCATTGGCTGGTGGGAAAAAAGTGTGATTCTCTCCTCTGTTAGCTGGGATATGGCTTGTTTTTTTTTGGTGACAGCATGGGGTGCAATTGTAGTTTTTCTCTTAAAGTCATTGATTCTGCCTTCTACCTGCATCCTCTATTGTACCTGCTGCTTTCCAGCCTCTGCTTCTCTGCTTGCCCTGGGTAAAGATCAACTGAGGTTAATGTCTGATGAGCAGATAGGAGGTTTTGGGAACGCAAGTCTGTGGCAGAAACTTCTGTAATTTACAGGATTAGGCTAAGGCAGGGTTCCTGGGGACTTGTTCTGACAGCAGCCCAAAGGCTTTTTGTGTTCATGACTGGAGAGAGGAGAGCACAAACATGGTGAGCCCCAGGGATGGGTGGCTGAGCACAGGGAGAGGAATCATGTCTCCCTCACATGCCTCCTTGGTCCTGGAGGAACCTTGTTGCCCCAAACCAAGCCTGGTTTCATTTTGCTTGAACAGACAGATTCCACAAAGCCGAGCACCACCCAGTAGGTGATCCTGTTGTGGTCCAAAGGGAAGCAGGTCCTTAATGAGGGTGGTGCAGACATACTCCAGGTTAGAAATGTGTCCTCAGCAGCTCATGAAACATCAGCCTGATCCAAACCTGATCCTATCCAGATCTCTAACTCATGAGGAACTCAGTGAGGAGCCAGTGTCTAAGCAGCCAGGGACTGTGGGTGTGGGAATGGAGGGGGAAGGATGGGAAGGATGTGGGCTGCTCAGCATGCCCAGGGCACTGCCAGGCATGGCCTTATTCAATGATAGATTTACAGAAATTTAATTAAATTCATGAGAAATCTAATTAAATTAAATTTCCCGTGTCCTCGAGAAAGGTGACCTGTGTGCCTGGCTCAGTGGCACCACAGCAGTTGCAGGGTCCATCTGGGTCTTCATTGCAGACTGAGAACACACAGCACCAGGATGGTCTGAGCCACCAGGGACTGGATGGAGGGCTCAGGGTCTGAAAGGCTGTGACAGAAAGAGGAGAGATGAACCCCTGGGTCTGTAGAGACTCCTCCTGCATCCTCCCAGGCCATTCTCACCACTAACCACTGTGGATCTGATACAGTGTCTCTGTGCTCTGGTCCCGCAGGTGCCACACGGCCAGTCCTGGGCACAGAGCTCTGTCATTCCCTTCTTCCCTGCTCTCCCACCTCACCAGAGACCATCCAGAAACCACCAGTAGCCCCGGGGGTGGCACCGAGTGGGGTGGCCAGGCTGCCCACACAGGCCCTGGGGCTCACCAATGGTGGCCACTTCTCACACACTGACCTGGGGGCCCTTCAGGTATGGCAGGCTCTGATGCAGGTCCTCTTCTGCCCTGCTTCTGTCCTTCACCAGCTGGAGAGACCACAAGGGCACAGGACTGATGTGGGCCCTCCCCAGCTGGCGGGATCAGTCCCCCTTCCTGGCACCCCTTTTCCCACCCAGGATATTCCCATCTTCCAGCCAGACACCAGAGGCAGCCACAGACAGAGTGGTCTTCGTGGGTCCTGAGACCCCTCTGTGTATCTGCCAGGAGTCAGGTGTGCTGAGGACTCTCTCAGAACCCTTGGGAAGAGAGGAGAGAGCCCACCACTGCACTGACCACATGTGTGGCAGTGTCAGTCATGAAGGTCCCTCCAGTAATGTGCCACCTGCCCCTGGCAACAGGACCCAGGGACTGTTGACAATGGCCCCTGCCCCTGGCAGTGGAACCCAGTGGCTCACTGCCCAGGAGGAAGGGACGGAACATGTCTGACTGGCATGGGGCCGGCTCAGCCCTGGGCACTCGAGCACCCTTTGCCCTGATGTCCCTTTGGGACATCTCTGGTGCCTTCTGGTGTGTCCCAGAGCCCCGTGTTCAGATACCCCAATGTGGCCTCAAGACATCCCTTTCATCACACTCCAGAGCCTGGTCTCTGCCCCTAACTGACATTAAATGAGTCAGATTCACTCAATCCTAACAGAAGTCATTGTTTTTTGTCACCACAGCTTTTCCTCCTGCCAGCCAGAAGTCTTCATGCAGAAAACAGGACAAAGAAAAGGAAATTTCTTAACCTGAGTTTGCCTTTTCTGGATGTGGAAGCTCTCAGCAATGAAGATTCCCCTCTCCTTGTTTTTTGGCTCACTCTGGCCATGAACCATGATGGAAAACACTGCCTTACAACCACAGCCTCTTCTCCACTCTGCACATTGCCTCAGTTCTGGTCCACTCAGGACCCCTCCCAAGACCTTCATCACCCCTCATGTCCCTCTGAGGGGGCATATTCTTCCTCCCTGCTCAGCCTTCCCAGTGGGGTGAAACATGCTGCAGAGACCAGTCTAGTAAGTCAAACTCATACAAACTTTTTTGAGCTTGAGACATTCACATTCTTATCAGACACTACACTCAGCAGCTTGGGTCTATTTCTAACACAAAGCAGAGAATTTTGCCTAAAAGCTATTGCTGTTTCTTGGAGAGGAAAGAAATTTTGTGTCTTGACAGTCCTGGGGCTGAGCTAACATAGTTATACCAGAGATTTCTCCTCCCAAGTCCTTTTAAACTCAAGAGTCTGTGTTTATACAGTGCTTAGCCCAAAGGAGGCTCATTCTGTGTTGGCCCTTTGGCACTGCAGCAATAAACAGGATTAATAACTGGAGTCAGCAGGGCTTGGTACCTGTTAGGATTTCCCGTGGACTATGCAGAAGGTGCTGTTCCTACAAGCATCCTGGCAGTGAATTATTTATGGGCAGCATAAGGCTGGCAGTTCTTGCCAGTTTATTAGATTTATAACTAGCTGTGCTGGGTCCATTGAGTGTGTCTGTGCATCTACGAGCATGTTCTTGTTCAGCTTCTTCTTGGCAATGCCCTACTAGTTAGGGAAGATCTGCTCACACACATTTCCAACATAAACACAAAACTTTGTGACTCAGATGTGAGAAAATCTTGGAGAGGCAAAAGATTGTTACTAAAGAAAAGAAAAAGAGGATACATCAACTGAAGATATAAACCTTCATTCAAGCACATGCTGAAAAACACAGATTATTTGAAGGGTGAAAAAGTTTTCTTCCCAGTTCCACAGCTCGTAAGAGACCTACCTGTGTGGCTTTTATCTGGAAATGTGTGGACTTCTAACTTCTTTTAAGGCTTATGTATCTTTTTGATACCCAGAGGTGGTCAGTTCACTGTGTGAGCATTGGAGAGGATTTTAAACACAATTTTCTCTCGAAACCCATGCATTGGAGCACTTGCCTTGCAGCTAATATCTGCTGTTCCAGTTCCAACAGATCTCAGAATAGGTGTTATTAAAGGCTCATCTTTTTCTGTACTCTGTTATATCAGAGCTGTGATGTTGCCAGTAGAGTCATCACTGCATGTGAAGGCGCTGGCCTGAGGCCATGAAGCTCTACAACACCTGTCTCTGAAGAAGCACAGGTGATTCTTGCTAACGCCAGAGGTTCTGCTCTGAGGTAGGAAAGAGGTGACAGGAGCAAGGCCTTTGTACATGCAAATGATCCAGATAGGGTAGCAAAACTTGCCATGGCTAGAGCAGAACTGACTGAAAGCAGAATGTTTTGCAAAGTTTTCTGTGAGCCCTTGTCAACTCTGACTGGTGTAGAGAGAACCTGTTTGAGCTCTTCAATAAATTGGATGGTTTAAATAATGTATGGACTGCTGTTCTGGATTCATGAAAGCAGCTGTGTGAAGCACTGCCTTGTTCAGCCTGCAACAGGTTTCTTTCCTTTTCTTTAAAAAGTTCTCTTCACTAGGCATCAAAATCTCATGAATAACTTTTGGATTCTGCTTTGGAGGGCTTCTAGTTAGACTTGACCAGACTGGTGTGCATTTCACAGCTGTTTTCATGCTGTCTAGCTTAGATTCTTTTCTTTTCTCTTTTCTTTTCTTTTCTTTTCTTTTCTTTTCTTTTCTTTTCTTTTCTTTTCTTTTTCTTTCTCTTCTTTTCTTTTCTTTTCTTTTCTTTTCTTTTCTTTTCTTTTCTTTTCTTTTCTTTTCTTTTCTTTTCTTTTCTTTTCTTTTCTTTTCTTTTCTTTTCTTTTCTTTTCTTTTCTTTTCTTTTCTTTTCTTTTCTTTTCTTTTCTTTTCTTTTCTTTTCTTTTCTTTNTTTTTTTTAAAGCTAAAGGTCAGTTAAAGAATCTCCTGGCAGAGAAAGGAAAAACTCCTTTTCCCCAACAAAATGACCAAGTGAATCCATTTTACATTCCCAACCAAGCTCTCAATTTTTTCCTCCATCTTCAAATAATAGTGCTATTGCTATTTGGACTAAATTTGTGTGTCAAGTCCAGAGATCAACAGCTCACTGGGCCGTGGGTTTACACCTTCATCCCCTGCCACCTAATAAGATGATAAGAAATTCAAAATCCAAGAGATAGATCCAAGGATGGAAGAAGAAGAGACATGTATTTTAGTGCCACAGGAGGCAAATGGACTCACAGAGGGAGTGAATTGCATTCCATAACAGAGAAAAAGGGTTCAGCTACTGTATTCTGATACTTGAATTGTTTTGTCATCTGCTTTCTCTCTCTTGGTTACTCCAGGTATGGTGATGATGACGATAAGTGAGGACTTCCATAGATCACCTCCAATTGCCAAAAGATGCTTTCAGAGGACAGCTCCATAAATCTGTGCTGTCCTGCACAGGGCTCTCTGGTGTGTCCAAGATCAGGATAACAATGTCACCATCTCTTTAGGGCACAACCTTTTCTATATTGCTCTACCTTGCTCTCAGTGCTCTTCTAGGCTATCTCAGAGTGCCCCAGTGAGACCTGTGCCTTTATCCCTGTATCTCCAGAGCTGGACCTGCCTTACTTGCCAGGAATAAGCAAGGACAACAGCAAACCCTCAGCATCAGAGATGTCAGGGGAGAAGAGTGGCTCATGCAGGAATTTGAAGGCATGGAGTGGCACTGAGCAGTGGAGAGAAGCCACTCAGTCAAAGTTGGTTTCAGTATCTACAAGTGATTTAGTCACAGTGGGATTTTTCTTCAGTCAATGGGGAGAAGAAACGCTCTCAAGGGTGTGATTCATGTGACCTACTTTAGGCATCTACTTTGGAATGAGATGAATTACACCTCTGGCTCCATTGACTATATTGATGAGATGTCTGCCTACTGTATGAAAGGAGCTTTGGGTGACTAGCTTAAACTTAGAAGCCTGAATTTAATCAGATTTATTCGCCCTATATGTCTACACATGCTCCAGTTCTCTCTCTTGTTGCTGTGTAGACATGAAAGGAAGAGCCTTTTCTTTTTCTTTGTGAGACTGCAAATAAATCAGATTCAGAGAGTACTCAGAAAAGAGCAGCAATGTGAGATAGGGCTAGTGTGTGCAGGAAACTGGGTGGGGAAAGATATTAACTTCTCTTGTCTGCCCTTGGAACAAATTCACAGGAATCAAGGGAAATAAAGATGATTNATATATATATATATAGATGTGAAGTTTCCTGGAATCTTCTGGTCATTTGCCACAGGGAGGAAAAAGGTCCTTCCCTTCCTACAGAGACATTCTTTCTTGAAGGTTTGGACAATTACCGCATTTTACCTTTTCTACCACAGTGTGGATGTTTTCTTCTTTTAACGGTTTGTTTATGAGCATTTTAGCTTCAGTTTAATAAGAGAGGATTGATGTTTGCACTCTGTGGCAATGTTGTATAGGGTGCTGTTTCTGCCCGTTGCAGTAAGAAGACTATTGAAAAAGATGCCTCAAACAAGTGGGTGGTAGAGATAATAATAAAAAACAGTGTGTCCTCTTCCTCCACTAAAAAAACCCACCAAACAACGAAAAAACCCCCACTCCCCCCCACCAAACAAACCCTCTTCTCCCCTTCAAAAAACCCAAACCCCACAACCAGTTGCAAAGAGAGGCTAAAAAGTATTGGTGGTGTAAAATGATTGTCATCATGAAAATTGAAGTCATACCAAAACAGAGTGATAACGTTTTGTGTTCAACCCTCCCACTGGGAATAAAAAGGAATTCTCACCTATTTTCCCCATGACTCTGACAAAAGTGACTTGAGTGCTTCAATTGAGATCTATAAGAGTGCCTTATTCCATTTATTTATTTCAAGTGCCCACCTCCCCGGGCAGATTTGAGCTCCTGGAAGATTTCATATACCACCTTGAGGTGGTACAATATCTCTGAAATAATAAAGTAACTTTCAAAGGACACTGTCACAGAATTATTTCTTTTATTTTCACTGTGCTGCTTTGCAATGACCACCATGGGAGCCTGACATCAAGACAGCATTGCCTACAAGGCCATGTTCAATGGCTGGTGGAAGAAGGGCTAGTAGGGACAGTGTCTGATCAGCTTCCCTTATACTGTAGGTTTCCTTCCAAGCAAAGTGAAAATAGTCACTTCTTAAACACATATTGCCACTTCCCACCTTTCAGACTCAACCTTTGATTATAAAGAGAAAATTTTCTCTCCTCTTGTCCTATGTGAATCCACAATGGGACAAAAGCATTTTCTCCACCAAAGTGATGGTTTGATTTTGGTCCTGCTCCCTCAGACTTCAGTGGAAATTGTAAGGCTAGGGTTGGATAGAGCAATAGACTTGGGCCATGCCAACTCCCTCTTAAACTCTGAGTACTGTCCCAGGTCTCTTCAAGTTGGTTACACAGAGAGGCCTCAGAGTTTCAGGTCAGTGGGTTTGCCCCTGGAGGAGCGATTCCAGATTGGCTCTCCATTGAATATTATGGAGATATGAGGGGCAGCCAGACTCTAAGTCAGAAGTGTCTCTCCTAATCGTCCCTCACTCATGCAAAACTCACTCCTGGCAGAAATCCACCTGCCATTTCATATCTCCTTGCCAATGGATTAAACTGGACCCTCTCTGATTTATCTTGGTGTGCAGGGTCATAAGACAGGGAGTGAAAATGCAGGAGGTTTTTTTTAGCAGCACAGTTTTATGCTAGAAGAATCCATGTTCTGCAAAAGCATGGGGTCTGCTTTTTAATGGCTTATTTCTTTGTATCTATTTTTATATACTTGATCTCTTTCACTTTGAAAAATATCAGCAGCAAAATACATCAGGGCTGGCTACATAGTGAGATGGGTGGAGGGCTGCAGAGCTGGATTGCTGGTGCCAGAGATCTGCTTGATAAGATGGATAACTGCCAGACAAGACAGAAGGTTTGAACACAGATCTGCAGATCTCAGATGCAGAAATTTAGCTCTTTCACTTTTAGTCATGCCTGTGTAGGTGAACCTGGTCAAAAAAGAGGTTGTGTTTCCAAGGACCTTTGTGAGTGTGACTTCCCCTGTCTACATGAATTACTTTGCAACAGTCAGCTTTGATCTTCTAAACAACTCCTCAAGGCCTTGGGCAGCTCCCCTTAAGGCTTTCTGCAGATTATTAAATGTAATGTACCTATAATTTTAATACCACATCCTGCTCAGAACTCATTAGAGCTCAAAAAGGGCATAAGTAGCAGTGAAACTCTTGTTCTCATCTTAAACCAGCCAATAGAATTAAATGATTTAGATGTGATATTACCTTTTGGCAAACCAAAGCAAAAACTGCAGAGAACTGCCCATCCTCATCCGCTGGAGAGGGAAGGGGGCTACAGGGACCCATAAAAGAAACTGCCACATCTGCCAAAGGATGAGCCAATGCCCAGGGCCAGCCTTCCAGGTTAGCTATTCCATTGTCAATCCTCAGTGGCTACATCACTGTGAGGACGTTGGTTCTGATTGATACCCCATGTCATGGACAGGAGAATCTGCTCCCTCTACACTTTATGAGAAGCCAGGTAAAATAATTCCACCATGCCTTCCTTTTTATGAAAATGGAGCAAAGCATGGCACACAGACATTCAATCTCCCATTGGAGATAAAGTGCCTTCATTTACTAGCTCAGAAAATCAATACCTGTGATTTGATATGAGCATTTATTTTCACTTAACTCCTTTCTATCACAGAGCCATTGGGGGAAGGCAGGAAAGCTTCATTTAGTGCAGCAGGATTTGCAGTGAATGCTGCCTAGTGAATTGCATTTTTCTGTGTGCACACATTCATCTGTCTTTCTGATACTCATCTTATGTGTCTCTGCCATTCCCAGTAGGATCAGAGAAAGGTTGTGTCCAGAGAAGGGGCAAACCATGGACCTTGGGCAAGTCTGTTGTGCTGTGGCACTACTGCCCAGAAGCTCTTTCAGTATGAACCTGTGTGATCATCCCCCTGAACTGGCAGGGGACAGGAGGGCTCTCAGGGACTCTTGGGTCATGGAGTCTGATCCCCAGAGGAGAGACTCACACATTTCATTTAAGAAGAACAGTGTAAGAAGTTCTATGTGGGAACTGTATGGGAGAAGGCAGGAAGAATAAGAGAATCTGGATCAAGTCCTTTCCATGCAAGGGCAGCAGAAGCCCAGGATGTCTGTCACTGGTGTGTACTGCCTGTTGTAGCCTCTGGCTGTGGCAGGAGGGCTGTAGAAGCTGTGTTCCCCAACAGGGACAGTCCCTTCCAGTCACTTCATGGGAACCGGTCTGGTTTCCAAAGCTGTCTGTGGCCATTTTCAAACACCAGTGGAGTCCTCCCAGTGGAGTAGTCATGTCCCTGCACAGGAGTGGTAACTAGCACTGGCTGCTGCTCCTGGTGTTGGTGCGGAGGCATGTAAGTGGGTGAAGAAATAAATAATAAACAAAAAAGTCAGCTTGTCAGCGTGTGAGGATGGAAATGAAGAGCACTGACCAGCGATGACCTTTTGTTTACATTTCCCTCTGAAAGGGAGAAATAATTGCAGTTTCTATGTGGTGCTGCCTTCAAATTACACCCTCTCTCCCTGCTCTATTCAAGACCAGCCAGTGATGACATTAGAGTCTTGAATCAAACTAAGTGGTTACTATGGTGTCAGGCTGAAATTATGAATCTCAGAGACCGCCAGCTTGGGGAAGGAGCAGTGGCGGACACATAATTAAAACTGGGAGAAAGAATAGAAGCTACATTGTATCTGAATAGTAGCAAGATTGCACTTCCGAGGAGTGGTTATCAGAAAAAAAAAAAAAAAAAAAAAAAAAAAAAA
>VWZU01005090.1:1355595-1381273 GCA_013397095.1 Sterrhoptilus dennistouni | reverse complement strand
AAAAAAAAAAAAAAAAAAAAAAAAAAAAAAAAAAAAAAAAAAAAAAAAAAAAAGGATGCGCTTAGTGCTTAGTTAAATGCATAATCAGGGACCAGGAACAATGCACTCTGCTGGTATTTTACTGCTGGCTGTACATTTGCTGCTCTCCCTCCAGTGCCTCCAGTGCCTGCCTAGAGCCACCCCTGGCATCCAGCAGCCCCCTCACAGTGAAAAAAGGCACAATCCCAACAATCTCAACACTCTGTATCCAGAACACCACCTTTGCATGGCAAAGTGATGTGGATGTGGAGCCTTTCCCCTGAAGCAGAGCCACAAGCAGAGTGCTGATTGACGAGGGGCGCGGAGGGAAGGGCAGGGTGTTGGGAAGCAGGACTGATTTGGTAATTTCAGCGGTCATTAGTGGAGCTCATTGTGAGTTTGATAGATCTGTGCTGCTTTGTTACAGTTAAGTGGACTGATTGTGGAACACAGAAACGTTTTTAGTGACATGACAGCTAATTTAGAAAGGGGGGAGTAGTGGGAAAAGAACATGCATTATTCCATAATTATATCACAGTCCATCCCAGCTCCATGACTGGCTCCCCTGAGAACATAACTCTGATTTCTCTAATACAGGAGTGAGATATCAGGCTTCTTCTGTTAGGCTGCTGCACACTGGGTCCCAACCTGCTTGTGGCCTTTTGTGCCACTGCTGCACTTAAACACCAGCATTATCCCACTGCCCTATTTGTTGAACACTGCTGACAGCACGATCCAGCAAACCCTCATGCTGCCCAGGCAGCAGTGCTATGAATCCTTAACACAATGCACAGGATTTTGTTCTTGTGTCCTGTTTGATGTTGGAGGCTGCCCCTTCATCCACCTTTGTGATGTCTGATATGGGTTAGAGAAAGATGTGAGCAGGGAGGGTAACTTATCCCAAAGCTGGTAATGACCCATTTTATTTAGAGTTGGAGCACTCCTGCCAGAGCTCTGGGAAGGAGCAGGGCACTCCCCCTTCTGCTCCAGGCAGACCCTGCTGTGCTGGTTCTAAGGGGAGGTGTATAAATGACAGGTGATAAAAAGTTAGAGTGGGGTGCGTCATTAAACACAGAGTTGAACCAGCAAAAGTTGGTGCTGAGGTTTATCAGCCCTGTCAAGAACATCATTTACCACATAGAGATGCTCTAAAGAAGATTTATGAGTTCATCTTTTATGTAAGGTGTGACCATTGGGCCAAACTGGGGCCCTTGATCAATGAAGTGCTTATAGATGTGCCTGGTCATTTAGATCCTGGGGAATTCAGGAGATCAGAGCCTTAATGATCTTGCAGCAGAGAGCACTGGGAAAAACATGCAAAAGGGGGTTATTTTTTACCACCAGGCTCAAAATACCTGAGCTAAATAAGCTTAGGGACAGATCAGCTGAAAGAATAGATGCTCTTTCTACTCTCTCCTAGTCCTGGCTCCACTGATAGATAATTAAAGGCTTGCAGAGTTGGATCCCAACACTGCAAAAGAAAAATATCACATTTTTTTAATTGACTGCCTGTGTAGGTAATATAAAGAAAACTTGACTACGGTCAGTAGGCAACACCACAATTGTCATCTATCTTTCTTCTTTCAGATATTTGAATCTGCATTTAAGGAAAGAGGAGGAAAAATAATCGAAATGAAAAGCAGAGGGGTGGGGAGCTGGCAGGAAAGCTGGGGGGGAGAGGGGGGTGCAGTTCTGAGAGCTCTGCTTTGGGAAAAGTCCTCAGATGCAGCTGCTGCTTCATGAGAGCAGTGGGCTATTTTTAATGTGCTGCGGCTGTATTTGCACTTTCAATTGCTGTCATTAAGAAGGCAATACCCACTCTTGTAATTACGACATCAGTGGGGTTCACTGGAGTCAGCCAAGGCCTCCTTTTCAACACCTGCTGTGTGTCTTGCTGCTCTGTAGTGGTCAGGTGAGACTGTTCCAGTTATGCCAGTCTGACAGTGACTGGGGCTTGCACATGCCTCACCTAACTATACATGTGCTTTGGATGGAGGTCTTTATGACTCAAGGATGGCAGCAGTTCAGCAAGCCAGAATGAACCTCTCCAGGCAAGAGCTAAGGAAAGTTTCTTGGCCATGTGGAGCATCTCTTTGCAAATCTGCCTTTGGTGTGAATATGTCCGTGGCATAAATGTTCTCTCCTCGGAAAAACACTGAAATAAAGGAGGACTCCTAGAAGAGTGTCCTTAATCAGGAAACTAAAGGAATTCTGTCTCTGGAATCATTCAGGGTTCACTGGTGAGAGTCTTCACTTTCTGGGAGTCTTAGCTAAGGCAACCCATGGGATGCTATTTGGCCTTCCTGTTGTGATGGATGTAGGTCTTCAGCAAGGGAAGAGCAAATGATGATCAGGGAATGCCAACATGAAGGCTTCTGGGCAAACTTAGGAGGAGGTACGACTTGCAGTTATGGTTTTCATGACTGTCTTAGATTTTTAAGAAATAGCAGAAATACATCTGTCAGAATAGACGTAAGTTAATCCTATCTTGAGGCAGAGGGGAATTTTACCTTGTTCCACCTCATTTTTTTCTTCAGGTTAGAAAGATTTTAATAAATTTACTTATCCTCAGCGTTAGTCTATCTATTCTTCTTTCAAGTTCTCATGGTCAGACAAAGTGCTCCAGGCCTTAGTTGCTACCAGAATCCCTGTTTTATCAGAATATGAATTATATGATTAAGAAAAATATTCAGAAAATAGAAATATTTGGCCAACTCTGTTGAGCTTTAATTAAAATTAATATAATATTTTATTGGAGCTGAAATTCTGAAGCATCACATGTAACTGAATATATTTAACCAATTAACTAAGTCAAACAAGGCTGTCTAAACTTAATCACAGACCTCTCCATTCCCCTATTACGTCAAGTGCTACTAATGCTGTTATACTTTTGACAAGTGGCCCCTGGCAAATGAGCAAATCAATAATGTATTTGAGCTAGGAACTGAGCACATTTGCATTTCTGCAGTGCCTTTTGCTGAGGATCTCAAAACACTGTGGGAACTTTCAGTTTGTTAAACTTCCAGCAGTGTGAGGATGCAGAACCAGGTGGTTGAAGGAAGCACACACGAGGTGGAGGGACAAAGGTCTAGATCTGGGCAGGGCTTCAGATCCCATGCTAGACCCTTGGATTGGGGCAGACCTCCCTGCCCCTCCCACAGGATAGGGAGCTCAGCTCCACTATTACTCTGCTACTGCCTGCACTTCCTTGGGATTCCTGGTCCTCTTTTACTGGTGGCAATCTCCTGAGCTCTCTCCATCATCTGAGCTGCACAGTACGTTCTGTGGCCCATTCAGGCTCACATGAAAATGCACCACAGCTTGGTTGGCCATCCCTGTTCTCTTGGAAAAGGACAATGCCTTCCAAAATTTTGGAACTAGTGAAGTTTTAAATGCTCTGGAAGAACCAACATAAGCTTTTCATTTGGGACATTTTTGCAGTAACAGTTAATTTCATTGCTAAGAGTCTGCTCTTGATATTCATCCTGCATTTTCCTATTATTAAAACAGAAGTCTAGAGCCATATTTAAAATATCTCTGGTACAATAACTAAAATAAGTATTTATATAGTCACAACACTTGACTGTTTAGCCTGAAATTTGAAAGACCTTTCCAAACACTAAGGCAATAATCCAGATGTGGAGAGCAAACATTTTTAGACATACTGTGCTGGAGGAAATAGAGGCCATGAGAAATTCATGCGTCATTTGTGTACTGTGATATATTGGGTCTGTGGCTGAGCTGAGCAGAGAGTTTGTGGGATTCCTTCCCCAAGCCCTGGACACTTCTGTAATTTTTTAAAAATAAATGCTGCATGCATATGGGATTTGTTCTTCTTTTCTCTTGGGAAAAGTATAACTAAAAAATGGGTTTCCAATAATGGATCACTTATGTTATATCACAGTGTGATTAATGGATCTTTACATCCCCAGAGGGGAGCAGACTGGTGACACTGCTTCCACAGCACCTCTTCTGGTGTCAGGAGCTCAGTTCCAGTTTTGGCAGCTGTGGAATGAACTTGAGCAGTTTCCTTGACTCCAGTGGAGCCCCTCAGGACCAGTCCTGGTCTGGAGCCTGTGGTGGTTGATGTCCAGGAGGGCTTAAGCCCCATCATGCAGCAACAGGAGGATAAAGAGCAGCGATTGCACTCAAACTGAACAGGCACTTACCGGAATGAAAGGCAAAGATGACTCCTCCCATGGACAGCAGTGATGTCGAAGAAAGTTTCAGTAACAGTAGATAAAGATGTTACACATGAAAAGAAAGTTTTGACTACATTGATGCTGTGAAGTTATGTTTAGGGCCTCACAGGCATGGGAAGGGCATAGAAATTATTACTAAGAAAAGGTGGGTGAGGGAATTTCTATTATTAAAGAAGGAAAGAGGCCCCAAATGGAGGCTGAAAGGCTGGTGAAGGCAAAAACTTCACAAGTTCCTGAATTTTCAGGATGGGGAGTTCAAGCAACTTTGTCAAGCTGCTGAAAATCCCAGAGTCCCTTGGGCAACACCTTTTGTGCTCTGCCTCTGCGGAAAGATGGCTTTATGAGATAATGATGTTATTTCAGCACAAACTCTTTCATTCCTGCACTAAATTAAAGGAGGAAAAAGAAGGGGGGATATCTGGGGGGAAAGAAACCAATGTTATTTACTCCTCTGCAGCTGACATTAAAGGCTTCTTTAAGGGCCAGTGGGTTATTAACTTCCTGTCGCCTGCCACAATGATATGCTGTGACATATTGTCACCGCATTCCAGCGAAGCCTTAAACATTAATTGGGAAGTAAGATGAGTGAAGCAGCTTTAATGAGATACCTTGTTGTAACTTCCAACTTTACACATTATTTACAGTGATTCCACTAATGGTTCCATCCATCAGAGGCAGGGAGAGGGATTGGGGACGAGAGCAGGGGAAGGAGGGGTGAAAAGAAGGAGATAGATATCATAAGCTGAGTGAGAGATGCAGGGAGTAGGGTAGGAATAAGCTACAAGGTGCAGGACAGAGAAAGAGGAGTTACATCCCTCTTGTGTTTCTCACCTTGAATTTAATTTCCTTCAGTCATTTTCCAACTACAGCAGTTTTGCAGCAAGAAGATGGGAAGAGAGTTTATTGCATAACACAATCCCACTGATTAGCCTGCTATACCATGCCTTTATTCTCCTCCCTTCTCTCCTCAACCCTTCTCTCAGCTTCCTTCCCTTGGATGTTAACTGAAGTTGCCCATAATTCACCTTAGTTTTCCAGGGTGGACAGAAAGGCCACCCTGGCTGGATGGGCAGCTGGAAGCACATTCATGAGGTAGTTGTTAAACACTATGTGATAGGTATTTAACAAGGTTATAGGGAGCGGAGCAAGCCAAGCAAGTCCTGTGAAGGCAGTGCAAGGATCATTGGAGTGAGTTTGTTTAAAATTTTGCTTGAAAACTAATTTAAGAACCAGATTGTCAGCATCACCTTATTGGAGCCACCCCAGATAGCTGGGGCTATTAAATTTGGTGGCTGTTATTAATGCTGTCCAACTTAAACCTGCAGACAGCAGGTAAAATCACTGAGAGACCAAAAGTTGTGGCAGATGCAGATTTAAAAGGCAAGGTATGGGGAGGCTGCATTCTCCAATCTGGGCTGTCTGGTATGATAGCCAAACTTGCAGTTGTGTGATAGCACAGAGACCCCACAACCCTGCCCATCAGCAATATAACTCTACCTACCTCTGCAGGACCATCACCAGCCCTAAGACTGAGAGTAGATGACAGCCGGACACCACATGTGACCTTCAGTTACAGCCCTAAACCAATGACAGGAAAAATGCTGGACTGGCAGTCTCAGAGGCCTGAAATCCTCAGAAGAAGGGTGTGAGGCCAGGCTAGATCCTATTAACGTGATGTTTTTTCTTCCATGCAGCATTGGGGTCAAAGCTGAGCAGGTAGCAGATGAACCCAGTTTCCACACTCCCATTATTCCCTAGAAGAGTCAGCTGGTCTTGTGATTCAGGTGGGTCAATAGTGTAAGGAGGAAGATTTGACCCTGTTTTAATTAGAAGGAGCAGAATGAGCTGGGGGAAGACCATGATTATAATAACACAACCTGGTAAGAAAGTGCCCAGGGCACCAGGCATTCATTCCTAGCTAGAAGGCATGTGGATTACATGATATTAGGATGCTCTGCACTCAAGCAGGTTTATGGTCCCAGTTCTGTTTTCCATTATATCATTTCTATCCTTGTTAACAGCAAAGTCCCACAGCAGCACATGCAATCACAGCTAATGGATTCCAGTTTTACTCCTAGATTTAAAGAACGTTTCTTCTCGCAATACTGAGCTGGATGGCTGTTGAAATGGAGCAGACAAAGAGAAAATTAATTGCAAGTATGGGTGTATAAAAAGCACCAGGGGATAGATCAGCTGGGGGAAACACATGGAGTTTAAGAGCACATGCGCATGCCAACAGCCCCTTTTTCCGTGAAAAGTTGAAATTTCCACTCACAGCTACCTGTCAAGGTTGGCGTGCCTTTAATTGTAATGTCTGCGTGCTTCTTCAGGCACCATTTAATTCTCTCTGACAGCCACCGATTTAAAAATAAAGGCAAATACTCAGAACTTAGTGGCGAATCGGAGCCAGGCAAGGGATGTGCTAATTGCCAGATGTTGTTCATTTGACTCTGATCCATTACCAAAATTAAAGAAGAAAGAAATGGAAGTAGGAAAAGGAAAAAACCTGCCCCGCCTCCCCTCCACTGAGCTGTCTGTAGGTTTGACTCGGTGCTGTTGGTGAACTTCACTGAGCGGAGCACATTGGGGTGTTTCTGCATTAACAGCATCACAGGCCAAGTCACTTTATGCAGTGGACTGTGGAGCATCTCTCCTGGGGTCCGGTGTACAGCGGCTCCCAGGGCTAGCAGGGAAATATTTCCCCACTGTGCAGCCAGCTGTAGCCTCTCTCTGACATTTCCAGCAGCTAATCTGCTTTATCAGAGATGAAAAACTTCCATAGCTGGTGGCTCAGGAGAACAGGAGGAGAAGTCAAAAACTCAGCCTGGATTTAAAGTAACTCTTCACTTGGATGGTTGCTAACACCTATTCCCTGCGCCTCTTGTGCTATTTAGTCTGAGAAAAAGGATTTTTAAGCGCCAAGGGAAAGGTAACAAGGTCAAGGATGAAGACAGACAGCTTAGATTTACTCCTAAGGCAAATCTGAGCTGGATTTGGACTCAGCCCAGTATGTTCCCCAATGCATTTTGCCTCTGTGAATCCTAAGAGGAGATTCATTTATTCATTTCTTCATGGTTGGTTCTTGGGGTGAGACTCAGGTGCCAAAAGTAGGCATTTAAAGGGATCTCTCAGAGGGATCCACAGACAGCTTTCAAGACAGAGAAGCTAAGGGAAACCTTACCTGTCTGGAGAGTTTATCTCCTTCCAAGAGGTCACTGCATGAAGTGTGGACCCTGGAGAGCAGGAATTTGATAGTCAGCAAGCAATAGGGCCATCAATCCTTCCTGGAGCTCTTGGGGAAGCCAGTTGTGGTGGGATGTCAGTCCTGCCCCCCACAGCTGTAGGGTGACGAGCTGGAGAACATTTCTTTGTAACAGAAAATGCTGCAGAAATCTAGATTGCACAATATTGAGTACTCATGGAGACTTTTCCATTTGGGAGTTCTTCAGCATGTGCTGTAGCTCTCAAGCCACACCACTCTCTTTGGAATGTCTTTTGCACAGCCTGGCCAGATGGGCAGCTCAAGGAGCAGGGTTGGTACAGGCACCCAGCATCATCTTGTGGCTGCTTCTAGAGACACAGCCACAGAAGGCTTCAATTTCTCTTTAAGATGATAGGGCTTCCCTTTCAACTGCCTGGTGGATCAGTTCATTAAATAAAACCCAAAAAATTGCCTATGACTCTTGCTCCTTACAAACTGCTTGGGGTTAGCCATCAGGCTAGGTATTTATTGTGAGCAGAGGTCACCTGTGAAATGCTCCATGTGCAGAGCTTCAATATCCACTTTCAAAATAAAATCAAAGAAAGAATTACCGAAAATTGGGATTTCAGCTTATTACCCTCTGAAAGGTGGCTGACACCTCATGCAGTCCAAATGGCATCCTCTTGGATGATCTCTACTTTTCTTCTTTTCTGCAGTGTATCAGATAATCCACTGAGCTTTCTTTTCCCAGCAGTTCCTAAAGCTCCTGTCAACAGGCCAGGCTTAATGCAGCAGTGAACCATAAAAGGGGTAGAACTCTTGACAAAACTGTCCCTTCAGGACAGGACACGGCCCAGTACAAGAAAGGGCATATAACTTCATTTTGAGCCATTTTCTTCCCTCCAAGTCAAGGCTTCCCTGATACATTCAAAGAGTTACATATACGCCTAAAATATGTAATTAGGCTCTTGACTCACATACAGTCAGTGAGCCTAAAAGAACCAGAGCATCCATAAATATTGGAGAGGGATTTTTTTTTTTAAATTACTCATTCCTTTAAAAGTAAAAAGTAGGACAGATGAGCTGTGAAGAAGGGAAACAAGGCAAAATTAGTCTTCTGTCATTTGTGGTTGCTCTAATCCACATGAAAAAAGGTTCTGAACAGCAGTGTTTGGGTTTTCCTCCCTTGGTGGGGTAAATGCGGGGAATTCATTAAACAGACAACCTGGCTGTGCCTAAATCCTTCATCTATCATAGGGATTTGTTTTAGAAAGCTCTGCTCTTGCATGAGATATATTTGGATTTGGAGTACAAAGAGTGTCTTCATTTAATAGCTCTTCATTCTCATCAGGTTAGCCTTCCTTGGGGCTGTCCTTTCAGTTGTCTGGGAGTTTATTCTCATAACAGGCTCATCTATTCTTTTGTCAGATATTCTTTCAAAATGGCTCCTGTGCAATAAATTGACTGAATTTGGGAAAATTCCTTCTTTTAGCTAGTCTTTTAGCTAGACAAGTAAAATCCACTATTAACTGTATAGCAATAAAGTTTTACAAAGATACTTCTGGCTTTTTACCTGCTACAAATTCAGTTTAATTTTGGCAATAATTTTAACCAGGCTGCAGGATGTCTTGTCCATACTTTGCTAAAGAGGTCAGCCGCCTTGTACGTGCCCCCATTTAACAGTTCTCCCATGTTTCTGATCTCCAAATACCATGCACAGACCACCTGGAGTGGGCACCCTCCTGTTGCCAGGCTGCGGCTGGTGTAAAGTATGTTTTCCTTGGTGTGGTTTTTTTTTTCTTTTTCTTTTTCTTTTTTTTTTTCCTTCCTATGTGAGCTGTCTATATGGGTGAGCTCATTGCTGTAGTACCCCTATGCTTTGGGACCTACCAAATGGAACATGTGGAGCTGGAGGAATTTGATATTTCTTACCCAGAGGGAAAGGGCAGCTCTGTGTTTCAAATATCTGAAATCCTGAGTGCTGCAGAGGCAGAGCTCAAACTTGAGGCAGGTGACAGGTTGCTGCTGCTTGTGCAGTGCAGAAGCGACCCCGACAGCCTTCTTTCTTTAGCACCTGTGCCTTGGTACCTCAGCACCATCTTGGTCCATACATATGACACTACTTGCTGCACTTTGCACCAGAAGTTGAGCTGTCCTAAGGGCTTTTAGATGTGAGGAGTACTTTTGCAAGCAGGCTGCAGCAGTCCATTGAAATGCTCCTTACCTCAGCTCTGGATGAAATGCAGGGTGAGTGTAAGGGAGAAAGGGAACTATATTATCTTTTTTTCCCTAATAAGAAGTGATACAGAAAGAGAATACAGTATACAGTTCTCTTAACTAATTTTCTAACCAACAGTCATTGCAATGCTCTTTCTAGGATCAGAAGAAACAAGGCAAGAGGCAGAATAATAAATTCAGACTGCCTTTTTGCACGCTACAACTATATCATTATAGGAGGGAGTTTAAGAACATCCACTCTGGGGAGAAAAAATTAAAAACAGAGGCCACTTCAGCCCACCCTTGGCAACATGATTAATTAAAATTAAATTCAATAAAAAATAACTTTCAGATGCCATCTGAATAAAATCTGCAATCCAAAATGGTGTTCTCTGGAGACATAAGGCTATCTGTGCTGTTGAGCTGATTTGAATGGGAAGATGCATCATCTTGGGATGCAATATATCCATTTCCCACCTGCCACTGCTGCCTGCCATGTCAACCCACATTTGCAGTCAACACACTTCTCCTATGCTGAGAGACGTGGGCTCTGAGGAAACACGCTGTGCAGTGCAAGGTGGAAAGCAGGGTGAAGGCTGGGCACAGCTGCACCCAGCCCAGCTCCTGGGACACCCTCCAGCTTTGGCTAATTTTGTTTCTTGCTGAGTTAGTGAAGGATGTATGTCAGGCCTGGTTTAGCTTGAAGCAAGCGAATGTCACAGCACTGTCTCATTTCTATGTGACATTGCAGCAGGAACAGCACGTGCACACAATGGGTTGGGAAGGTTGTTTTAATGTGCTGTGCTGGCCATTGCACGGCTCCAGTGTGGAGAGGTACCTGCCTGCTGCAAACCTGCTCTCAGCCTGCCCTGCTCATCCCCACGGCTGTCACCCCTTCCCTGCCACACCCCTTCCCCAGGGCACAGCCTACCCTGATGGAAAGGCAGCAGCTTAATCCTCTTACATTTCTGCTGGGCAATCTTCCTCTAAAGTGGCATGAGAGCATTGATGGAAAGTCAGCTGCCATTCAAAAGAAAGCAGAAATATCAGCTGTTTTTTTGTTTATTATTATTTTTTTTTCTTTTAGGGGCCTTTTAATTTCTTTCTGTAGTGGTCATTTACACACAACTCCCAGAGGATGAGAGGAGAGCCCAGATGATCTAGGCTGTACCGCATCCTTATTAAATTAGACAGCATCAACTTCCCCCAGGCCACAACCCCAAGGACAGGGAATTACATGAGTTTTCCATCTCTCCCTTCCTGTTATAATCAATAGTAAAAAAGTGAATTGCTGATAGGGGAGGAGAGTTATATCCCTGGAGGCACATCCCCACACCAGAGCACTTAGTCCTCTTTGGTTGCTTATAGTAACTCAGACTTTTATTTGTCCTGGTTCCAGTCTCGCAGATGTGTGGTGTCATCTCTCAGAAAAAAAATACCAAGGGAGTGAATCACTATCTCAGAGGTTTGTCTCCCATAAATCAGTATTAGTCTTCTGTCCATACTGGGCCTGCTTTTCCCCTGCTTCTGTTTCCAGCCAAGCAATGAAAGCTGAGGCAGGATTACTGATTTTCAGCCACCAGAACAGAGATTTGACACTTGCATATCTCCCACAACCAGTTTACTCAGTAACTGCATATTTAGTGGTGTCAAATATGCATCTAAGATTAGAGGAGACAAAGCTGTGAATGCCTTTGAAGAGATGCCTAGGAGAGGCTTGCTATGGTACAGATACACCTGAAGGCGTGGAGGAGACAGAAAAGCTTTTCTTTCAGACAGGGCCTCCAGAGGCTCTTCAGTCAAGAAAATGCAGTGGCATTATTAAAAATGATAATAGTGTCATGAAAAATTAAATGGCAGGTGGCAAGCAGAGTTTAGGATGGATCAGGCAAGATGTGAATTGTTTTACTGCAGCTGGTGGATATTAAAACAAGGCATTTAGAGTCTGATCCAAGAACAGTTAGCTGGCATCTTCTCACTGACTTCAGAGAAAGCTGGATCATGCCTTAAAAATCAGGAGGATGCTGATTTCAACCCACTGGAGCTAATCCTGATTTACGCTAATATGCAGGAGATCAGCTCAGATCTGTTGCCTGAAAATTCCTAGACCCACCTATCTGGTTCTGCAGGACAGAGAAAACTCAACCCTTGCATTAAGATTGCTCTACTTGTATTTCAAGGGATCCAGAAATATCTCTGGATCTTCAGCTTTGCATGATACCTCAGGACATAGTCCTGTGGAGAATCAGCCACCTTTGTCCAAACTGGCCTTGAGGCACAGCTGACACCTCCTTGCACCATTATCTTTCATCTCCCTGCTCTGTCAAGGCTCTCCCACACCATGGGCTGTCTGCTTCATCCCCAGTGCCCTTCTGCTCTTCTCCAGCCTCCATGGATTCATTTTATTCCTGGTGCAAGACAGGCTGGGAGGCAGGGCTGTTAAGGTAGGAGCTGTTGCAGTAAGAGCTGTGGAGACTAAACTGCTTTTAAAAGCCACTTAATAAAGCTCAGCAGAAAATCTAAAATGAGTTAAAGGAAACTAATGTGAATCTCAATTTTTAAAATTCATAACATTTATCAGTGTCCATGTAAGGCAGCACAACAGAAGTAAACATCGACTCCCATCGGCTCCACTGGCTCCCCGCCTACACTGCTGACAGCAGAATCAGTTGCTCTCTCTGTCACTGGTGTTACTGTCTCAGGGCATTTTAGATGGATGTCTGAGCTACCTCAGCCAGGAGATTTTCTCTTGTAAGAGGCAAAGATCCTCCACAGTCTAAAGGAGGACAGAGGCATGCTCCAGTGCTCTGGGAAAGAGCATTTGCTGGAGATCTTTTACATGCTGTGCATCTTGACATTCCCAGCAAGCTGCATGACTCCTGAGGGTGCCAGGAGGGGATGGATAATCACCTGTGCTCCAGTCCTTCCTCCAAAGCAAAATGTTTCTAAAATTGGCAGTGTAGAGGTGCCAATTACATTTGAGACTTGTCTTGAAATGCTGGTGAGGTTTAGAGAAATTATTCTGGAAATGGCCACTTGTTATTGCACATGCTTGGTTTGTAGACAAACCCCTCCCTGAGACAAAACTGCTGGGCTGGCTGGGAAATAAAGCAGCCCTGAGGGGTCAGTGTGCTGGTGCCTGCTGAGATTCCCTGCTTGCAGAACAGCGCTGACACTCCAGCCCTGATGCCCAGCTGTGGCCCCAGGGCTTCTGCACCCCCACAGAGGCACAGACCCTTCACATCTGTGCTGCTCACCCAGGAGAACCCCATGGCTCCTCCTGAGGGCTTTGCAGCTCCGTGCATGGTGCCCAGCACATGGGTGCCCCATTCTCCAGGGATTGGTGCCTGATGACTTCATGTACCACCAAGCCCAATGCTGCCTTATTCCTGGGAGTGCAAAAAATTACGACCTCCTCAGCTTTGGGTAATAACCCTTGTGACTTACCTCTGATCATCCCCCTAAAAACACACTGCTGACGTTTTTTGTTTTCTGAGCCCTTTTCCTCTGTAGCATTCGTCAGATCACTGTCTTTTTATTCCCTCCTTCTCTTACAAAGTCTCCCCTCCAATTTGCTCCTCCAGATGAGACCCAAAGCTGCTAGCATTTATCACTGTCACCAAGGTATCCCTTTCTTCTGTTTGCTGACACTTCACCCACGGATCCAAATTACTGGCTGTCTTTTCTTCCATTCATACAAATTCCCCATGCAACTTTGGATCATAAATTTTCCGCAAATGGGCTGTTGGCGAGTGCCAGGCCCTGCCTCATCCCCCTTGGCTGACTGGTTGCTTCTGACACATGGTGTCCCTACTGCTCCCAGGCCAGATGGATGAAACTTTGTCAGGAGAACAGTGAATGAAGAAGAAAGACCTTGTTTCCCTTCCCACATTCCTCCTATATTCACAGGAATTCAGCTCTTGGTGAAAAGCATCAGGTGGGCAATCACAGAAGTCCCAGATCCAGCACCTGGTGAAGCATTGGCCCTTAGGTGGACACCACATGTAATGAAGCCCAGACTGACAAAATAAATGAGAATGGCCCTTTGAACTCCGAGAAGGGATGCAGGATGCACATTTATGTGGCCAGGATGGCATAGTTCCTGGTCACACAGACCTCATCAACAGGTCAAAAGGGGACTTCCATGCAATCCTTCCTATGCTGGAAGTCAAACATTTATTTAACCCCTTGGGAGACCAAGATAGTCCTTCTCCTCCCCAGCCTTCTGTTGGACTGCTTTGGAGTGTCTGGCAGCACTGTGGAGGTGGTCCCAACTAAACATTTCTCTGTCCGCATGTGTATGCAGTGTGCTCCTGCCTCAGCACAGGCTGCACTGTGGCATTTCCATTTAAGTGCTGAAATCAAACGAATAGCTTCTCCACAGCACTTTGCATCTTCCAGTGCATCCATGTGTTACTCCTCCGTGTCCCTGGCTTATGGAATTGGTCATAGGTGAGGAGGGAGAAATTTGTATAGGATACCCTTATAAAAACCCTCAAAGTAGGCACATTGGGATGCTAGTAATAATCCTTCTGTTTCTTAGCATATGATAACTGCCTCCTAAAATATTAATCAAATCATGTCATGTGATCCTAAAAATAGGCTTTTCAATTTCACTCTCTTAAGGTTTCTTGTCTGTTGTGGTTTAACCTTTTCTGGCATTTCACTGATTGTAGCAACTGCTTTTCCAGAGTATTGCAAAACCTCGTGCCCTTTCCCAGTGTGTACATACCAATGTACACCCCTCACATGCCTCTCAGCTTCCCTATCATTTTGGCACAAGAATATCCTCACCAGTATGTACATATATTAATCCACCCAAGGACATCACAGAAATATATTCCAATACACACTGCTGCATAATCCCAACATCTTCTTAGCTCAACTACCACCTCAACTATCCTGGCCCCTCCAGGACAAGTCAGAAGATCCACATACACCTCAAGATTTTGGGGAAGCCAATCAACATGTGTACCCCTGGCAGGTCTTGGAGCACCTGGACTTCACTGCTTCCTTTCTGCTGCTGCAATGCTAATGGATGAAGTTCTATAAATATTTGATTGACCTGTCACTGCCATGCTGGTCTCATTTATCACTCGCTCAAGTCAGATCTGAATTACTTTGGAATATTTTGTGCTGCCTCTACAGAGGGTTCAATTCTTCTCTTGCCAACCCCACTGTCCCTTTCTCCAAGCCACCTCCAATACAGCACAGCACACAATGGAGCAGCTCCTGAAGACAGCCCTTCCTGGCCAGGAAATAAAATAGAACCAAGTGCTTGGGGCAGTGGGACAGAGAATACGAATCTAAAAAGATGCAGAAATAACCCAGACAATGCAGAGTGTTGTATGTAGGGTGAACTCACCCTCAGTATGAGGGAGTACATACCACAGCTTATGAGATCAACAGCCCCTCTCTGCCATTTCCACAGTGCTGTGTCCCAAAAGAGGATCACAGATTTACAAGAAATTCAGGTAATTTGCTCGTCATGTTACCCATAGGAAGTGAGTAATTCTCTTCGCTCACCACTCTAATCAGAGCCAGGGTATTTTACTAGCAAGGGCTCAGGGATAAATTAGGATATATAGTCCATACAATCAAATTCTATTCTGTTCATTTTCACTCCTGTCTTCTTCAGATTTTTACATTTGGGATGAAATCAGCAGATTTTAGGGCTTGTGGAGATTGAAATGACTGTGTTTAGTGATGCAGACCCTGCTCACGCAGAGACCAGTGTTGCTCTGCTCATGGTAATGAGCCCCCCAGGGTGCTCGTAGCTGCCCTGGGCTGACACAAAGGCCTTTGCCTTGATCCCCCTGCAAACCCTCACTACATCTGCTCTAGCACTTCCAGGGCCAGTCCAGCCCCACAGTCCTCCCCACTGATGCCACACAGCTTTTTACTGGAGGATAAACTTGCAAATCTGTGGGCTGAGCAGATTTGTGGATCTACCTGCAAAATCCCAGGGCTGAGCCAGCTCTGGAAGCTGGTGAGAACTTGTGTTGGAAGTGGTGTATAAATCCCATGGGCTGAATTGCCTCTGCACAAATAAATCCTTCTCTCAGCCTTCAAAAAAACAAAAGCCTGACACATTGAACTACTTCTATCATTAGAATTACCCCTCTCATTAGCTCTCCCCCTCTGCCTCCTCCCTTCCACGTGTCAGCAATATGCCGATCCATCCTGCTTACACCAGCTCTTACCTGCACTCCAATTACTTTCTCATCTCCCCCACTGGCTGTTTTCAATACTATTATCTGCTGCATTTGCTGGATCTGGCTTTCAAGCGTTTGACTGATGCCTGATTCCTGTAACCAGAACATGTCTGTTGATTGGACTGTCAATGGATTTCTTGGCAGAAAGGGCACTGGGCCTTGCAAATGTGAAACTGTATTTCAATCTCATTTAGGAGGAAAGAGAAAGGAGAAAGAAAAATACCCAAAAGCTACATTTCACTTTCTCTCTTTGAACAAGTGCTTTAAGTAAACAAGCATTTTACCTTTTTTTAATAAGGTCATTTGTGACATCACTTTCTTATCAGAAAAAGGAATATTTAGTGTTTTGTATTTTCAGCCCATCTTTATTTTTCAGCAAATGACTTCTCACAGATTCTTCTGTGGGGAGGGAAAGAGTGGGGTGGGGGATATACATCCACCCCTGTCTCCTGGCTGCCTGCAGTGACACCTGGCTCTAACAGGAGCAAGCAAAGCCATCTCTGGTCAGCCCTCCCCACGCCTGCTTGCAGCCAGAGCCTCTCTGGAAGAATGCACCTTTGACTTTCCTAAATAACAATGCAATTACCTTTGAAAGCTGGCAGCCAAAGTACTTGTTGAGAGATGGCTATCATTAAGAAGAAATTATCTGCTCTCAGGGAATGGCCAATTTGTTAACTTGTGAAGGAAGAGAAAGATCCCAGTTATAGACCACGTGGGTGGGAGAATTGCTTCTCCACCTGGGGGAATCTCCTGGGGAATGAAGTATGAGTCCTGGGTGAATTGGATCTGGTGCACTTTACTCCCTGTGCTGTGCAGGCGAAAATAAGCAGGTCTGTGCCATGCAGTTCTCCATGCATAGGGCAGGAGTCCCACGGAGTCATTCCATACCTGGAAGCCACTCATGTGGAAACACCTAAATGGTCCTGCTGCTGGGGACCTGAGCTCAAACACAACTGACCTGTCACCAGCCTGTGGCTGAAGGAGGCTGCCAGAATTGCTGGGATCACCTCAAGTTCCCAAAGCCACAGGGTAAGGAACTGTGTTTGCAAAACAATAGCAGGGGAAAGACAATTTTTGAGACAGGAAAAACTGAGGCATTAATAAATTACTTGATATTTAAATAAAATACTTGAGGTAGGCTTCCATTGAACTGTACATTTAGGGCTGGGCAGGTGAGCTCTTGCACACTAATTTTTTTTTCCCCACGGCCTAATCAAGGGCTTTTTGATGGATAAAACCAGGATAACTGATCTGTGCAGAAAGACCAGATTCTGCTGAACATTGGAGGTGACCTTTGATATTGCACCTAACTGCAGGAAGCACCATCTCTGTGTGGCATTTTCATACCTAAATGCAACGCCAAGAAGCCCACCAGTGAGTTAGCTGAGAAAAAAGCTGAAATCACTGGTGTTGACAAGACTATCTGAAAATACCAGCATGTTCAAACTTAGAGGTTTGCCTGAGACCTTTCTGGAAGACAAAAACATTCTTTGATTGCTCAGAAATGGATCTGGTGGGCTTATAGTACTAAATAAAGAACAGCAGAATCAGTGAGCTTTGAAGATGACAAGATTTTCTAGGTCACATTGTCTTTTTTTTTCCCCTTGGCCAAAACAGGCTGTTTTGTAGATTGTAGCCTTGAGACCTCCTTCCAAACCAACCCTAAATGTTACAAGCAATGCAGTTTGACAATTGCTTAGTGGATACACACAGGCATCAGCTTTGTAGGTGCTGAAGCTGTTAGGGTATGGCTGGTAATCTAAACAAGTATGTTTTGACTATTTATTACCTTTTTAAGAGGAACGAGCTGGGAAAAAATAGTCTGGAAGAAGGTTGTGCATAAAACCCCTCCCTGAAAATGGATTAATAATCACTTTGTTCCCTCGCAACAGATCTGATCTACTGCTCCCATCTCTCCCCCTTGCCATGGGCTCCTGCCTAGGAGGAAGCAGCCCAGATGTGGAGGAGGGGTTGGACACGAAACTAGTGCCTTTTCAAACCTGAAAAAACAGGTAAAAGTGGACTTTACTGCCTAAAAGCCAGAGCAGAGGCAGAGCCAGGCCTGCCATGGGAGATGGAGGAAGGAGAGGGTTGTTAATGGAGGGCAGAGTGTGGTGCTAGGATTTCTGGAGAGTTAGGTCCATTTCTTCTTTTAGAGAGAATGAATCTTTTTTATCAGTCTCCTGACTTTTCCAGCAGAGACATTGCACAATCACTTGTACCTGTAGTGAGGAAAATGTAAACTTAGTGTTTGTGTCTGTGATCCCCTGGGGGTCAAGCAATGGTCTCAAAGGATGTGTCATCATGAAGTGAACTCAAAGAGGGTGAAGCAAGCACATCTGCCAGGAAACAAGTCAACTCCTACAAAGTTTCCAGGAGACCTGGGCTTTCAGCTCAAAAATCCCATTCTAGGGAAGTGAAATAGGTGCAGGAGAAGCTTCTTGGCTTCTCCGGTAAGACTTGAAGGAAAGGCATGACTTGACCAGAACCGATTTGCAAAAATCCAGACTATCTCGGTCCTGGTACTGGACTTCTGCATTTTACAGATGTTTATGTCCAAACCAGAACCTTGTTCTCACAGCCACATTCAAAATGCTCCAGCTTCAGGCAAACCTACACTGAGTCTCCCTTGCTGAGCCCTGAGGAAAAGGAGATGGGATGGGAGGCAGTTTTGGGTGCTATGGACTTGTTGCTATCTGAGCTTAATGCTGGGAGCCAGGGAAGCTCAATGCCTGCTCCAGTGGTGAGACCACAGGAACCACCTCATTGCACTCCTGGCCTGCCTGTTGCATGGCTCTGGAGGGAAGCACAATTAGGAAAATGCTGACAGAAAGAGGGAGAGTGAAGACCACAGCAGCCTGAAAAGCAGCAGCATTAGCAGCAGGCCAAGAGGAGGTTATTCCCCTGATACATCTCCTCTTCCCACTCCCCATCATGCCAGCAGCTCTTTAGCTTTGCACGGAGGTTGTGAGGATTCATTAGTTAATGTTTGTGAAGCTCTGTATAGATGGAGAGAGCTATGTAAGTGCTAAGTATTATTATTATTACAGAGAGTCGCTGTTAAGGCAATGGATATGCTCTTAAGTGTCATTTCATATTTAATTAACGTACAATAATTGTATTCCTAAATCTGCAGGTAAATCTTTATTCCTGACACTTCCTTTAAAGAGACATTGCAGCAGAGCTGCTGCTAATGGGCCTCCTCCCTGCTTGTCTGCTAGGGAGGAGTGGGAATAGCTGGGAGCAGGGGAAGCAGAGCCACTGAGAAAGAAAGACAGCCAAGGCTTTTTGTTCTCTCCACCACACCTCTGTGCACACACAGCAGCCCCACAGTGAACTAATCCGACCTGAAAGGTTTGCTTGGCCAGCCCCAAGGGTGGTGGACGCTGTCCTCTGGGTGGAGTGCAGAGCTCCTGGGTTTTCCCTGAGGTCAGGGATCAGCTGAGCACTGCACCTGTCTTCTGAGTAACTAAACATAGTTGCAGCTGTGCACCTTGTCATTATCAGCAGAATTAAAGAATTTTTTTAAAAAAGAGGCTAGAGGAGCTTAAAAGTACAGAACTGGGAATTTCCCTGCTATTTTCCAAGGGCATCTTTGCCAAGAAATGGTATTCTCAGAGCTAGGCTATGTATCTTTTACTGACAGAGGGAAGCAAGGAGAAATCATCTGTGGGGCCATCTGCTCCTCTAGCAAATAGGAAGGGGAAGCCGCTTCTCCCACTTCCCAGAAATGTTTGCATTTTCAAGAGAGAGAGGGGAAGTAAAAAAAGAAACAGTCCATCATTAGCTCAGAAGTAACACACCTACAGAAGACACAGGAAGATGCCTGAGCTCCGTGTCAGTCTTTCTTACTCAAATATCTCTTTTCTCTAAAATTTGTTGAAAGATCAGCGTCCTCTATGGGCATATCCCCAAAAAGCCCAAAGGACAATTTTCAGTTGTTCCTGGGGTGCTCAGGTGATCACAGATGCTGTGGAGGGAGTACCAAGCACTGCACCTTCACCTTTGTGATCCCCTTTCTTGTGACAGGCAGCTGCCCCCCATTCCACATTGCTCTACCCTTTCAGCACACACATGCCCTTCCAGTTCCCACAACAACCCTGATCTTACTGTCTGAGTGTTCCTCATCAGCACTAAGTGCTTTGAAGGTCACAGGTGATAAAGCTCCTGCCACTGCCAAGGACCAGGCTTTGCTCCAGGTCCAGCCCCAGTGCCACCCTCCCTTTCTACCCATGGTCTTGAAAGCAGCCAAAGACAGAGCCCTGAGAGCTCCCTCCTCGACTCTCCCCCAACCTCCCCCTTTTTCCCTCTGCTCTCATCTATTGCATTTGCAAGGCTTTCCTCTGTGACATCAGCTAGGGGGGAGGAGAGGAGAGCAAGGAGTGGAGGGCAGGCAAGAGAATAGGGATGCTGTCAAGGTAGAGAACCTGGGGAACCCCTGAGGGCAAGGGTAAGAGCAACTACAAAATACAGGGGAGACAGTGGCCACTGAACAGCTGTGCAGGAGCTGCAGAGAGAGGGAGGAGTCAGCTGGCAGCTCATGGTGAGATTTAAAAATGTAAACTCAGATGTAAGGTCAGACTGGGGGTTACAGGAAAATCGGTCAATTTTTAGTCTGATTTCGGGTGTAACCTCTTGTGGTTCAGAACATAACAGAGGTCAGTGAATTGGCAAAGTGCTGTCAAGCCCTCAGGATGCTCTCGTGGCATCTCAGGCTACCACAATTGACTGTTTAATTGCCAGGTCGGAGGAAAGAGGCCAATGTGTGCTCAGGGAGAGGTGGAACTGGAAGGGCTGGGGCAAGGGCCAGACTGCTGCCTGAAAGGGATATTGGTGAAATTCATCCTCAGTGCAGGCATCACATTGCTGTGATTTGTGGCTAAAGGAAAAGCACCTCTGTAACAACACTTCTCACTTTCTCTGCAACCCATGCACTTTGCAGTTTTTCTGGATTCCCAAATGGTTTCACTTGCCAAAAATACCTTTCACCAGCTATCCATCCTAGCAGACACAACATCTGCATTCATCACCTCCTGCTGCCTTTCCTGTGACTGTGTCAGCACTCCTTGCCATGCAGAAGCTTTTGTACCAGCCACTGGGGCAGTCCAGACTGCCGTAACATTGGTGCTTTCCAGAGCACACCACCTCTGTCCCTCCCAAATGCAACTTTAGGCACCTTTTCAGACCCTGTAATTCACAGACATGGCTCATGATCTCCATGGCACTTCTTTCCTAAAGGAATCAGACTGATTTTTTTTACTACCCAAAAGCCTATTTCCATGACTTCTTGTCCTGTATGTGCGTTCAGCAGATCTTTGGGGAGATGATTTGCAGGGTCTGCCCACTTTTATTTCCTTCACAGTGGCTATAAGGAACCCCACAGGTTAACCCCACAACTTCCCCTGAGTTGGTTTTATTCTTTCTACTCACCTGCAGTCTAGAAAGGAGAAGCAGTGGTGATGTACTGAGGAATGGGAGACCTAAAGAGACACTTCAAGTTAGCATACAAAATCAAAACCTAAAACTATTGAAAGTCTCAATAAATAGGTGAAAAATTATGTAGTTACTTACTGCTGGCATGATCTCCCATCTGACATACTGAATAATGGCACGAATTTTTAATCCATCTTTGGGGCAGAGGTTGAACTCTCTCTAGAAATATATCTCATATGTTTCAGGTATTGCTATTAGTTAGTATTATCAATGCTCTCTTTGCCCCAAGAGCTTTCTTCAGTAGTCATCACCCTGAGTTGCAGGTTATCCAATAAAAAAATTGGAACAATGATAAAGAATAAGTGAAGAAAGAAAAAGAAAGAAAGAAAGAAAGAAAGAAAGAAAGAAAGAAAGAAAGAAAGAAAGAAAAGAAAGAAGCTTTAAGCACATATTACAGCAGACCTTAAGAGAAGATGGAAGATAATGTCATCAGCAGTTCTAAAGGAGAATACAAAAAAATATCATTAAGGAACCTGTATTTCAACATATTGTCCAGAAAGTGTTCTAGTGTCCAAAAATGCAATAATACTCAGAACAATCTAGCGTTTTCAGGATTCAAGTGTGTTTCTACCTGTTAAAGGGAAAGGCAAGAGAAAGAATCCAGTTGCTATGGAAATCAGGCCATCTCCATGGGAATTCAGAAAGTAGAGTATCCTCTTGGCCAGTAATTCAGTCACTGAGCAGCCATTTCTTGGCCATGGTATTGAACAAATCTGAGCTGCTCCCAGGATATATCATTTCCCCACCACTGCTTCTCTGTCTCAATGTCAACTAATTTAATGAAGAATTGGGTCCTTACTGAAATAAAGAACTGGTTTTGTGGGTTACTTCTATGAAGGTGTGTCTTCAGCTCCTGTTATTGGGATAAAGATTTATGTGGGTGCAAAAAACGGAAATTATTATGTTTGCAGCTTAGTAAATGGTTTTGCTTTCACATTTGTTGCTGTGGAATAAAAAAGGGTCAGGTAGTTAAGCAGAGAATAAAAAACCAGCCCACATTAAAGAACAACAATAAAGAGCTGACAGTGTTGTACAATTCCAAATCTGTTTCAGGGCTCCTGCCTTTGATTAAAGAATATTGATGTTTTAGCTGGGGGATCCCATCCCTTGGCCCTGGGCAGGTGTCACTGGTTCTACAGCTCCTGGGCATAGGCAATTGCTCAGAAGCAATCTGTGTGACCCACAGGGGACCCCATGCATGAGTCTCCCTGAAGACCACGGGTACCCATCTCTGGTTTTGCTCTGGTGTCACGGTATGGATGAAGTCAAGACAAGGAGTGTCACAGGATGCTTTGCTGTAGTGTCCTTATCTTTATTTTTAATCAGTGACATTTTGTCATTTAGTCAGAAATTTGGTTCCTAGAGCCCGGGAGGCTGGTTATTGCCTGCTGAAGTTGAAGGAAGCTCTGGCATGGCTGATGGGAAGCAGGTGATGGATTCACAGTGTGAAAGCTCTGCTTTGACTCCTATGCAAACACCATATATTATATCTCTAAGTCCTGTATAAGCCAAGAAGATTAAAAAATACTTTGTCGGAAAGATCCTTGGTCGGATATGCCTTTGTTCAGGGGGATGGCTGCATTGTGGTACAAATGCATGGATGTCATTCAGCACTGGGGATGTTAATGGGACTTTATTTGAATACATCTCAGTGGGTAAGTGAGGCTCACAGACAGAAATGTCTATCTGGTGTACATGTGTCAGAGAACACCACCTGACAGTGATGGAAAGCTGTTTGATGTAGTTTCATCTTTCAATACATTTAGATTTTTAGAGCTCAGGCTAAGTTGCCCAACTTAATTTGCAATCATTTAAAGTAAGGGTTAAGTGAAGGTCACAGGCTACTCTTATTTAGAGTGAAACCTCCGCAATACTTGCATTCTTTGACCTTTTCAGTGTTTTCTGATTCAACTGACCAGCTGCACGCTTTATAGCACTGTTAACCTGTGAGCAGAGTGAGGATTGGTCATCTCCCATAGTAATGCAGAAAATTTTAAAAGGTTAAAATAATTGAAAATATTCCTGGCAAGTGCAGGTACTGAATCCCTAGGAACAGATTTTGTGTATGTGTAGCAGGAACATCCTGCTCTGCAAGGTTTGCATTAGAAGTAAATCGAAGAGAATGCAAAACAGGGTTGTACACAGATGGAACCAGGTCACATAAGTTCAGACAGCTCTGCTGCAGGTTATCTCAGCAATCAGCTCAGTGGAGAGAGAGATTTAATACAAATAGGGATCCATGCTCTCTCAGGGCTCTAAAATATAATGCTAAAATGAATTCCAGCAATAATGCAAAGCTAAGGACTCGTGTCTTTTCCAAACATCACATGCATAACCCCAGGAAATGTGAGGCTTCAACATAACTGGAGTTAATGGCAATGAGCACTGGGTGTGCAGGGAATGGGATGTGCTCTCTCACTTCAGCAATGCTCAAAAAATAAACTCCTGGTGATCCCCCATCTTTTTTTATGCTCAACTTTTTTCTCCCCAGGTTTATGATCCAGTTCCTAGTTTTCAACTCTCCCCTCTACCTTTCATTAAGAGAAATGGAACAATTTTAAACCCAGACTGCCATAGTAAGCCAAGTCTCTTGTCTTCCCAGTATTATGTTTTCCATGGCAGTGGCTGGTCACAGATACTCCTAATCACAAACTCTCTCTCATACACATAGCTTTTCAGTTTTTCCCAACGTCACAAATACCTGGAGAAGGAAAAAGCAGATATTTTAGTCTGAATACTGGAAGGGGCTTTATTTAATTGTGACACATACACTCCAAATATACAGAAAGGGTCAAAAGTCTCAGCTTTTGCCCTAGGAGTTTTGACTGCCGCAGGCTAATCCTCTGACTCTGAGATCTGTGTAAGAGAGCAGTGGGAAATCATTCCTCATTAAAAATTCAAGTTGTCCAATACATTGGTCAAGGTCTAGCAGAATTTGCAGTCTGCAACTCTGAGAAAAAAAAAGAAACAGAGTGGGAGGTAGAGACGCCCCCACCCTCTTCTCTTCCTCCTCCTCCTGATCATGCCTGTGAAGGGACATGGGCTTCTCCAGCTTCCTCCATCCTGACACAGCCAGGAAGAGCAGGAAAGTGCCTTTCCCCTTCCCGACCCCCTTTCAGCGTGGCAGGGAAAGGGCTGGTGTTGCAGGCGCTGAGAGCTACGGTACATGATCTGCAGTCAGCAGTTTGTTGCAATCAGAGCTTCTGCTGAGCACGTCTAAAGCCTGCCCCTTTCCTGTTAATTGAATGTAAGCCCTTTGGTACTTCTGTGTCTTTGATCTCACTTCCCACCAGACGTAAGGCTATTAGGGCAGAGGAATGGGGCGAGCACAATGCTGGCAGTAATCTGTGTCAGGATAAAGGCACCATACGCAAGAGACGGGATATGAGATGGAGCATAATTCCCCACCCCCCTTCTTCAGATCCAATACCAATGGGGGCTTTTTAATATTCACTGGATATCAACTACAAAGTGATACAAGTGATGGACATGAGGGAGAAAAAATCGTGCAACAAACAGATGTAAAAAATCCCATTTGCACTAAAGCACCCCAGCATCTCTAAAGCAAAGACTACCTGCTCACCAGGGGATATAAATGACTCTTTGAAATAAATGCACATTACTGCATTCATCAGGCAGCGTTACTGCAGGATTTGAACACTATGAAACACAGTGCTACAGAGAATTGCTGATCATTTTGAAAGCAAAGCAATAAAAACATGCAAAATAAAAATATTTTGAGTTAATTTCTTCGATTCATTTTGTGCCTGGAGCAGTTACTGTTTGGACTAGGGATGACTTGTAGGTCTAATAGTTAGGGCTGTGATAGCAAAACCAGACACAATTTTAATAGTTAAAATGTCACTGTTAAGCATCATTAAAATAAAAACTCACCTCCCTCTCCTTGTTCTGCATTTTATCCCAGGATTACCAAAGTGGGTTCTTATATAACATGCTACATATTTCAAAACAAATTAAAAAATTAGCTAGTAAATGCACATAATGCCTATCTGAAGGGCTGGAGGTGAATGTACTGCACTTTTCAGACAGTGTCAGTCTCATTGTAACATCATACTTTTCATGTTTAGGGATCTAAAGTAATTAATACAAAGTATAGGCTTTTGGGATGTATGAAAATTATTAATTTTAAACAGAAAAGACATCAAAGTTGGTTATTATTTCATGATTAAAGTTCATTGGATTTTTTCTGAAATATGTTCCTAAAAAATGTAAATAAAAAACTGAAGACGGTAGAAGACAACCTGAAAAAACACTTTGGTCTGATTTTTTTTCTGGTTAAAAATCAAACAAGAAAAAAATTATGCCAAACA
>VWZU01005090.1:1309134-1355453 GCA_013397095.1 Sterrhoptilus dennistouni | reverse complement strand
AAAAAAAAAAAAAAAGCAAATCTTGTAATAACAGAAAGGTATTTTTAGCCAGCTCAGACCAGAGCAGAAGATATACAGACAACAGTGGCAATTCCTATGTGCTACATATCCTCATAAATAAATAAATTAATAAAAATCTGACAATTAAAATAAAATAAAATAAAATAAAATAAAATAAAATAAAATAAAATAAAATAAAATAGAAATCTGAATTTTAGCATCTGCAATCACTGGTCTGATGGCCCTTTTTTATGCTTGTCCACTCTGTCCACTCAGAGAGGCTGGATGGTCTGTGGTTATGCTGCAGCTTACTCCATATTCAGCAACCTCTGCAGAGACCCAGGTCTTGGTGGCATTTTGTAAGCAGGAAAACATGTTCCTGAAGGTGCTTTGAGAGGAATGAGCTCCGCCACAAGGCAGGAAATTCTTGTTCATCTGCAGCCCCCTCCTTTTGCAGCTCTGGGGTACCAAGTCTCTCTGTGGCTGTCTGTGGAGAGTCTGGATCCCAGGTCAGTCTCCCAGAGAGTTCTGTCCCATTGTTGCTGACAGACAGCAGCAAAACCACCTCACCTGAGGCAGGACCATCCACCAAACTCACACCATCAATGCGTTTGGCTTCACCGACTCTTGTGCCAGCCCAGTCATCTTCTCCTTGCTGATCCATGGCAAACTCCACCCAACAGCAGCAAGTTTTGAGCTTTCCTTTGGGAGACAAAGATTCCTGATGGACAGCTTGATTGTCTGTTTTCAAAATACAGTCACAAGCATGTGAAAAATAGGATCAAACTGACTTGCTTCCTATGAAAACAAATTCCAATGCTTGGAAACTGAACATAATTTTAAATATTACCATCCAGCTAATCATGTTTTACCTCTGTTGGTATTCCATTTTTCTGGTATGAACCTGGGTCAGTTTTGCATATGTCCAATCTATTTTATATATACATGTACACTCTATTTGCACACTCGGATGGGAGACATATGCCTCTTCTCATTTGGGCAGGCCATAGTGTTATTAAAATGGAAATGTGCAGGCTTTGGGATCCAACTGCAACATATGTTTAAAAATGAAAGATAATTCTTTACTTGTAACTACCAGAAGAACTCAGAGCTTTTGACTCCATGTATAATTACCACGAGACCTTAACAGTTTAATTCACTAGGCAATTACATGGTTATTTTTTGTTCTATAAAAGGTAAAGAGGTAACATTTAATTTACAGGGTGCTGCATAATCCTGTAATTACTCAGTGATTTCTGTGTCGTCATACAAGAAAATCAGGGGCCTTTCCATGGCCCAGATATGACATGGAGGAAAGTCAAACTGAACTCAGCATTGTCAGGAAAATCAGGGGATTTCTTGGCCTCCTTCCGTTATGAAATTGAGAGAATGAGAGGTTGAGAAAGTGAAAGACATGGGCCTTAAGTGCCATGACAGGTGTTTGAAATAAGGAATTTCCCTCCTGGGTCAGTGCCATCTCTTGTCCTCTAGGATTTTGGAGAAGCAGCATTGCCATGGGTTCAGGGCTTTAACACCCCTCTTTTCTTGCTCCATGCCTTTGCAGCCCATCTGTTAGAGCTAATGCCTAGAAGAAGGGCCTGTGACATGGGTTTTGTTTCTATAACTGGTTGATTATTCTTTCTATAGCCCAATGACTAGTTTGGCTGTGAGGATAAGCTCTCCAATTCTCCACAGAATGGAGTAGCAGTGATTACAAGAAAGATGGCAATTTCTGCCAGAAATAAACTCTGAGCTCTTGTTAAGAGCCCTTCTCTCTCTGAGTTGCTTGACCTGGAAGTGACTTCATTGTTTAAATGACAGGTAGGACGTTTCCAACCCTACAATGTCATGCATGTTCTCTTTGCTCGTGCCCCACTGCTCTCAGGATCTCCCTTCTTCCCCTGCTCCCCCAGCACAGTAGTCAGACCTTCATTCAGGGTGTCTGAACATGTTATACTGCCCTTCTCACTTCTCTTCAGATTTAACCATGATGTCCTGTCAAATGGGGCTTTAGCAAACACACATATCCTATTTACATAGAAAAGATCAGCCAAAGTCTTGTTACATCTGCATCACTTTCCTCTGCAAATTGTAACGCGTTCAAAAAGGCCCTTGAAAATGACAGGACCTATCCCTTGATCAGCACTGGGCACCTGCAGCTTCCATCACCTTCAAAGGCTCTGGTGACACCTCCCACACTCATTTTCCAGCCTGTGGTGTGACATTTGCTCTCAGGCAGCGAGGCAGCATGAGAAAGTTTCCCTTTCCAAAGTCCCATGGGAGGATTCATCCTGGGCTGAGCCCACAGTGAGTAGAGCAGCACACATTTATATAAATGAAAGCAGCACCTGCAGTTCCTAACAATAAAATAAAGAGCCTATTAATCTTCATGTTTCAGGGTATTGGTGGCTAGTGTCAGGAAATCATCTCCTCACAGCCTGGGATAGCAATGTACAATTGCCTGGCTACAGGCATCAGGTCTCTTCCTTTCCCTGGACTGCCCCTTTTCCTCTCTGACAGTCTCATTTTTCCCATGCTGTCCTCTGAGCTGCAGTGAGATCCCACTTGCTGAAAGAAGGTATGAGAGGGTAGTAAACATGATTTCTAAGATGCAGCACTCACAATGCACATCACAGCCCTGGTTAAAAAATCTCCTTGTTCTGCCAGTGTACTTTAGGCATCCACTCCCCTCCACTCTTGACACAATAACCCATAAAAACTGTGGTCTAATGCATTAATAATCTGCGAGTAAAGGTCCCAAAGTGGCCATTGACATTATAGCCATTAAGGTGCAGTGTGTCGATAACAATGCATAGCATGAGAGCAGACACTCTGCCTGTGTGTGTGAGCACACATCCCCTCTGCTGTTTAATCCCACGCAGTGATTTCCAAGTCACATCAGCTTCTCTCTGATCTTGGGGGACTAACATGACAAGAATCCCCTACGACTGCTACCCTGTGCATTTAACAAGAGATGTTTCAGCACAGGAAGGATGGAGAGATTCTGAACCTGCCTCCTCTCACACGTACACTAATTTATTGGGCTGACAGAGCATGACCACAACAGTGTTCTTGCACTGTTAATTTCTGTGGCATTATCTGTTAACATGAACAGAGCAGTGCCCTCCTCTGGGATGCCGACACTCCATAGATCTAGGCATCTTCCTCAGAGATGGAGATATTCCATGTAGGCCTATAAAAAGGAAAATTAATTGTGTCTACACACCCACACATTTTCTTAAAATACCACTAATATTTTACATTTCTCCAGTGGCTTTTATCCTAGAAGTTTAGGAAGCACTTTGAAACCTTAAGTCTACAGATATCACCCCCACTCCCTGAGAAAAGAGCCCTCTCTGCTGTGCAAGGCAGCAGCTGCTCGGCAGCATCTCAGAGCCACCAGCAGATCAGGACAGGACGTGAAGATGTCTGTTCATCTCTTAAAAAACAGCTGATGAGCAGAAGGCGATTTAAAAGAAGTGATATAAAGGATCAACTCCTACCATATTACAAGGCCATTTAAAAAGAAGGCATTTTGGAAAGGAGCAGCTTTGTGTAATATCTCTAGACTACCCCAGTGAGCAGAAGAACTGCAGGGTAGCTGGGTTAGTTGTGCCATGTCCCAGGGACTCAGCAGAGCACACTAGACCCCTGGGTCATTAGGGGATCAGGATGCACAAATTCTTAATTTGGAATATCGTTACTAGTCCTCTTACTTTTTCCACCTTTCTACATACACTCAGCTTTAAGCCCTGGGCTCACCCATTCTCCATGTGGGCTTATAGATTTTAGCCTAAATACAGTTATAAGTTACAGGATTCTTCTCCCCTTCCCTCCTTGGAGGTGGGGAATTAGCTCCTGTGAGCACTCCTATGAGCTTCTTGGCTGGGCCGTCTGGTGTTCAGTGCTGCTTGCCCACACTAGACACCCACACCTAAGGACACCCCTGAACTCCCTCTGACCTGGCACATTTTGCACCTTCTGAAGGTGCCTATGGACCTGGAGCCAGGACACCCAGTGTGGCTGATCCCCCACTGCTGCCAGGGGCTGCAGGAGTGACCAGAGGCTGCCAATGATATGCAGGCACTAGCCAATTTATCCAAGCACTGTGCACTCTCCCATCAAGGCTCCCTTGCTGTACACAGACTTTAGGCAAAATGTGTATGCTGGCTGTGAAAGGCAACAGGCAATGCTGCCCTCCTGAATGTGATATGAGCTGGCTTGGGGAATAAATAACAACTTCAAAAGTCATTCCTAAAACTTATAGAAAGACTTACAGGTTGCCCATCTAAGCATGAATGAGCACTACTCCTTACTGAGGAAGAGCACAGACTGTTGGAAGGAATGACAAGGGGCAGGAATCAGACTGGGGCAGGAGAAATAAGAACAGCCTGGCAAACAGGAGATCTGGGCAGCTGTAAGTGAACTCCAGACAGAACTGGATAGGTCTGTCAAACATAGTCTAAAACTATCTTTTACAAGGTAATCAATCTTCCCAGAGGGACCCCCATTCAGGAAAAGAGATAAACATCTCAGACTAGAGGCATCAATGGCACTCATATACATCCCACATCAAGCCTCAGTGACTCCCTCATGAATGCAGGACGCCAGTGAAGGTACCATTTGCTCCTTACTGGGACAGAAAGTGCCAGGAGAGCTCTGGCTCCAGAGAGGGAGTCTTTGGTCACCACTGAAATGGGGATGACACAGAAAGAAGCTCTCTTTTCCCCCTCTGAGAAGACACATAGATATATCTGGGCTGATGAACCACAGCAGTGCTTTGGATCTTGCTGGTTGACTTCCCCTCACCTGGTGTTGGAGCAAAGGGAAAACCAAGCTGACTTCCTGAAAGGACCAGGGCAAATTACAGCTTTCTGCTCTGTCCTGAAGTAGCAAGGAAGGAGAAGTACATCATGTTGCTGACCCACAGCAGAAGAGACTGGCAGTGAAAGAGGGATCTGTCTGGTTGCCCCGTGACACTGAATTTAAAAAAGAAAGATTGCTCAATCCAACCAAGCGAGAAATCTTCTGCATTTTCCCAGAATATATTTTCATGACTTGGTTAACCCTATGATTAACCCTAGGGCAGACATCAGAAACTCTGCTCACTAGAGGAGATGAACAGAGTTTCTGCTTAATGTTGCTTTCCTGCAAAATGTTGCTTATTTCAGTCTGATCAGAGAAAAGGCCAAGCATACTGGCATGGTCAGCCCACTCTTAAATTTTAGGGGAATAATGGTGCACTGCAAAAAGCCTGAATCAAACTTCCAGAAGTTGCAGAAAGGTTAGCAGAAAGCAAGAAAAATGCTTAGCATAAAACATCCCAGTTTCATCCACGCAGGCTGCCAAAAGAGAAGAGGAGGAAGAGGGAGAGCAGGGGTGTGAATCAGGGGTTATCTCTGTACGGGAAACAGGAACTATCAGGTGCCATGCACAGCATCTGGCTCACATCCTGCACTCTCAATGCAGCCAGTGGTATTTTAAGCAGATTGACACAGATGTAATTAGGATCAGGAGCAGGCAATGTGCATATTTGCTATAGGGAAGGCAGTCAAACACTTGTTCTGCACATCAGGGGAATCAGTGACATCCTCCACAAAGTATTGCTATTTTGAACTTTGTGGGTCTCAGTCCATCACTTCTGAACTTAGTGAGGTAAAAACCCCTAGGATATTGAAAGTATTCTGCTCCTGAAAAAACCCAGTAAGAGCTGAAGGCTTGTGATTCATTCTGAAGAACTAGAAACAGAGATTTCAGCTGGGTCAGCCCCTGGCATGAGATATGTAAAACAGAGCCAAGCTGAGGAATAGGAAACTGTAGAAGTGGCTGTGTGGAAGTGAATGCTAGCGCTGGAAGTGAAAGGCAGTGTATTTTTGAAGTGTATTTCCAGGCAAGTAGGGCACAAGTAGTAATGCAGTAGTAATCCAGCTCTACAAAATGCTAAACATGGTCTTGGTGTCCTCTTCAATACCAGCCAAGGAAGTTCACTGCATTGCTTCCTGGAACTGACTGATGAGTTTGTTTGCCTTTGCAAGGTTCCTTGTTTTAATTCTTGCACAGATGCCAGTGTCAGCATGATGCTTGCTTTAAAATCACACCAGAGGGTAAAATTGCTCCTTGTGTTACAAGCAGGGGACTTCCAAGGGGATTTTGGTAAAAATTCTACAGAGCTGCAATTTTTTTCAAACTGTGGCGACAATCACACTTCACTCACACCTCCTACCCCAATTCCGTGGACAAACCTCATCTGAACTTTGAGTTAATTGCCCAGACACAGCTGGTCTGGCTTGCAGTGCCACTGTGCATACTTCAAATGGCAGTTATTTCTAAAGGAGAAAAGGGAAGCTAGATTTTGCTGAACGCAACATTTTTTGCCAGCTCGCTCAATCCCAACGTCACCATTCATGAGAAGCTCTTGCTAAAAGAGTTTGGCACATTGACATTCATCTGGCCACAATGCCAAAGGACCTTGGACAACCTGAGACTGCTGAAATACTGCCCAAGGACATCCTCCCTGCTCCCAAGGCAGATAGTTTGAAAGTTTTCACCCACAGAGAGGGTGCAACTGACTTCAGCTACACTCTATGCATACAAGGGCCACTTTTGTGGTTTGCTCCACACACTTCAAGACCTGCTCAATATTTCTCTTTCACCTGTTTTCAGGAATCCTGGGAAGACCAAAGAGGTCTCTGTGTAGTGGCATCCTCGCTCTCTCAGGAAGCACAGCGGGTGTGCTTTGGTCTGAGGTCAGAGTGTCTGTTCACACACAGTTTGAGCCACATGGCAAAGCAGCAAGTTCGAGCCACATGGTAAACATTACACATGCAATCCTAGCATTAGAACTGCACACAGAAACACTGGAGACAGGAAAGGACTTTTAGATACTTTAATCACCTTTATATTCCATCTCTTAATATGTGCACAAGGCATAGTGAGATCCTTGGATATGAGACCCCAGACCTTTGCCACAATCTTTCATTTTTGAAGAAATATCCAGGTCAAACTCCAAATACTAGTCCACAGCTATCCTTACAGAGGCAAAGATCAAACAAGATAGAAGAAAGAATGTGAGATATCACAACCTTTGACCCCAGACTATCCTGGTTAGAGCTATCTAGTTACAGAGGGACAAAGGAGAAGGGAGGCAGCAGCATAGTCAGCCCTGAATAGCTTGGCTTCCCCCATCTCTTTTAGAAACCTTCTCCTTATTTATTTTCATGTCAATTCTGTTGATTAGTTATGTAGTATGCAATCAAGGCCTCTTCCATTTATGTCTGTTCCAGCAACAGAGGCCACTGGTCACTGCTCAGAGGACCCGGTTTCTGCCAGCCCACGTTTACCTCTGAGAGCTTTTTCCCTTCACCCAAATGATGGGCTGCAGCCACACAGCTCCTCAGACCTGGCCAAGAGAAGTGCCTCTCCACCTCTCACCAGCATAACACCTCAGCGAAGGGGGAAAGCACAGTATGAGGCTGCTGAGAAATGACCATGCCATATGGGATTTCCTGAAGTTCCACTGGCAGAGAGCCTTGCATTTGAGAAATGTCCCCCATTGCTAGGGATTGTATTCATGAGGATGGAGAGAGCAGCTCAGATGGCTGACTCCCTCATTATGGAGAGCTGGCAGACTGCTTAGTTCAACTATTTGCTGGTATTTCTGCATGGCACACAACTGGGCACATGGAAATCTTTCTCCTCTGTGGCTGCCTGAGAGACTTTTTAAAATAACAGCAGAAACCAAACAATCATGGAACCAACAAAGCAGGAAAGAAAATGCTTTCCAGAATGAATTGAGGAAAATCTGTCTTTTTAAAAATTTCCTTTTTTGAATACCGAAGGACCACTGAAGTTCAGCAAATCAGATTAAAGCTGTTTAATGGCATTTGTGCCACTGTGGTCACCTGGGGCTCCAGGTAAGAGAAAGGCTAAGTGGTGTGTAAAGCACTACTCCCCCCCTGCCCAGCTCCTGGCTCAACATGCAGGATAAGGCCATGTCATGTGCAGTGAGATGCTCCCTCCACCTGCACTCTGTCCTGAATTCTTTCCATTCCCTGTCCTCCTGCACTGGTAGGGAGGAGACAGATTAAGCCCAGGAAGCAGGGAGGGGTGGGTAAAGGGTGTTTTAAGGTTTGGTTTTGTTAATCATTATCCTACTCTGATTTGATTGGTAATAAGTTAAATTAATTTCCCCAAGTTGGGTCTGTTGTGTCCATGATGGCAGCTGGAGAGTGATCTTTTCCTGTCCTTATCCCAGCCCATGAGCTTTTTTATTATATTTTCTCTCCACTGTTCTGAGGAAGAGACTGACAGAGCAACTTTGCTGGGCACTTGGTGTCCAGCCAGAGTCAGCCCACTATAGTCTCCAATTAGCACCAATCGATCATTTTCATGAGCTGTTGGTGCATTGTATGAGCAGATGTGCTCCTGCAGACTCTGACAGGTGCAGCAGTAGGTCAGGTTGTGAAAACCAGGCACATCTCATCACCGAAAATTTTTATTTGGATGAGGTGGAATGAAGACATTGCACTACTACCTGGGTTTATGATAAGATAGACCAGAAGTTGCTTGCAAACTGAGTGCCTTTTGGAAAAGATACAAAGTGTTTAGAAGGACATGGGAAAAGCCAAGGAAGGAGGCTGGCACACCAGAGCAGAGAGGGTCACTGACAAAATCAAAAACCACAGCTGGTAATTGGAGCTGTGATAGTGCTAGTTTGGGGTGCTGTGGAGGTTAAAAACTCAGGCCAATAGGATCAAAGGCAGGGAATTTTATAGGCAACAATCTGACTGGACCTGAGCAGGGATTTATTCATGAGGATCTGGAAATCACAACAAAACCAAACAGCTTTTCCATTACCCTTCCAGCTCCCAGCGGTGACTTGTGGCTCAGCAGAAAGCAAGTTTGGAGCACTTTTGCCAGCCTCTGTGAATTAATGGTGACTGACAAAGGTCAGTAACACAAAAACCAGATGGCTTCACCCAGACTGGGAAAGGAGGTGACCTTAAACCTGAACAGGACTTAATCCTCTGTCTGACAGCAGAAGCAATGCAATCATCCTAACAAAGCTCAGAGTCTGTGTGGCTTCACATCTCTGATGTGAATGATTATCAGATCCAGAGATGAGGTTTGGCCAATGCTGGTAAACTGGGATTTGGCCCTGCACACCCCCGGGATTTTTCTAGGTTTACAGACCAGGCTTTTGGTATGCTCATATCCTGCAAAGGGGGTGGTAAATAGATAAAACTACATGGCAACCTGAGCTCTTAGCATACACACATCAAATTTATTAACACTCACTTAAAAATTGCCAGCCCTCAAGAAAAAAACTTGATACTCTGCAGAATTTTCAGAGTCTCCAGCACAGCAAAGTCAGAGCTCTGGTCTAAGACCAGATTATAACAAGTGTTGAGCTCGACAGGCAGAGAGGAGCTTCATTTTGACAGGCAGCCTCTGGCAGAGCTCTCTGCAACAGGCTACCAACCCAGCTGTCTCCCTGCCCCTCTGCCTGGGATAAGCACTCCCTGACTCTGTGTTAACTTATTCTGTCAGTGTGGAGTCTGATAATAAATCACTGTCTGGGGAATGGAGAGCATCACAGTGCAGGCAGAAACACCCTACCCAACTTTCAGCCTCGGAGGTCACATCCTTTGGCAGGGGAGCTGTGGGTACCTATGAGTGCTGCAGCAGGTTGGAACAGTAAATATAAGAGCCAGAGCTCAGATCATGCCCTCTTATTTTCCACACAAACATCCCTCTCTTTGTGCATATATACCATAATATACCATTAAAGTGAATCACCTGATCTATGTACTTTGTTTTATTGAAAGGAGAGAAAAAAGAAGATGGTTGTGACTTTGTTAGAGGAGGAAGGAAAGCGCTGACTACCCACCCTTCCTTCTGAACAAAATTGCAAAGCAAAAGCACTCCCATTCCCATTCCTATGAGACCATCCAGGCTGCACTTACACAGGCATTTTGCAACCTGGGACCTCCAGCCCAGCTGCTGTGCCAGGTCCCTTTGCAGGCAGGCTGGGATCTCACAGCTCACCTCCCTCCTCCAGACATCTCTCAGGAGTGGGAACGAAAGCCCACAGGTCTAGACAATTAAATCAAAGTACAAACTGAGGAGGTGTGTGCTCCCACGTCCCTATTAAAATGTATTAGCATCACCTGAGGGGGCTGGAAGACAATAGGCTTTGAGGAGGAATCCTGATGGTGAAAGAAGATTGCGTCTTATTTGAGAAGGATGGAACTGAGCAGATGTGGTCAGCCAATGCAAAGTGTTTAATTTCAAACAATTGTCACGACTATCAAACCCAAACTTCAGGGTTTTCTTAGTTGAAAAATTATGCAGCTCATTTGGTGTCTATAAATCTAGCTCCTGAGTGGAAAAAAACCTTAAATATTTCAGCATTTTGGGGCTGACTCATGCTGAGCTTGAAATTCAGAGGTTTGCAGCAGGAACTCCAGCTATGTTTGAGCTTAATGAAAAAGTACACAGGCAGTATCCTCAGGAGCTAAACTGGCTTCTGCAGCCAGCAGGTTGGATTTTCAGCATTGCCCCCAAATTTATTTTCTCTGCTACAAACTAGAAAGTACTCCCTACCACCTCTCATGAAGACATGAACTTCTGAGGCCTCAAAGCTTCAGTGTTTTCCTTTAGGGGCTCACTGATCCAGGGCATGAAAGCAGGAGCCTGTACACACTTAAACAACACCAAAACAACATCCCTGCCACACTGAAGATCGCTTCTGTCTGGGGGGATTGCATTGTATGTGCTGACTTCTGCATTGGAGTGTGCTGAGTACTGTGGAAGGTGATCAGAGATTGGGAAGATGAGGTATAGGAACCTGCAGAGTAATGATGAGAAGAGTAAAGAGATTCTCAAATGGCCCATAAGAGGGAAGGATATGGGGGGAGCCCACCACGAACCGCAGGGTGATGGGAGCTAAATGGGGAGCAAATCAGCCAGGATGCTGTGGCTGAATCTAAGGACAGTCTTAAAAGGAGGGACCTCGTATTTGACAATAGGACTTTGCTTAGCAGTGATAGGACATCATGTCCTCTCAGCCAGACCCTGCTTGAGAGTTTAGCAACAAGACAGCCAGCAGTTCCCTCAGAAGAAAGCACACAGCAAAGGGAAGGTAATACCTGGCTCCAAGGCATTTCCCATCTGTAAGGAGTGCCTTTTTCCCACAAAATGTGGGAGCTTTCTCCACCATAAAACTGACATGCATCAAGAAGATGTTCAGCCCTGCCTTAATGGTATCCTGTTGTTCTGCTGGTTAGATGCAGGGGAGAATCATGGGAAAAGTTTCCTTGGTTTCTATTTGCCCATAATTTTGCAAGCTGACTTCTCAGGGGAAAGCAATAGGGATAAGGGTCCAGCAGGTGAATTCAAAGCAGACATAGATTACCTCAAACACATCGAGGTCCCAGAGAGTATTCGGAGCTGTTGTCACTGACCAGGCTTGTGGTAATGAATTTTTTACTCTAGGGATCAGATGTTCCCCTCAGTTATATTAAATTGATTTCTCCTCTTGATAAAGCCGAACTTTCTTTCCCTGAGTCAGAAGTTTGGCTGGGGGAGAGACAAAAACAGAGACAGAGAGAGGGTCTGGTACCTTGGGCCAGACTGGAAAGGAGGCAGTAGGAATCTGGATGGGGCTGATACCTCAGATGATACTGAGATTAAATGGGTCAAAGAAATAGTGGCATCAACAACAATAGGATTTGTAAAACTGCATTTTCCCTACATTTCCTCTTATTTATGCCTTTCCTCCTTGAAAGCTGGGGACAGAATAAAAAATATAAAAGAGAAAAAAAAATGTTAAGCCCTTGCAGCAAGAAGACAAAAAAAAAAAGAGAGGGAAGGAGAGAAAGGGAGGGCCTGTTGGAGAGCATCTCTTTCCTTTGGGCACTGAAGTGTTCCGACATCAAACCTTGTGTCCTCATTAAGAAGCCCTGTGTCTACCGTTGTGACATCTTTATTCACACACCCCAAGACTTCAAAGACTTCAGGAGATTTCCTTGGTGGATTTAACAAAAAAAAATCAGGAGATGAAACAGAGGAAAAGGCAGCCTGGTGCATTCTTGTTTTAATTAGACCTTGGGTGGAGGAAGGGGGGTGAGGGAGGAACAGAATCACTGAGATGCACATTAAGGTGTGAATGCAAACACACACATACACACAGGCAATCTTGATCACTTGGACTCAACTCCTCTTCTTTCATAAGCTTTTGGAATAGCAAACAGACCCTGAATCTCAGAGTAATGATTTTTCTCCAGCCTCTAAAACAGATTCACATTCATCTCAGGAATACAGAAGTGCTGCAGGTAAATACATGTTTCTGTTGCCTAAACAAAAAACTTCAAGTGTAACTAATGCAAAATTAAGAACAGGGACAATAAAAAAGGCATCGAGTGTACAGGAGAGACAATCTAAACATTCATTAACAATGAAGCGTGGGTCTAGGGAGAACCATTCCTGTTTCGCTAGTGAGTTGTCTTTTTTTTTTTTTCCTTTTAATAAATATACTATATTTGAATGAATTTCCAATCCACTTGTTTGACCTATGAGTCATTGGTGCTACTTGAAATCTGTAGTGTGCCCCTTTTGGCCTGAGTGTGTAGGTGTTACCACATGTTTCTTGGCCTCAGCAGGATGGAACTAACTTCATGCTCTACCCTTATCACCACCAAAACTGCTTGTGATTTCAAAGTGAGAAACTTGGAGTTAGATGGGTGGTTTGGCAAATATTCCCAACATATCTGTGAAATTTTGTCTTTTTTGGTTCCTGCCTCACCTAGCAAAACTTCTTCCCTTGAATGTCCGTGGGAAGCAAAAACCACAATGAATTGCTCTGGAATTAATTTAGAGCAGTTTAAAATGAATATTTATGAGTCTTTCTTCTCAGGTTGTAGGACCAAGACAGCTTCTTCTAGCAAAAAGAAAACATCAAATAATAATAAAAAATGTAATAAAAGAAAATAAAAGTCTGCCTCTCCTCAGCTGAGATGGTTCTTGGTCTGTCTCTAGTAAGAGACAGAGAAACTCCCAGCTTCTGATTCCTGCTTTTCAAATGTTAGAGCCCAAATTTCACAGGGTGTCTTTAACTGACACCAGCATTGTTTTCAGCCCTCAGGACATAATGTGCCCCCGGGGCCGGGTGGATAGGAGTGGGGACACTGATCTCTCCCTAGGTATTTTCCGTGGGTAATCCCTTGTGGAATCACACACAGAAACCACGACTGCACCGGGGGCTGTCCCCACAGAGGGCACACACAATGCTGGCTCAGGAGCAAGATGATTGCCACCTGCAAAATCTAAGCAGCGTTTCTTTCATAAACAGCTAAATGCAGCTAAAAACAAAGAGAGAAGAAAATCTCTCCACAGCCCTGCTCCTGTGTCAGGGCCCGGTAATCTACTCTCAATTACAGCATTATTAACTGAGCCCTACACCTGGCCCTACTCGTTTACAGCTATTCCTGTTGACAATGGCGCTGATTAGCTGGTACAGCCATGAACAGGGTTTATCCCTCCAGTATCCACCACCCTCCCCCAGTTCACATTTCACAGGCAGTGCTGGTTTGGAGAGAGGGAGGAAGGTTTGTGCAGAAGCAAGATGGGATTCAGGAGACACCAGCAGCAGGAGAAAGCTGCCTGCCATATGCAGACCAAATCCACCCAAGGACAGGGTAATAACTCCCCCAGCAGGTCTGAATTTCACTTAATTACCGAACCAGCTGATGGCTGATAAAAACAAGGCAGATCTACACCTCTGCTCTCACTTAGTAGCCTGTGGCTGCCAGCCAGGGAGAAAAGTGTGAGTATTGATTTGATTATCTTGTTTGTCCACCTAGACTTGCTAGTTGCATCTGCTCTTCCCAGTTCAAATGAAGTGTTTTCCACTGATTAATTAATTTTAATTTGTTTTTGCTTCAAGTGCAAGATTTGGTTTTCATTGATAAGTGAGTGCCCATATTCTGAAGCTGCCAGAGTTAACAGACGCCCCTGTGCTGCTCAGAGCTGAAGCTCTCCCCTTTTGCTAAAAAGTACTTTATGTATTGACTGCCTGTGTAGTTTCTAGAAAAAACAAAACTGCATCATTTTATAGCTGATCTCTAGGATGGAGGCTGCCTGGAGTGCTATGGGAGTCCCTTTGTGCCAAGCCTTGAAGTTTCCTCACCCCCTTTTCCCCAGGTTCTCTCTGGTGCAGCTCCAACCACGCTGCTTTTATAGCCAAGGAGGGGGATATCCCCCAGCATGTGAGCCCTTGGCTCCTGCCACCATTCCCAGTAACACCCATGGTCACAGCCCTGCGGGTGGTCAAAGGGGACAGGCAGGTGAAGTTTCACTCCTTTCCCTTCAGTTAGTGCCGCTAACACATTTGCTTCAGCCCTATTCATTAGCAAGTAGCACTGTGTTCTGTCGTTAAGGCCAGAGAAATATGAATAAAAAATGCCTGGCCATCAGTATTTTGCTTAATGCTCCTAAAACACATGAACGAGCTCTAAATGCCAGCAATGCCAGGAGACTGGTAGTGAGAGGGAATTTATGGGATAGCAACACCCATGTCTGGCTGGCTCCTGCTGAGAGGAACAGGCTTTGTCAGTGCCAGGAGGCAGCTGTTAAAACCTGAGCCCTCCGTGCACATTAGCAGTGTTTTACAAGGGATTTGCAAAGGAAGGAAATAATATGTACCTTTCTGGCAATAGAGGGAAACTGGGGGAGGAGGAGATTTTGGGAATGTCCCAGCACAGACCAGGATCAAAGGCAGGATATAAATGCAGCCCAGCAACCCACAGCTCTTCTGGGACCCGTGGCACAGTGAGAGCCATCAGTGAATAATGAGGACTCCCTCAATTTTCCTATTTACCCAGAAACATGCGGAAATGGACAACAGTCTGTTTTCACTTGCCACTTTTCCCTCGATGTCTTCCCTGGGGAAAGGGACCTGTGGTTTGTATCCTGCCTCCTCAAACAGCAAAGACAGATGTTGCTGTGATGTTGCCTGAAAACACTGTGCTGCCCAAAACTTTTCATCCCACTGATGAATTAGCTGCTCAGTGGAAAAGAATTGAACCAGAAGGAGATCTCAGCCAGCCTGGGATATCATCAGTTTAAGATATCATCAGTCAAGCTGGGATTGCTGGCAAGGTATATCTCAGGATTATCTCTTTACCAGGGATTTCTAAATTGCGCCAGAACATCCATGCAAATAAGGCAATCTGGACTAGATGCCTCTTTAGAGGGATGGTGACTCTGCTGATGGGCCAGGATGCTGCTGGGGTCTTGGGTGATGCTGTGTTGGGACATCTCCTGACCTTGGTTTGATCCATCCAAGGCTCTCACCAGCAGCAAAGTTTATGGATGCGTTTGTGGGTGCAAGGGAGGGGCCAAGAGAATTAGAAAGTTAGAAGATGAGGTGAAGAGCAGGGCACAGAAAGAGACAGGAAGATTAATGGCAGGGACACAATCAAAAACAAAAGTTAAAATGGAAATGTTAATCATTTAAAAGGGGGCCTCAGTGGAATTACTTGCTTTATGGCTTAGAATAAAAAATAGAAAGGGGAAAAGAAGGAGGAGAAGTCCCACTAAGAATAATTTAGTGCTTTGTGTAATGAGCTGCCTTTCTTTTCGGTAGTTCCCTCTGGTGTCTTATCACTTACCCTGTGATTGACTGAGTCCTCTCTTTGCCTGCTCCTGCTAAATGGTGATTTGCCATCTGGTAGTCATAATTTCTTTTCTTTCATTTTTTTTCCCTATCCTATATTCTTTTGTAATTAGAAAATAAATTACTTTTTTTTTTTTTTTTTAAACTGAAAAAGAAACATGTCTAGCATATTACTTACAGATGACAGTTGGTGTGAGCTCAGCAGCGAGGCACAGGGAAGGGACTTGACTCCTGTCTCATTTGGACAGATCCCAGCTGACATGCCAATGGATGTGCCAGCTTTTCTGCTGAGAGCACTGGGTGCTGAGAGAAAGGCTGGATGAAGCAAGCAGTGGCCAATGACTTTAGTAAGATGAGAAAGCTCCTATCTGAGGAAGCTTGGAGAAGGTGAAGGCTCTGATGGGCTGGTGCAGCATGGTAGCCTGAACTTGTTGCTCCATGCAGCTCTGCACACCTGTGTCAGACTTGAGCTTTGCACTCTGTTACCTCCAGCTATGGAGGGAGCCTTGAGGTTTTGCCAGATCCTGAGCAGCCTGTCTGAAATCAGGGTGTAGGATCTTCCCCTCAGGGCCAGCAGATGAACGCTGCAAATGCCTAATTGCAGCCCCATTTCTCTTTCAGCTTGTTGCTGGCCTTTTCTCTGGAGCCTGTGTGTTCACCCTGACTGCCACACTCCCGTTATATCTTTGTACAGCAGCAGCTCTCTCTGCTCTCATTTCAGTTGCCTCCTCAAGGTGCTCCAGTAATTCAAGTGATAAATAATAACAATAATAATGCAGAAGTCTGTTGAATTGAGCTTGATTACTCTGTGACTGAGTTTGGGCTTGATTGACTGAAAGCAGCACACATCCCCCCCCAGTTGTTATCCTGAGAGCCTTATTTTCTCAGTGCCATATTGCTTCTTGTAGTCCTCAACCCATCGGGCCTTGAGGCCTCTGCCAACATGCAACCCCATCATTTCCAGAAAGACCCCACTCCAAGGCACTATTTGAGTTTACATTTTTGGCACATCATATAATGAGGTAAGAAAATGACAGAGCAAACATCCCATTTCTGTACAGTGCCAACAGAGATGTGCTTTCCCTTGTTTTCTAGGCAAGCTCAATGTTTCCTGGGAGGGAAGGCATTGGTTTGATCTGGCTTCAAAAGGTAATTTTTTCCTGGTTAAACTGGATGCATCCACACATTTCTGAGTATTATACCATGTGCCTGATGGGTTGTGTATTTGTGTGCATTAACTTGGAGGGCAAGAAACACAGCCTCTAAAGCAGGAAAAGATGTAGTAGACATGTGTTCAACTGTTGGATATCAGCCTTTGCCCCAGCATTATTCCCCAGCAGGAACCATGAGTGGTCAGTTGTTGAGATGCCTGGTCTCCCTCCATCCAAAACTAGAGGCAAAGGGCAGTTCCCCAAGGGCAGCCTTGTTTTTTTCCTTCCCCTTTTACACTAAGTACACTCTGCTCTAGTGCTTGCATCTGTCACTGGTGTGGGTCTCTGCTATGTTTTCAAGGAAGATGCTGGTATCAGATGGGAGCTGCTGGTGGAGCATTTGGTAACATCTTTAGTTGAGCCCAAGAAAGACAAGGAAGAAATTATCTGTGTGAAATGGAGGGTGTGTTTTTATTGGCTTAATATGGATGAAGGAAGAAAAAGGAGGGAAAGAAAACAATTCATTTTTACTCATTCTCTAAGCAGCAGCCACTGTAGTGCTATAGCCAGGAGCATCTTGAAGACAGAAGGAATTTGAGTAACAAGAAAATGCTGTTGTACAGACCTAATTATAGTGATTGCACCTGTTAGAGAAAACAATAAGCAGTAAAATGAATAAACCTTCCTGGGACTCATTTTATCAATGAAGCGTGACCATGTGAAAACTCCACAGAGAAAATCTACAAGGAAGGCGTAGTGTGCTCAGACCTCCTCCTCTCTGATCTCCCATCCTGCAATCAGATAAACAAGGTAACCAGAGGAAGCCTTGTGTTCATCTGCTGGCTGCACGTGGCTGTGTGCAGATGCAGACGTCCTGTTAATAGGATACCTTCTCTGTTTCAGTAATATCTTCCCACTCAGGGCATTTACAGACATGTGGCTGCAATATTCTGATGCTTAGGACAGAATAGTGCACAGGTCCTCAAAAGAGTGCAAAATTTGACAGTTATCCTAAGGGTGGTGGGGAAGTCTGTTGATTCTCCTCAGAGTCAGTAGATCGGTCAGGGATGCTGTTAAAAAACAGTTCCATCTGTGGTGATAACAAGCTCTTGGGTACAATCCCAGAGTCACTAGGAGTGGTGTGGAAAGGACTGTGTTTTACATGTTTTAAATGTGTTAACAAATCACTCCTTATGCACCATGGTGAAAAATTGCTCCTGCTCCACTGCCTTCCCACCTCTTGTGGTCCCAGAGACCTCATCTCATCCCTCCCTCAGGATCCACAAATCCTCCTTGGTGTCTCCTCCTACTGAAACAGTGCCCTGCTCCTGGCTGTCTTTGCCCCTTCTCCCCCGTACCTTTCCTGGCTCCCAATTATAGCTGCTCTGCACTGCAGAGGCACATCTAGCACTGAGCTTTGCATGCTTCTGTGGTTAAAGCAGACAAAGAGGATTAGCCTTTTTTAAAGAGTTAATGTTGGGTTTTTGCATCCAAAGATCTCAGAGCAGGGAAGTGTCATTAGCAGTGTCTTGTGGATGGCAAAACTGAAGCATGAGGAGATGAAATGAATTTACTTATTGGATGATTATTCCCCTGCCCCATTTGCCTCACATCTCACAGCCCACGTCCTGGGCCAAAGCCCTATTATGTGACATACAGCCCAGACAGAGGCAAAGCCAAAGAAACAAGGATTCCTGTGATACTAAATCTCATTTCTTCTTTTCTTTTTCCAAGAACGCTGGCATGTACAAAAGGACAAAGAAACATTCCGATCTTTGTAAAACGTCTGAGTGACAGCCCTGGTGCCTGCAGTCCTTCGGGCACTTTCTGAATGTGCTGAACAATGACGCCTCCAAAATATTGACCCAACAGCATGCCTCGGCCCTGACTTGGGGAGAAAGAGATGAATACTCTCTTTGATAACTGTCACCATTGAAAGTTGGCCTCTCTTATTGTCAGCTGGAACAAGAGAGCTTGTAAGAGTCACTTGGTGATGCAAGCTTTGAGTTACCAGCTTCCGGGAGCTGCCTTCAAATCACTGCTGTGGATAATGTTTTTTTTCCACTTCTCAACCAAGTCTGCCCTAGTAGGTAAAGGTGTCCATAACTAATTAGTAATAACTGAGGCCAGATCTAAAGGAAACTGGACAAATAATTCATGATGAATAATTTATTGGATGAATTTTGCCTCTTTTTCTCTTTGTGAATTTTCTATGCTTTGCAGTGTTGATTTCTCCAGCTAATTGGTTGTTTGAAATTGTTTGCTGATGCAAATACTTCTTGGTCTGCTTGAGTCTCTAGAAGAAGTTCATTAAGAGTTTCCCCAAACCAAAAGGAATTGACTAATTTTAATTGGCCACAGAGGCCACATGGCATAAATGCATTTTGTGGCATGAATATATATATTTTCAATTCACTGACTGAAAATATTCTTTCAGACTGTTGTTTCTATTCAAATAGGCTGTTTTTGTGAGCATCTCTTCTAGTCAATATGCCCACTGGTTGTTCCTGCTAAAGAAACTCAGATTCCAGCAAAGAAACTGAAAAAAAAAAAAAAAAAAAAAAAAAAAAAAAAAGAAGAACCTTCAAAAGATATTTGAAACATTGAAAGGAACTGGATGTGAAATTACTTATCTGTGTGTAGGAATGCTTGTATTTAATGCTTGTATTTCTATACCTGCATAAGCACAGATATTGCTCTTTTATTCAAATTAATTTAAAAGAGACTTGAATTTGCTTATAGTAAAAAGATAATCAGACACCCATAATTAAAAACATTTAAGTAAACTCTGCCTCTCTTCTAGGTCACACTGTATCCCTGTTTTTGGCCCAGGCAGCGTCAGGATTGCTCCAAAACATGTATCAGCCACCACAACATTGTTTTGTTGTCCTAAGGACTTCAGAAGGGCTGCCTTAAAGAAAAGCTGAACCTATGGCCTCTTCCACTATCATGAAACTCTAAGCTCACATCTTGTATCACAACAACTATAACATACAGCAAGCAGCAAAGAGGTTCAGACATGGAGCAGGGAGGGTGAAAAGAAGCCACCCAACCTGATAATGAAAAGCAAGCACTTGGCCTTGGTGTGGAGCATCTCAGATAAGTAGTTTAATTGGCAAGCTCTGGTGCTGGAGGGAGGGAAATCTAAGCTAAATTAAAAGATTAAAAAGATATTTTTTCATCAAGTGGCAAAATGGAAGAAGTGGACAAGTCTGCTCAGGAGAAAATGAGCAGAAAGGAACTGTGAATGTTGTGAAAATATATCCATTAGACCTGCCTTATCAAAACGTGCTTTTGCCAAGCATCCAGCCCTGCATCTCCATGGCAACATGGCCTCATCAACAGAGAAAAAAGTGTTCTTGTCAGGATGGGCCCAAACACGTAAAAGCCATTTCAATTTGGGGGCAACACGATCTTCTTCAATCAATACTGCACACATAGTAATGGCTCCTGCCACTTTTTTCATAAATCTCCACTTTCTGCTTTCATTTCCCGTGGTTTGACATCACTGTGAACTGGAACTAGGTTTAAATTTCCTACAGTTTTCAGCCTACTCTGTCCTCATCTGCAACACACGAAGCTTCATGCAGCAGCTTCCTCCTTTGTGACACACTTGATACAGAGTGAACTCACTGGTGGGATTAGCCTGGTCTGAAATATGAGACAGGCTTTGAGGAATGCTCCAGTGGCATCATCCATGGATGTAACAGCTGGAATCCTGGTCATGGCTGAGATGAGAGGCCTGGCAGAGGATGGGGACTCTTTCTTTCTATCACTTACCTCTAATAGAATGCAAAATAGGATGCATCTTGACTCTCCAGGAAATTGTGGTTCCCCTTTTAGGCATGGTTGATAGGTCTTCTCTTCACAAGCTGAGAGTAAAAATGGGGTTTCTTCTCCATTTTTTCCCCTTCATTTCCAGTTTGAGATCTCATTCTTCTTGACTGCCAGTTGAATGCATTGGTCTTTCCAAACAATCAGCCCAGCAGTAAAACCACAGAAACTACCATGTGGCCAAAGGGATTTCTGTGTGCGTGCAAGAGTCTGCAAGGATGTGTGTTGGGAAGGGAGAGATGGAATGTGTAGGAGGTATAAATGCCTATCTCTATTTTTCATTTAAATTAGTGGGTCTTAAGCATATGATCCAACATACTGCAGTAGGCTGCTAAATGCTTTACAGTGGAATTTATGAAAGAAATGTAAAATATTTTTTTCATAATAACTGCAATCTAGCTAGACTTAAAGCAATGCCCTTTTTGTTGTTTTACATTCTATTTTGCCATTTGTAGTGGGATTTTTGAATGTATCTCCAATTGAGACAACATATTTATACCCCATTGAGATCTGGGATTTGGTGAAAACAGAGGCAAAGAGAATTCCACATTTGTGTATTTTAGCCAATGCAGACAGAGGGAAGCTCTTTCTCCAGACAGGTATTGTTGCTTCTGAATGTTACATGATGGTCAGTGATCTGGATCCTGCCTGTTCCCTGGAGGCCTTCAGGTTTTGAAGAGGGGCCATTTGGTGATTGGCATGTTTGATTCCCAGACGAATTTCCCAGCCTTGTTAGCACACTTCTCATGTTGGCGTGGCACCCTTCAGTGCTGTGGCCAGAGCCTGGAGGAAAAGAATATAGGGAGATGTGTTTAAGTTACATATATGCTATTAAATTAATGACTTGAATTAAGAAAGAAGCTGTCATTGCTAAACCACACACTGTTTACAAATGGGTTTATAAACTCTGTGCTTGAGTCATCCCCAGGGGAGGCAGGAGATTTCTCTATAAAGGGTCTGGCAATTTGTGTCAGTGTCTACCACAGCAAAGCCTCAAATGACCTGCACTTGCTTCATGAACCTGGCATAGAGAGTTGAAATCCCTCTGAAATGAGTGATGACGCCTCGCTGCAGGGAATGATAGACTGGATGGGGTGCAAATAAAGATCTGTGTATTCTCTGTTTGTCTGGCCATCTATCTGTCTAACCACTCATCATGGGCTGAGTGGTGGTGTCACCTGGAAGTTGTCAGTCCCTAGCAAGTTGTGTCCTGAGCAAGGAGACACTTAGAAAACACAAACCTGAATTACTATTTTGGTTCCTTCATTCCTGAGTAGAAATTTCCATGGTCATTTGATAATCTGGATGACTTTCCTCGTTGGTGACTGTAGTAATTGGTAAGAGAATTGAGAAGGATTTGGGCAAAGACAGTTTTGATGAGCATCTGTTGACATGAGCTCATCCTTTCCAAGCACTGACAGAATAATCCAGAAAAAGGTTCATGGACTGGAAATCACAGGCTGATCGTATTTGGACAGTGGTTTTTCAGAATTTTTCCAGACTGATTTTTGGTGAAGGTGAATCTCCTACCACCCTTCTAAAATGAAATTCATCTATTGGAAATGAGATTGAAATACCAAGGTATTGAAGATAACACCAGGGGAAAAAAGAGACCATTTTCCTCTTGGCTTCTCTTGGAACAGGAAAGATGAAGGTGGTGGCAAGAGAGCATTTCTTTTCTCACACCTTGTTTTCTGCTCTTTCTTCTTCCAGAGAAAAACTTTTCATATATTTGGCGTCCTGGAGGTTGAAGAGAGACTTCCTCTTACAAAGACTATATTAGGACTAGCAAAATGAAGAAAAAAAAAAACAAAAACATTTATAACTCCTTTCCCCAGTTTAGTGATTTCTCTCATTCAGTCCTGCTTTTGAATTCTTCTGAAATTGGAGAGTTCAAGTGAGACCAGGAGCTGTCACTTTACGACAGTTCAATTTCAGTCCATCAACTAAATAAATCTCTTAAGAGGTGAATTATGCTGCGTCCCCTCCCAATTCTTCTTCATCTGCTCTAGGCAAGGGTAGCCCTTTTCCACTGAGGTTCAGGGTAGGCTTTGGACTATCAAAATCTGAATCTGTTGAATCCTGCAATCCAAAATGTTATTGCAGCACAATATGGGGAGGGCGAGTTAGGGTTAATGTTTGGGTAAAAGCTGGCTCAGAAGCAGCACACCACAGGGTTTACTCGGTTCGGGGCAAATCCAGGACTTGTGCAGGATGCAGCAGATTGAGTTCAGTCTTTTTGTCTTTGAAGTGATCTCTTCCAGTCCCTCAACACAGATGGGCTTCACAGGGCTGGTGGAAAATACATCCTAAAAGCACTGGAATCTGGAGAAAGGTTTTTTTTCCTGCCTGCAATCAAGTCCAGAGATATTAATTAGATGCCACGCATATGCTTGGTTCATTGAGACAAAAGTTAAGGCAGCCTTTTCTCAGCAGTGAAAGGCATCCCACTGGAATACTGATTAAAAAGAAGCAGGGTTGATAGGAATAGACAAAGAGGAGGTGAGTGTATGAGGTGGACCAGTGAGCTGGGAACCAAGATGGTAGGGTTTATTTTTGCTATAATTCTTTCTGCAGCCTGCAGAAAATTTGCAAACCTGTCAGTGCCTTCATCTCCAAAACGAGAACTGCTCTAAAGTTGTGGTGGTGTTGTCTTTTTTTTTTTTTTTTCTTAGTGAGAATTAATTGCTGTCTAAAAAGCATTTTTGGATCCCAGAATAAAAAGAGCAAAACAAATGCAAAGCGTTCTATTGTTTTAATATCTTTCCTATAGACCAGGATGGAGGAACCTTGCCACTCACACAATTACCTTCCTGCAGCTGCAGCCTCTTAGGCAGTTAATATATGCTACATCTCTACATCGAGGTATGGAGAAAGACCCAGACCCTCCCACCCACCATTTACTCCCGTCTCCTCATCCTTCCCCTCCCTTGCTCCCCGTTGCATTAAAAGAAGAGATGGCATTAAAGTAACTTTATCTCTTTGGTACACACATATACAAACTCAATGGCTGGCAGTGTGTTAGGAGGCTTATTGCTGAGTGCGTAATGACTGCTGCTTTCTTGGATGAATGAATTCAGTGGGTGACAGGTATGTAATTCATGGCTTTGTAAAAAGCTTTGAGAGGAAGTGTATGAAATGTACTATATAAATGTCAATACACTGCACACTTTAAAGCCTGTGGGTTGAGTCATAGGGAGGGTAGATTTAAGGGGGAGAACATAAATAGCAGAAGAACAGCTGGTTTCCCTGGGTAATGATGACTGAAGATCTGAGTGGTGACTGCTTAAACATACCTGCTCGGTGGAGGTTCTTGCATAGACCTCCCCTCCTGTCTCCAAGCACCTCACACTCTGCAGTGCATTTATTCTCCAAACAGGGAAGGGTGTTAACATGTGGAGTTTGGGTGTCTCTGTGAGGAGGAAAACAGGACTGGCAGAGAGGGGACTCCTGACCCACCTCAGCTCCCTAAACCCTATTTATTGTGCCTTCAGACATGGTTCCTGTGGTGCTGCTGCCTGAGCTGAGCACAAATGGGAGCTTTGGTGTGATCCTATGCCCACACCAAAACCTCTCTGCACTCCCAGCACTGTCCTGTGCCTCTCCTTACACAGAGAGGAAGAGCCCCATCCCATCAAGAGATGGAGTCACTGACCCGTCTGCTTCAGAGACAGCAAATATTGACCAGCCTCTGTGGAAGGGAGCTCTACTTATTTATCCTAAACCAGTACATCCACCCTGGAAAATAAGGGCTGACAAGGAAGCCTTCACTGAACTTGGAAGAATGCCTGTGGGTACCAAGGCCTGATAAGAGGTTCATATTTTTGTGGCCATGAAGTTCCTGCAGCAACCAGCTCTTCCATTAATTGTTTCCCTGTAGTATTTTTGTTATATATGCGGAGTAATGCCTGAGGGAACCACATAAAGGAGCCTTTAGGGCTCTTGATTCTCTTGTCTAACTTGGGAAGCTTCAGCTCCAGTATTTATCCCCAGTTAATGTCTTTGCATGACTGATACTTGTAAAGTGTTTTCTTGGCTGAACAAGCACTGTTTTGTCCAGAAACAGGACAGAAATATAGAAGGAAGTTACCACATAGGCAACAAGTTACCATGCATTAGCAGATGATGTAAAAATATGAAATATTTCAAGTTAGCTTGCTCCTTTTTTTACCTCTCTCCCTGCAGATTACACTGCCTAATTACACTGCCACATGAGAGAGAGATTGCACATCCCTTTCTTCAAACATCACATGAGAAAAGACACTGAAAACCTCCAGTTTTTCTCATTAAGGTGTGTAAAATCCACTTGGGTCTAATCTGGAGAGAGGATTCCTCAATCATGCTGGTTTAACGTCTTTCCACCCTTGGGTTATACCTTTGTAGAGAGCTCAGCACAGCGAGTGCCAGCAGAGCCCAGGATGCCTGTGGGCTCCTGCAAGGCATCCAGCTGCAGTATTAACCCTGCCCATGGCTTCCTGCCCTGTGATCGTGCTCTGCTGTAACCCGAGTGAGGGCCTGCAATTAAACCTGGAGAAATAGTGCCCTGCCTTTCATGAACAGCTCCACAAGCAGCGAAAGGAGCTGATGAAGAGGATTTATTTAGTTTCTCCAGGAGCTGGATATGTTAAATGTTATGACTTTTTAAGGCTCGCTGCAACAGAGGCCATAAACAATGTGCAGTCGTAGAAACGAAAAAACAAAAGTCTCTAAATCCCAGCAATATGAGTGAGAGCTCAGGACTGCTTCATTGCAAGTGCATATGTTCTTTCCAGGGCAAAAGGTGTGAAACACAACTTGTTCTGTGAAAACTTCTGCTCCTCCTGCAGGACAGCAGCTGCTTCAGGCGTCATGGTGTGGCGTGGATATGGACTCCCTGCTACAGGTGAGCATCAGGAGACCCTGCATGTCAGAGTTGTCTGCACCAGAGGGGACTGAGGCACAGGAATTCTGTCACTGACTTTTATGGGAGTATTTAGACCTCTGAGTCTTGCGTCTTGGGCATTGGGCCTGGGAGACCAAACTAAATCAACACATGATTTTTACTTTATTTGCACAGTACTCACCTTTATTGTGGAGGTGTCCACTTCCACCTTCACCTTTCTTGACACCTCCAGTGTGCAGGTGAGACATCATTTCCTTGGGGAGAACCCAGCCCAAAGGTTTTTTCTGCCATGTTTGCTTTGTGGCCTAGTGAGTTATTTTCTGCTCTCTGCATCTTGCACTTAATACCAGTTTTAAATTTCTTCATGAACTTTTTCCTTGATCCTCACCTTAGGGCCTCTCAAAGATTAAATTATCTTCCTACATTTTCTCAGGTTTGTAGCAGAGCTGCAGGCAGAAGTCCCAGTGTGGGATCCATCTATGGAAAGGCTGAGCAATACTTTCTTCTCCCTTACTTAGAGATGCTGAGTAATGCAGGGAATCAGATTTTAAGGGGCATTATATTTTCTGCTTTCTCTGTACTCAGCATCCTTCTTGGCAATGAATGAATAAATAATTTTGGAGGTAAAAGAGTGCAATCTTGTTTCATGAATCGTTATTTTCTGCTGTTCTTTATAAATCTTTATTCTGCCCTAATTTCACTTCCTTTTTCTTCTGGTTTTTTTTTTTTTTTTTCAATATGGCTTTCTTTGTTTTCCTCCTGTCTTTCCCCCCACAACATTTTTTTGTCTTTATCTCTCTTTTCTTCTGCTGCCCTCACAGCTTTTCATTACTGTCATCTTTTTTCCCAGCCACTGAACCCTTGATGTTGTTCTAATTGACAGACGGGGTTTAAAAGCACATTCGAAAGCGCCTGTCTTTTTAAATAGACTCCTGTCTCATCAAAAGATGTACAGCAACATTCCATTAGAGCACATCATTTGAAAATAGATTGGGCTTTTAGCAACTGCACTCATATTTTTATAGTTAGGCTGTTCTGCTGGGATTGTCCCTCCCCCTTGCTAGCCCTCACCATCTCCTCTTATGGGAAGGGAAAGGGGAAAAGATACATTAAAGAGAGATTAATGAATGTTTTGTTTTGCTTGGGTTTTCTCCTCTGTGTGGCTCTTGGGTGCTTGTTCTGAGTGTTTGTTTCTCATGGCCATGGCACTGAAAGTTTTGGAATGAAAAGGGGATGCAAAATGCATGGATGCTGATGTAAATGGACACACAGCTAAAGAGCAGCAAAAAATTGGCTCTTGTTGCACTACATTGTCTGGTATTTCATGAATAGGGATTCAGCCATGGCTTTCTCAACCAGCTTGTGTACAGGGAATTCAGAACAAGCTCTGCAGTAAGGCAGACAAGGAAGTGGTCATTGAGAGATAGCTCTGCCCCATAGCCATGTCCATGTGAGCTTTTAAACAAGATCTCTTGGATATCAAAAACATGACAACTGCCAGAGCTGAAGAGGCTATGTGGGGATAGCAGACTTCTGGAAAAAATCCAGTGGTGAAAAGCCCTGAACTCATGCTGACCTTTGTCAATTGAAAGCCAACTTGGCCACTACTGCTGTGGCCTTTGACTTGTGTGGGGATGGAAAGGGAAGATCAGCACCGCCAGTGAGGCCAGGCTTTGGGCCTTGTCACATGTGTGACATTGTTCAGTGTCCCTGTCCCCATGCAGCCACTTCAGCAGCTTTGATACTGAGTTGGGTTTGGCAGCAAGTAGGAAGACTTTAGGTGTCCTAACAGAAGAGAGTAAAATGTCTGAAGGAATTGGGAGCCAGGGAAGGTACAGAAACCCTGGGTTTCTCCTGGTGGGACAGAGAACTGAGCCAAGTCTGCACTATTCTCCCATTTTCTTCTGGACAGCTGTGAACATCTGCTACAATATGCATTTTCCCTTATTGCTTGGCATAATGGTTCTGCTCAGTTTCTACATTTAGAACATCAAAGAAGATGAAGATGGAAAAGGTCTTGCAAAGGTCTATTAGATTACTGTAGTGGTTTCAGTTTGAAACTGGGCAGAAACACCAATTAAGTGTAGTGGGTTTGGTTCACCAATCTGAGTTTCCTGGCCAATGCACCAATTAATGTAGTGGGTCTAATGCTGGTCAAAACACCAGTGCACCCACTAGAATTGTCTACTCATTTTCTGCTGTGAGATGAGGATTAGGAGGGGAGCAAAGGAGGCTCAAAACTTTAAAGGGTATAAAGAAAAACCTTATTAACAGTATAAAAAGAAAAAAAATTAAGAAATCAGAATAAAACATCAGAATACTTCTCATCTCCCCACCTCCTCTTTTCTTTTCCACTGTCAACATAAAGAGACAAAACCTGGGACTTTCAGTCAGTTTACCACATCTAAAATAGTCTTTCTTAATTTGTCTTAGGGAGAGGAGTCTCTCTTGCCATGCCATGGAGACTTCTTCACGAGAAACAATTCTCTCATGGTTTCAATGTCACAGCAAATCAGCTGCCTGGGAAAGGAAAATCTGTTCACAATGTGGAAGTCCCTCCCCTCTACTTACAGCTTTCCCCACAACTGTTTTCAAGGGCTCAATCTTTGGCTAATGGGGTACACTTTTAAGGATGATCTGTTCAGAAGCAAAGGTTCTCTTCATCTATCTCTAAGATCATCTTCCTCTCTGGGAACAGAGGTCTTCTTCTTCCCTGGGAGCAAAGGGTCTTCATAATTCTTGTCTCTCTCTGGTCAAGTTTCTCATTGGATCACAGCTAATTCAATGTCTGCTTTGCTTCAGCTCCTTTGCCCATGTCTACAGTTTGAATGCTCCATCCCTCCATGCTTTCCATGAATTACAGAGATATTCTAGTGTATCATAGTCCATCACTGTGGCCTAACAGAAGAATTTCAGCTCCTAGAATTTCAGGCATTTCAAGCATCTCCACTTTCTCCTCTCTCTGGACTTCGACTCCTCCTTCTTCACTGACTTTGGTGTCTCTATGTTGTTTTCTGCGTGCCTTCACCTTTTCCTTTTCTCTCACTTGGGAGAGGCTTGATGTCTGTAAGTTTCATCTTGTTCTGGGGAGTTTTACAGCACTAAAAGAGTTAATCTCACCAGGCCTTGCATCAGGAATTTACCTCTCCTGTTGGCCACGAGATCTCTGCTGGGCAGCAGCAGCTGCAGCTGTTTATGGTGGAGGATTTTTCAGTGGCGATGCGGGGGTGTGGGCAGCCAGGATCTAAGCAGCCAGGCTAGGACTCAGTAGTGAAATGAATAAAATCTAAACTATTCCAAGTTATGTAAATTGCCTGTTATGACATTATTTAAAAGACTCCAAGTTATGTACCTTGTATGCTGTTTGTTACGAAGTTAAGAAAGTTACGCTGTTACTTACCAGTCAGTTCAAACTGTTTATGCTGAATTTGTACCCTCAAACCTCCCTTCTTCCCCAAAACCCAAAATCCCCTTACCTTCCATTGGGCTAGGCCTCCACTGCTCCGCTGCTCCCTGTCTGCTCGTCAAAACACTGGCACCGCCTAATAGGGAAATCAAGAAACTCCCAGAATGCTCAGCTCCAAGCTGAAGTCCAATTGACAGCAAAAACTCCCTAAAACAACGAGCCAACACAAAATCTACACTAATAAAGGACACTACTGTGTGAGTGGGACATCCAGCTACCTCTGGATGATTTCCACCTTGTCTTCACTTTCTCGCCATGACTTGGAGAGTACTCGAAAAAGGTGACACCCCCTAGACCACACCAACCAAGTGAGTTCCTGGGAACCCCCATGAGGACGAACTCCCAGCTCTGCAGCAACGTGAGCAGCAGATTCAACTGGCACCTCTTCCTCAGTGGTGACCAGAGGGAGCAGCGGCAGCGTGTGCCGCCCCTTGAGACCCCTGTAGGAGAGCTGATTTTCAATAAAGGCATTTAAGGAGCTAACGATTGTCTCCTGCCCTGATTATTTATTACAAGTAGCAGCAGCACGCCATGGACTGATGGCTTCCCCTTCCTGTGCCCGGCCATTGCAGCAGCAGAGGTTCAGCTGCACTGTGCCTGGCCCCGCCAGTCAAAGAGCTTTTCCCAAGCTTTGTCTGTTTTTAAATGTGAATCTCACAGAGGCGTGTTCAGCTTTCTTGGGTGGTTTAACAAGGTGTCGATATTCTAAACGATCCAGCTGATTGGTTTTGTCAGGTCCGAGGAAGCTGCCACGGTCCTTACAGGGAACCACTTCCGCAGCCCATGGATTTTTTTCCTGAACTAAAAACTAAACTATGTTAAACAGCAACAATTATTCAGTTCCTTCCGTTATCTCTACAACCCCTCTGAATATTGTGTAATGAAAATTATTGTGTTCCTGAAATTGCTGAAGTTTAATTACCATCTACTTGGTAATCATATTGAGATGCACTAATATACTTTACAAGGTCATAATTTATGAACTACATTTCCTTGCTGTTCAACATCAGGGCTACTTCTGTCACCACCAGCACAACACAGCATTTGATCTTGCCTGAGCCTGAAGGCCTCTATTGTTTTACATTCAGAAGAAACCTGGTCCAGACTCGGAAGTTGGATCCAATTTTAACTTTAAATCTGCTAGATTTAGACCTAGGCATCTAGTATGTATGAAGCAACAAAGACAAGATCCCATTTCTGGAGTCAGAGGTGGTTTTTGTCCAGAGGCAGGAGCATTCAGGGGGCATGGCACCCATCTCTGCACCATGTACAGGAACTGTTTGCTCCCAGTTATTGGCATTCTCCATCCTCTTAAAACCCTGCTGAGGGAAAGAGGGATGGCCAGTTCTGATTTGCAAAGAAGATGGGTGTGCAGGATATTTATTTACTGATTTTTCCAAGTTCCAAGATCTGCCTCCATATACATTGTCCCTTCAGTCACAAGACAGTCTGTTCACAGCTCCTCAATGTTTCACCCAGATGTGTGAGTGGAAAACATAATTTACTTTGGGGGCTAAGCTTTCCTTCCCAAGCATAGGTAGTCAAAAGCTATTGCTGTTCCAAGCCCAGCATTGATCAATACCTGGGATTTAATGATCCCCTCTCTCCATACCCCTGCCCAAGTTATTTACTCTTGCTATGCCACTATTAAGTCTGACAGGTACAGAAGCAGTAGGTACAATTTTCAGTCCCCGCAAAGCAGGCGCTCAATGCTTCCCTTTTGCTTTCCCTGTCCCTGCTTCATGTGTAGTAACGATAATCTCTGTGGCTTTGTTGGATCCTCACAATAAACAGCTTCTCAGATTGATTAAAACCTCTACACTTGGCACTCGCTGTGCATTGATTTTAGTTGCTGCTTGTTGTTTTGTGTACAGCACATCATAGAAATCAGAGGTGGAAAAGACCTATTAGGTATCAACTCAAATGTCTGAGTATCCCCACCCCCCTCTGTCATCCGTGATTTAGCAGGGGATTGTTCATTGCAGTGTATTTGTATTGGGCAACTTTTCCCAATCCCTTAGCAAATACCCCAGGAACCTCCTTCCCACATGAAACCCAGCCTCGCCTAACTACAGTGGTGGTATGAGCAGGGAAGCTGGTTCCTGGCCTGTTGCTCCTCTGTACTCAGTATAGAATGTCTCTCTGGAGCCTTCTAAATACAAATGCTTCCTTGGGGCTCTCTTCTCTCGAAGGAAGACACAAACAACCCAGGCTTTGAAGCTAATGGGTGTTTCTGTTACCCTCAAGCAGGATGCTTAGGTTCATACAAAGAAAATCCCCACTCTCCCTATCCTTTTACACCAGCCTTTTGAGAACCAGTTTTCCTGCACAGGTGAATAAGGTGGTTCAGAGGATTTAACCTTTGTTGAAGATGGGAGCTGTTGCCATCGATCCACCCTCCAAGTTTTGATTTCTCTAGAGCGATTCCTCTCTGATGCTGTCTGATTGCCAGTATTTCCATTATCTGAATACTTGGTCAAAAGTTTGACTCAATGACCCTGGAGGCCTTTTCCAGCCTTAATGATTCTATACTTGGGAGCCTGAAAACTTTTAAGCCACTGGCTTAAAGGCTGTTCTACTTTCTGTCTTCCAACATGTCACTCAGCTACTTTAGTAGGATGGACCTCTCAGAGGAGTTATGGAGGGGAGCAGGATGGGCAGTGCTTCTGTGCTGACGACTTCTTATGACACACACACACAGATCTGAGACCTCCTGCAGCCTATTGATTTATGGGGGTAAACTTTGGAGCACAGTGCAATAGAAGCAGCCCTGCAGAAGTGAGTATCTCTTTGCTTGTTTAGCTCCCCAAGGCAGCTCATGGGAGAGTCAGTGCTGTGCAGAGGAGAGGACTGCACTGCATGGCTGAGAGCAGATGCAAGTGAGGCATCCAGTTTTTGGTTGCACAGTAAGTCCCATCCTTTGACTAAAAAGCAGGAAGAAGGGATAAGGCAGCTGCCAGGCAACTTTTACCTTCCTATTCCCAAAAGTGTTGAGCAGCTTTCCATTTCTATTGCCAGTAAAGTACAGAACAATGGAAAATTATCCCTTGTTTTTTATGTCTCTTCTGAAAAAATAAAGAGCTTCTGTGGACACATTAAATGGGCTGGATGCAGCCAGCACAAATTCCACCCAAGTGCCCATTATCTCATGTTTCCCAGTGTTTGGCTCTAAACCTGCAGAGGCACCCAGCCAAGAGAAAACAGGCCCTGGATGTGTTCAGATCAGGAGGGACAGGTATCTCCTACAGTGAGACCTACATCCCTGATTGTCCACCTTGGAGACCTACAAAAGAAACTGTGGCTCCTGCACAGCCTGTGGCCCTGGTTTCCTTCTTAAGAATAGTGTGGTGCAGGGATGAGGAAAGCACTGGGTTGGCTCTGAATGGGGATTCAGGGGGTGTCTGAGATCTGCCCTGGACATTGGGGCCCTGAAGAGCACTGCAGAAACACAGGGATGTGGGAGACAGAGAGGGAAAACAAGTTCAGTGCTGTAACCAATCTGTAGTAGGAGCACCAATTCCCCAGAGAAGCAAGGGGCTGTGGCTGGAGAGATAGCAGGCAAGCAGTTTCCCAAGGCTATTTGTTCATCTTATTTCCAGGCTAATACCCAGGCCTTCATGCTTGCTGTGATTGCTGCCTTTCTGAAGTCAGCTCTATTAACGTCAGTGCTTGTGTGTATTGAAATAGAAAAGGCAGAGAGCAGGAGGAGGGGAACGGTCACATTTATTTGTGGACACACCATGTTTCACCATCACTCATTGCCCTTCCTATTGCAACACTTCCCTCTCAAATCCTGCTACCAAGCTGTTCAAAGCCCTAGGCACCAGCACCGATCCATCCACATGAAAACTATACTGGCCCCCACAAAGATGGGAGACGTGAATGAATACAGAAATGAATGAGCATCATTCTCCCCTTTACCAGGGCTAACTGCCACTTCAGTCACTTCTAAAGCCTCTTTGGAGGCTTTGAGAAGGGAGTTTTCATTGCATTGGAGGAGGGGCCAGTAGTGCTCCCTTCCTTCAGCTCCCCTGTGCTGAACGAGCTGCACACAATACCAACATGAAACAAGAAAAAGTGTGGGTTTAGCAAGAGACTTCAGAAGAATTCCCAGCCATTTATCTGGTATGCTAATGTGAGAGCAAAACTTTTATCTCACTGTGCATGGGTTTATGTGTGTGCTGTAAAACAACTGTGTTATCACTTAAAAAGTTTGAAGAAGCTTGGTTAAACTTCCTCAAGCCTTTCTTTCAGGCCATCTCAACACGGCTTAACTAGAAATTGGAAACTCTTGTCTGGTAACTTGTTTACTGATGGTGGTTTCCACAAATAACTATGTATTTTACAAGTTTTCTTATCATTTCAGAAACACCCGATTCCCCAATAAATATTTCAACTTCTAGCGACAGAAAGGGCTGATATTATCCTCAGCACAATGTAGGGCAGTGAAATCACTGGTGAGGAAAGAGGATTGAGCCAGCCAGGGTATGCAAGGTAGAAATGAGAGAGACACTGGGGAAAAATCAGCCATTGACAAAATTGGTTGGATATTTCTGGTAGGTAGTAGGAACTGGGAATAATTTTTGTTCACTGTTCTTTCTTCTCATTAGCAACAGTCTACACCCACATGAGGAAAATCAATAAATTAGACTGCTTCTGGGAGGCAGCAGACTTGGTATCTCTGCCAGTCACTGGCTGGCTGTGTGACCCAAGGCACTCAGCCATAACAAATTTCTCTTCTGCTTTCCTAAAAGAAAGGAGGCAGAGGCAGGCTATAAAGCATGCTGGAAGCTGCAGATGAAAAACACTAGCAGATCAGAGCTGGACTTTTTCTCTCTGATAATACATCAAGAATGATTATAGTTACTTCAAAAGGTTTTCTACTGGTTCACAGACAATCTTAATTTTTGTTTGCATCTCTTTTTGGCATTTGTCCAAAGTAACTTACTTTTAGATAGTGATATTTCCATTCAAGTATTTTTCTAGCTTTGTGTTTTCTTAAGCAGTGTCCAAAAACAAAACAAAGCAAAACAAAACAAACAAACCCCCACCAAAACCCAGAAAATCCCCACCAAAGCTGTATAGCCTAACTGGCTAATTGGGAAAGTTTAGATTGCCTCCACAGATGTCATACCCTAGCTATTGAGAGCAGTAGGGTTATCATCTTTACTGGAAGACTCTGCTGCTACTTCTGTCCTGTTTCTGTCCAAGTTTCCTTGGATGGTTTTAGGCTCCTTTTCTGCTGCCCAAACCCTCAATGGCTCTTCTATCCTTTCCCCCCATCCTTGTCCTTCCTTTTGCAGTCTCAGGGTCAAGGCACTGAGATACTCTCTACCCCAAACTTTTGCTATTTTAGCAGCTGAGCTACAAGGTATTCTCACCAAGGGTTTGCACACTGAACCTTCTCCAAGATCTTTTCCCCATGTGTGTGAACTTGCATCAGACCATAACATCTGTCAAAATTTGAGATTTATCCTCCAGTAGGGTGAGGGATGAGAGCCTGAATTTAGATTTGCACCAAAATCCACACACAGAGCCCAGTTTTCTTTGTGTCAACAGTGGTTATCCTATGGCGGACAGCACATGTGTGCTGGTGAGGTGAAGCCCCTTTCTAGGACTGAAGAGCATTAATAAACCTTTATGTGTCTGAGACCTTTAGGTGGGCACAATATAGATAAAGTGAGGAGCCTTGTCCCAACAGATAGTGCAGACACTTCAAGTAAGAGAAAAGGAAGGTCTGCGTTTGATCTTCAGTAGTAAGTACAGAAAAAGACTTTGCCCCTTGCTGGACCTTGTGCTACTTTAATGAAATTCATTTTATTACAGTTTAAATATGAAGATCTACTGGAAGATCAAATTTTGCATATAATGCTCTAGACTGACAGCAATGTGTTTGCCATATAGTTAAACCAAAAGATTAAAGAAAAGCTCCAATTTTCAGGTAACTATACAAGCATAAAAATAACAATTTAGTGGGTTTGGACAGGATATTTTTTCCTTTTCATTCACTTGGCTCTAAAGCAACCTCATCTTAAGAAATTAAATTTGACAGGCAATTAGTCTATAATGTGGTGCAATCACTTCTTGTATTTGAAGGAAGAATTGAAAACAGACTGGATGTTGAACTTCGAAATGTCTGCTTCAGATGTTATGGGCCGGAGCTTTAGTTTTTTTGCATCAAGTGCAGGTGACTTGCAGAACAAGCTGATCTCATGCCCTGAGGCAAGATAGGCTAGGTGAGGCTAGCTGTGATATACAGTGGTAACTAGCATGGGTTTTCTCTTACCTACTGGGAAGCTTATTGCTGCTTCACTGTTGGTAAGTGAACTCACATTCTTCAGGACAAATTATAAACTCCAAGTCTCCTGCTTTTATTATTCTGCAGTAAGTTGTTTTCTGTCCCAAATATTTCTTTTACAGCAACAGAGTCTGAAATGCTTACTTGGGGAGCTAGGTCCTGAATTGCAGCATATATAGGAGTTCCCAAACTGCTCTATTACCAGTCTGAAGTTTGCATCTGCACTCTTGTGCCTGTGAAGTAAAAAGGGAAGTGATGGAGGTAGCTATGAAATTTTTTCAGATTCACTTTCCAAGCAAGGGTCCTGCTGCTTTGGAGTAGTGCTCCTCTGGCAGTGAAATGTCCTCTCTGCAATGCAGAATTGTCACCACAGGTTGCACAGAGCCATTCCTAGCACAGACCAGTCTGTTTTCCCACTGTGTCTTGCCTTCATGGGCAAATTACTTACTCTGTTTCTTGATGACTATAATTTACAGAGAAATTCCTTGGCACTACATGTGTTTGTGGACTGTGAAACAAGATGTGCTGTGTGTGATGAGGAAGAGAGGATGAAGAAGTAAACAGGATGTTTTCTGGCACAGGGACTGAACAAGGTGCAGTGAAATGTTCACCCACAGTAAAGACTGTTCATAGAGTAGGGGCAACAAAGAAACCCCAGAGTACTCAGCTCCCCTGCCACACTCCTGGGCTGTTTTTGAAGGTCTCAACTATGGATATTGATCCTCAGACTAGGAATTCATAGTTCAGATGTCAGATAAACTTTTCCAGACAAACTGGACAAATGTATAGTCATGGATAGGGGCCAGTTATCTTCATGAAGCATCAGTTGGCCAGTTGGGAAGAGTGGTCAGTGCTTTCCCCCTCAAAGATTTTCCATGAAAAATTATGAAGCTGTTTTCAATGCAAAGTCATCCCTCAGCAGCACCTTCAGGACAGTTTGGGATAGGGAAGTATTAAATGTCAACCAGCATATGTGACACTCTTCATCAAAAGGATGAAGAAAGCTCAATAGCATCAACACCAGTTATCTTTTAAATTAGTAGAGCTCTTCTGTCTTTGGACGTTCAGACCAAATAGAAGCTCAACAGTGTCTTCACTCTTCAGAGTTTACCAAGTTTCTCCTTTTTTGCAGGAAAATACCCAGGAAAGGAGACAAGAGTTTTTCACTGTAGTGACACCAAATCCAGCTACCACTAACAGGGGCTATTTTACGACTTTCAGTAAAAAATCCTCCCTCCCTTGCTCTGCAACAGGCTAAAACCAGCCTACAGCCTCCAGCGCCTTCCTGGAGTGACTGCATGGCTGTGCATGGAAATATTCTCCATCTATAGCCTGAATTCCTTGCTGTATAGGAAAGAGAATTTTTAATGTCTGGTATAAATTGTTAACTTAGTGACAATCTGGATCTAGTTAATATCCTGGGGTAAGTCAGGGTTTTTTTCCTCCCCTGACAGCTTTCCCTAGTAAACACTGATAACACTAAGGGACTTACTTATCATTCATATTTTGAGAAAACCATTTTGTGTGCTCCTCAAATGCCACTGCTGAGTTGCTAACTCATCTCAGGTAGTTGGTGCAACAACAGGAGAGAAAGATAAATATACTGATACTTACTGCAGAGATACATTCCTTCTTGTCCCATCATGTCCAGTCCTCTCCAGGCACCAGTTCTTACCTCCCGCCACCTTTTCTCTGATTGATGCTGAGGTAACACAGCTGCAGAGCATGCAAGAACTCATCCAGGATGCAGACTTAGAGGTCTTCTTCTGAGGAGCAACTCCAAGAGAGATGAAACCTTTGCCCTCATCAGTCATAGTGGGATAAGACAGTCAAAGACTTATTCCTGCTTAGGAAAAGAGAAGGAGGAGCAAGCTGAGTTTTTCTTGATCATCATTACAAAGACTAGCTGTAAACTCTCTGCGTACCTCAGCTGTGAGGGAGGAGGCTCCAGACAGAGGCAGGAGCTGATGGAGTTCATCTGTAGATCCCAAGGTACCCCACCCAACACCTGAGCCCCAACCACCTCAAGCAGAAAGCATAAATTAAACTCACAGGGCAGCTGGGCCTGTCCTAAGATGCCCTTGAAGGGGATCTTCCACCTTGAGCAGATTGATGCTCCTGTTAGACAGATGGGAAGTGAGAGGGCAGCCTGATGAGCTCTTTAACTTTTACTGGCTTTCCTCTTCCAATCTCTTAGCTATTTTAATTCCCTTTTGAAGGCAACGAGGGGAGGGCTTTTAGTTCGCCAGGCTCATCTGAAATCACAGTGAAGAGACTGAAACTCTTATCTTAATATTCTCTGTGATTGCTGATTCTGGTGGTTAGTTTCTGACTTTCATGGCTTTTGGGTTTCTTTTTCTTTTTTAGTAAATGGGTGTGCTTGTTTCTCCTCCAGCACAACAGACAGACAGATGGCTGTGATGATTTTGCTAGGCCAGGGCACTCTTGGCTGGATTCCCCAAATGAATAATGTGGTGATAACTTTGTAGTGTTTCCTCTCCACTCCACTGCTAAGCAGGAAGGAAAAATGAGAGGGATTTATCAAGGGGTAGAGGAAGGGGAAAGTCAGATAATGATGAAGTTGGGGAAATAATAACAGTATGGAAGATTTTTAACAGGGTTTTTCCTTGACTAACCTCAGCTGGGCTCATCCTAACTTCTGGAAAATTGTAAAACAATGTGAGGAGGTGGGGGGAAACAACAGCTTGGCAGATAAATGTGTCCAAAATTTTTCTTTCGTTTTACAAATGCCATTAAAAATTGGGACTGAAAAAGCAGCTTAGAGATGACATTTCAAAGGGGCTGGGGGTGGAGAGAAATTGCAAGGTAAACAGGACATTTTCTATCTTTCCCCTACCTCCAGCCTGTGTGCAAGGAAAGATAACAGCAGCAGGAGGAAGCAAAGTCTGCCATGGAATTTAGCTCTTCTTTTTTCTCTTGTAACAAGGAGAGAGGGAGAGACCACATGTGCTTCTGAGGCATCTCTGCCTGCTTTGAACCTTATCAACAGGGACTGTGCAATGCAGTTTCTCTTTCTCCCTCTCCTCTAACTTTTGAAGCAAAACACTTACGTGCAAAGAATGTCAGAGCATCTGACAGCCAGGAAGATAGGGGAGAAAGCCAAGGAGTAGGGAGGAGGGGGCTGTTGGTTTCCCTCCTCCTCCTTGCTTTTTTTTCTTGCTTTTTCTTCTCTCCCNCTTTGATTAAAGAAAGGAGAAAAGAAGAGAACAGTGTAGAGATGTCTTTCCCACCCCTCCCTTAACAAGTCTCAAGAGCATGGCCTGTGTTGAGTCAAGCAGATTGTTCAGGGAGAATGGCTGTCAATGGGAGCTCAAAGATGCAATTTTTTTCAGGAATAAAGGAAAGAGAAAAGGTCTATTGTCACAGCTGCTCACTGTTTATGAAATGTTTTGCCTCTGTGAGACCTACAGGGACACTGGGAGTGTGCTGAATCTGTTGATCTTCCACATTTGCTTTGGAAGGGATCCCTTGCCACACACCTTTGCAAGTAGAGACAGTTCGTATATGCATCGCTACTCACTGTTTTTCAGGTTTGTATACTCTATTAATAGGTATTCAGAGAGGTTCCTTAGTGTCACAGATAGGTGTAAAATAGGCAAGGAGAGGGAGGCTATGGTTTGCAGGGGAGCCATAGGATGGTGGGCACACCTGAAAGACAGACCAGAATTAGAGATCTAGAGTAGGAGTTGAGCTCAGCTTGGCTCCAGGAAAGGATTCTTGGTATCTTGTACCATGTTTTCACTGTACCCTGGCAGAGTTTGAATGAGTTAGGCAGAGGTTCAAATCAAAATCCCAAACCTGGACTTGGAAAAAGCTTGGAGCCAGATCTGAGCTTTTGCAGATGGTTCCTTTATATATAATGAGGTCAATCAAAACATGTGATCTCAATACCCTTGAACTTCTGGAGCAGGGCATGAATTTGAGCCCAGACATATGGGATCATCTGGACTGTGCAGTGGTGTCTGCCAAGTGCTTTTCTTTCCTGGCAGGCTGGCTAGGTCCCAGTTCTGTTGAGTTTCTTTAGATGCTTCAGGTATAAACCTGAAGAAAAGGAGCCTGCCTGGACAGCATTTTCCCCCAGATACTTTGTAATTCATGTCTCCTTTCAGGAGAGGAGCTAAAGATGAAAGAAGTGGATTACTTGTTTAAGAGAAACCTTGAAAATACTGTCCTTTCTCGAAGCCCAGTTTCTACATGTGTGAAACTGGCGCTGGAAAGGGCAATTCTTCTGAGTTTGGCGGTGCTCAGAGTAACCAAAACTGCCAAACACCTGATTTTGTTGCCATTTTAACAGGATAGCTTATTCTGCTCAGGAAATGCTACACAGTAACAATGTGGTTATAAGGAAGGTATAAAAAGTCTCAGGGTTAAATGAGGACTGTGCCTGTGTGCCCAGGGTCCTGCAGGTCTGCTGCTTCATGGTGGGACTGAACATCCAATCTAATTTATCAGCTACCTCCTGAAAGATGACAAAATCTGCTACTGGGCTTGCACTACTGTTATTAGAGAGCAGCATGTGTGTAGAATAGATAAACCAAGCTAGGAAGAGTTTGGAAGATGGGGAATATTACTTCCAATAAAACAAAGCAACCCTGGAAAAATTACAGCCCTCTCCAGTGACATAGCAGGGAAGGGAAGTGAATGCACAGCCAAGATGCTGAGGGCAGTGCTGTCCATCTCCAGGTTAGCAGAGAAGATATGGTCAAGGCAGGAGTCTCAGGGGCTTGAAGGGGGATAGAAGGGAAGCTTTGGAGCAAGGGACTAGGAAGGTCCTTGCAGAGAGCCCTATCAGGCAGTGATTGCTGCAGGCATGTGAGAGCAGGTGGCTTCTGTTTTTTCTGTGTGAAGAAGCGAGAAAAGTGGTTTTTGATCTTTCAGGGGTACCAGGGTCCTGTTGGGCCGTTTGAAGTCTATTTATGTTATTGTTTATACAACATCACAGTTTTCAGTCAATCTGTGTCCCCAACTGCTGCTCGTGGAAAAAAAGGAATTAAAGAGAAGGGGGTGTTTGGAATAATGGAGGGAGAGGGCATGGATTGCATGCTGTTTTCAGCTGTGAGACAGCTGAAAATGAAGAAAGGTGGGAGTTGGGGAGGGAAGGGGAAGTCAAGTGGAGGTATGTGCGGAGACCAGCTGTTGGATACAAATGCAGGGAGGATGATGCTCTAACCCAAGTGCCATCCAGAAGTTCATCTCAGGCCAGGTTTCAAGAAGACCTCATTTCTCCTTTCTGCTTTCTCACTGGGCTCTGCTGCCCTATGCACGTCTGTGATTGCTGCTGTTTTCTCCAGCTGTTTTGCACTCATGCATCTGGACTTGGCTTTTGCTGACAGTGATTTGCAGTAGTAGGGGTGGCTCCCACTTAGATGGGGACCAGTTTAATTGGTGCCTCTCTCAGCTGCTGTCCCAGCATTCCCAGGCACTGCCTTGAGGTGTAGAACTCTTCCCTGCATCCAAAACATCCTCCTTAGAGCAGCAGCCCTCAGAGAGCCAGGGTGATCTGACATCTGTCCTTGCTCGGTGTCTTGGGGAAGGCAGTCCTCTCCAGCCAGCACCTCCCTCCCCAGGGCCTGTCTCTCTCCAGCTATGAAAGAAAGAAGGGTAAAATCTCTCCCTATTAGTCCCAGAAGTCCCATTACACTCTGTTTACTGGGCTGCTCTTTTCTTGCAGGAGGGGTAAAAGAGGTCCGAGAGACAAACACTGGAATGGAGATCAACAGACTTGAGTAAAGGAATATGCTGGTGCTAGAAATGTCTTTCAAATAGGAAAATGGGTATCAAGTCCCCTACAGGTAAATTTAGGGTGTCAATTAAGATGTTCTCATCATTAGATCCACCACGTTGTGTCAGCACCTCCTCTTCAGAAGGGACAGTGAGGCCGAAGTTGAGCTGATAGACACGGTGCTGGCAGTAACAGAGGTCTGGGACTAAATAGCTCAGGAAGCCCTTCCCAACGGAAATCTCCTGAAAAATAGCACTGTACTAGGAAGGTCTGAGGAAGTTAATGGGATTTCCTTTAGATCTCATGGATTCAGGGTGGGGGCTAAGGATGCAACACCCCTTGCAGGGCCTTCCACAGGGAGCCACCATGGAAGCAGCCTCTGGGTAAATGCTGCAATTTAACATCATTGGGGAAGATCCAGCTGTGAGACAAGCTGGCTTTTAGCTGGACACAGGTTGGGTGCACAGCAGACCATTAAGGTGCACTTGATACGTTTGCTAGCACAGCAGCTGTGTCCTGCAGTCACTGTACCTAAAATAGAAGACTTTTTAAGCCAGACATTCTGTGTATTGTAAATTCAGCAGCACTCCAGGTGCATCGAGGCAGGGTGCATCTGTTAAGCCTAGTGCATTGATTTTAAAAGATCACTGGATTTTGTTTGTGCTAAACCCCATGTGTTCTTTTGCATTTTCTTTTCCCAGTAAGCCAAGTGTAAACAGAAATAATACTCAGGATCTTCTAATTGCTGTAATGTGTAATCTGTGTGCAAAAGCACTATTTGCAACAGATTTTCTTAGGAAGTGAAAAGTAAGGCACAAAGTCACTCCTGAAATTATTCAATTCTAGGTGAGAAATTGAAATACTAAATTAACATGACATCAGGAACTTCAGGATGGCAATGGATCTAGTAAAGAAAATAAATAGGGTAAAAATCCTGTAGGACCAAGAGAGACCAGATCCAAGTGCTACCCAAGACTGTGGGTAACCTAGCTAATATTTACTTTGATAGCAGCCATGTGTGAAATCAGATATTTTCACAAGCATTTCAGAATTTGATCCCAGCTGATACCTTGGCATTTGCAGTGAAAATCGGTGTTGATAGAGAAAAAAATGTCCCCAGGACTGCAACAGGGATACAAGTTTTCTGTCTGCAGACAGTGTTGAAACAAGATACAGAAGCAAACAACAGGGACACCATTCACTACAGAAACAAGAGCTCCCTGCAACACCTTTGAAAGACGTGTGAGAAGAAACACGTGGCAACATGACTCATAATAATACTACTTACCATGGTGCTTTTCATTGGGAAAATAAAATAAACATGTTATATGTTTATTTTGCTCTTTATATCAAATTACCTGTTGTTACTTGACTGTTCTGAGCTGACCAAAGACAAAATATTCTTTATACAATGCAAACAGTGAAGTACCTGCCGTAATCAAATGGTTTCTTATCTGCCCATGAAGTTTGGGGTTAGTCAGGTGAGGAAACAAGAAGGGGCTGCCAGAGGAGGGGACCAGGGCACAGTTGCAGCAATGGAGACATGGTAATGCAGTAGAGGCTTAGCCTTGAGTGATGCTGTGAACTACCCTACCTCTTTCTGCTCCCCTGCTCCCTCCAAAACTTATAACAAGAAATAGTGCAGTCCTGCTGAATGGGTTAAATGAGTTTTTGACTTCTCCGTGTCCCCTAAATCAGTAAATCTGCTGTGTGGGTATCTAATCTGCCAGTCTCATCCTGGTAGCGCTGCTTTAAGAGTGTGACATATTCAAAGAGGTCACGAGCTCATTGTTTCCCTCGCCCTTCCTTCACTCTTTTTTTGTGTCACAAGTGTTCTGTTTTTTTAATGATGCCCTCCTCCAGCACAAATTGACTTGGGCAGTAATTTGTCATGTCATCTTCAGTAAAATTTTGAACAAAATGGTAGAAGATTCATGGAGGAGCAGAAGCGCCACATCTTTTATGCATTTCAGATAGTAAAGTATAAATCAAAAATACCAGGGACCTGTTTGCAGGAAGACAACAAGAAAAAAAAAAAAAAAGCAAACCATAGTGGGTAAGTTAGACACTGTCTGGGTCTGATCCTGCACTGACTAGTCTGGGATTTATTTTTTTGATTGTTCAGGGACATACTGTTTTTATGTCAGGGTGGATACAGTGGATAAAACAGATCTGATAGAGACCCAGCCCACACTCTTCCTTGCTTATAAAATCAGGGTGGAAGTTAAACCCTAAAGGACACAGGTAAAAGGCTTCATGCTAAGGGAAAGGAACTCAGGGTTAGGACCTGATGTTCTAACTGCTTTAAGAGATTGGTCATTCTTAACCCTGGAGAAAAATTACCTCTCTCAGATGATTTTGGCCTTGGGTAAATTTAGCTTCAAAAATCTTCTGCATATCTCTTTAGTGGGAATGAGTCTCCTGCTCTGACTTGAAGGTCTGAAACCATTTTAAAACTGAGCAGTTAAATCCCGTCAGCAGTGAATTAGAACTGGCTGAGCAGTTTCTTATAAATCACCTTTGTGAAGCCTCTCCCTCCAAACTAGGGCTGATTCCCACTTACCCAGTGTCCCTTGCACTGTTGGTTTTGAGAGCAAATGCTTTGGGAAGGGGAATTTCCTCATCCCTTGTTCCTGAGCAGCCTCCAGTCCCTGTGGCCTCGATGTGTGGTTACAGTGAGCACCACATTAATGAGAAGTGAAGGGGTGGGGAGGGCTGGCTGCATGCAGCTGCTGGGATGTTCAGCAGGTGAATCTGCATTTATTGTCTGCCTGGATATTCATACCTGCATTGCCTGTCCCACACAGCTCGAGGAATTGATAGGCCAGCTGAGCCTGCCTCTGATCAATCCCCTTCTCCACTCAGCTGATGTTGCATGCACAAGCCTCCTCACATGGCCTCCTCTTCTTTTTATTTTTTTTCCTTTTTATAAATGCATGATCGATCTATTTTAAAAGTACACACAGCTATATGGTAGGAGAGATTAAACAGCAGCATAGAAAAAGATCTCCTGTGGGGAAATCTGATTATACCCTTTTAGGAGGGTTTTCTTGTTGAGAGTCAGCCTGCATACTTACACACTGTATTTGAAGGTCACTCATTGTCTTATACTGCTTCCTACAACAAAATTGAGAGGAGTATGATGAGATCTCATAGTCACCAGAGAGCTCATTTGTTCAGCAAATCCAGCCATGACCCTTTCTAATGTTTTCTTTTCCTTCTTTCCCTCACTTCTGCTGGCTTTTTTTTAGCTGAATGCTTCCACTAAAACCTCCCTATCAATATTCAGAGATGATTTCTGAAGTTTGGATAAAATCTATCAAATCTATCAGAGACCAAAGTGCCATATTTGTAGAGCCTAAACAGCTGTCAGAAACTACAGGATCAAAGTCTTCAGGTCACTTCTGCTTCTTCTTTGGTGGGAGAGATACCATTTTGAATTCTTTATTTTACCAAGTGCATTTGAATGTGGCAGTAGCTCATGTGTGAAGCTCTGACTGGGTCCAGCTCTGCAAGTGCTGCACTGCAATTTTTTGCAGGAGTTGGAGCAGCCTGCAGGGAAAATGAACATACTGTGTCTTGGCTGGATTTAGTCCTGGTGTTGGTTCAGATGTTCATGGAGAACAGACCCTGTGGCCAATTAAAAGTGCTCTGTTTGCTTTTGAGTCTCTTCCCCATGTGAATAGCAGAACTAAAGCTTTTCAGTGTATGAAACATCGAACCTATGGACACGGAATCTGTTTGCCTAAGCACAGCCTATGAACACTGAAAAACTGTTAGAAGTTTGGAAAGGAAACACTTTAAACTCAGGGATTTATAATCTTCTGTGGTTGTTCTCCAAACAATATTTCTGTCTGCCTTCTGCTTAATGAATTATCAAAGCTAAGAGAGTAGCATGAACTTTCAGAAGATATCCTTCAGTGCCCCTTATGGCTGATCTGGAAATGATGCTCATTATAGCACTGTGTGAGCAGGATAGGTAACCCAAAGATGTCAGGAAGGGCTGCAGGCTAAAAAGCTAAGCAAATGTTCTTTTTAGACATTTTATTCCTTCCAGGGATGTTATTAACAGCACCATTAACTTCGTAGTTTGATTTAATTTCCAGGGATTGTGCCAAATCAGAGTTTTCTGTGAAAACCGTATCAGCCTGCTCCAAGATCCATCAAGATGCTCAAGAATGACAAATGGGAGCAAAGGCTGGGTCAGGAGTTTTCCCCTTTCCAGTCTGCAAGGGGCAGAGTTCCAGACCTGACAGTGCCTGAGCTCTAGCAGAGCCCACTCTGGAGAGGGAAGGGAAACCTCAGCTGAGACAGGAGCTTTCTAGGGAGAGAAATGAACCTTTTCCATTCCTTGAGGTCACCCATACTCATTTCCCACTGAGCACTTGCCCGTGAAGTGTGTGAAGGGTGGGTACAGGCAGCCAAACCAGAGAGTGCTGCACTAATGGAGAGCTGTTATCAACAGGTTATATGCAGTAGGTCTAATTATCTAAATATATTTACTGGAGATGAGGGGAATGAGGGTGTCAGGAAGAGGGGGATGGGTGGGAAAAGTTCTTTCAGTAATTGCAATGAAGTGATTAAAAAAAAAATCAGGAAACTGGACCCCTGCTTTGCACTGTCTCTCTCCCTCTGCCCCCGCCAGGTTTCATTATTTTTTACAAAGGAGCACTGGGGAGATTATTTATCTTTGATCATTCTGGGATCAATCTGCAAATGTACAAGCTCACTTAAAACCTGTGTTTGCCAACTGTTAAACTCCACATTACACCCTGGTTTTTAAAGGCCTCAGAAAGATGTAAACTAGAGACAAAGAGGAGATGGATGATTTCAATGAGGCATTTCAGGAATTGTTTGAAGACAGCAGCTGCCCCCCATCCTGATTAGCTGCACAGCACTCTGCCAGCTTGATTTCAAAAGTAGGTAAGAGTGCAGAAAAGGGATAGAGAGAAAGACTGGAGAAGGGAGCCAGCCAGCAACAGCAGCAATGCTGATTTTTTTCATCCTGTTTATTCAGATGGCTTGATAGGGATTGTTTTATTCATGACACTGTTTCACACCTTATTTAATATTTTTCCATAGTTTTACACCCTTCCTAATTCCAAAGGTTCAAGATGGCTGTTTTCTGCAGCCAGCTAATACCTTCAGAGCGGATAATCTGGGGATTCTCTGTGTTTGATATACTTACCACACTGCTGCTCAACTCCCATGCTGTGCCTCAAATATTTATTTAAAAAAAAAAAAAAAAAAAAAAAAAAGAAAAAAAAAC
>VWZU01005090.1:1257373-1309114 GCA_013397095.1 Sterrhoptilus dennistouni | reverse complement strand
CCCCAAACCTTCTCCAGGCTGTTTCCTCCACAGCCTTTGCTGCTGAAGCTTCCCATGTCACCTTCCATGGGGAGCTTGCGGAATGCTGATCTTTTTGTTTATTCATTTATTTTTGGCAGTGTCACTAGTTGTCTCCAAAGAATAGGGAGAAGGCATTTGAGAATATAACTTGTAGCCATTTATCAAGGCTCTGCCCAGGTGGGCAGGCACAGTCCTCACTGTGGAGCCAGGTGTGCTGTGTGGGTGATGAACTGCCATGTCCCAGCCCCAGAGCGGCCTGCATGCCGACCGTCCAGCCATGATCTGCATTGTACTTGTCTGGTGCTCCTCATGTTTTTGCAGGGAACAGGGCAAAGATCCAGCTTCGACAAAGATTTTTAAAGTGAGACTAATAAAAGTGTGCCAGGAACTCAGTTTCCTTATGTTAAACCAAGGTAGAGAAAAGTGAGGAAGATGGCTCTGTGTTTGAATTGCTGCTTTTTTTGTGGCTTTTCTGTTTGTTTTGGGTGGGGTTTTTTTGTGCATTTTTGTGGGGTTTTTTCCCCTCCCATGAATTACTAAATATTGAGCAAGAAAAGTTTATAATTTGAGCAATTTTCTCTTCCAAGATTTGGAATTTTCCATATTGACTGGCTGTAAGGTGGGCTTAAAAATTAGACATAATACCATGTCTTCAGTGGCCAGGACAATTCTGGAAAATAGACCTTTTTCCAGAACTGAGAAGAAGTCTCCAGGACACTGTGCCATCCCAGATTTTAGGAATGGCATGTGAAACAAGGAACTGTGTGTCTCTTGCCCAGGACGCTGTATTTTCCCTGTCCCAATCCTTCTAAGACACAGCCCCTGGTAGAATGCTGGCCCCCAGAATAGAGGCAGAAAACAGGCTTCTGGCCCCAAACAGTGTGGACACTGATGTGTGACTCAGTACAAAATTATGATCCTTGTTCCCTGGAGGGGATGAGGTTGTTTTATATTTATTATCCTGGATATTTTTTCCTGGTTAGGTTTGCTTGCTCTCCCTCCTGCACGAGTTGTTGGAAAGCATGGTTTTCCAAGCAGCGACCCCTTGACCTGCAGAGTTTCCCAAGGCTGGTGTGGGCAGCACTGAGCCTCTGCTCAAAGAGGCTCTTTTGTGGTGGTTTAGACCTTCCTTCCACTGTTCTGCCAGCCTTTGCTTCTTTTTCTTGATGGTCTGCAAGATAAAAAAACATCTACAGAACCAATGCTGCAGGCAACAGGGACTCTGTGGTTTCCATCAGCTGGTGGTGATGTTGATGATATATATAGAAAAGGAAATTATATTTAACAAAAGAGGAATATTTGTCCTCTGCATGAGACTTTCTCCCTCTCTTCAGTCCCTTTCTGTTTACTGCTGCAGGGAGGTAGTGACTGGCTGGGCAGTGCTGAGCTTTGCTCTGCTGTTTGGCTCCTGCTTGGGACTGGAGCTGCTGGAGCTGCCATGGGGCTGGTGTTTCCATGGGGCTGGAGCTGCCATGGGGCTGAAGCTGCCATGGGGCTGGAGCTTCCATGGGGCTGGAGTTTCCATGGGGCTGGAGCTGCCATGGGGCTGGAGCTGCTGTGGGGCTGGAGCTGCCACGGGGCTGTGTTTTCCATGGGGCTGGAGCTGCTGTGGGGCTGGAGCTGCCATGGGGCTGGAGCTTCCATGGGGCTGGAGTTTCCATGGGGCTGGAGCTGCTGTGCGGCTGGAGCTGCTGTGCGGCTGGAGCTGCCATGGGGCTGAAGCTGCCATGGGGCTGGAGCTTCCATGGGGCTGGAGTTTCCATGGGGCTGGAGCTGCCATGGGGCTGAAGCTGCCATGGGGCTGGGTCTTCTCCCCCTACAATGAGAGAATGAAAGCCCCGCTGAAGGCGCCTCTGTGTCAAAGCCCTACAAGAGGACAACCTCTGCTCCTGAGTGGACGGGTAAATTTTATCTCTAGACTCTGCAAGAATATCACGGCATCTGCCAGAGACTTTCAACTGTTCTCTATATTCCCATTACAATGTTATTACTTTTTTTTTTTCATTTGTTTTCTTTATCCTAACTCATTTCACTGGCATTTTTACCAGCATTTCCTGCATTTTTCAAGATGTGATAGTCTGGCTTTCTGATGACCTATCGCAAAAGAAAGTTGGGATACTTATCAGTGAAAGGTACCTAGTCAACCAACTCGGGAGCAGTGTTATATTTAAACAGAAACAGATGAAAAACCATGGGGAATAGAAACCACTGCTGCAAAGGTATTAAAGAAGATGCTGTTGTGTGAAGAGGGATATGGGGGGAGGTGAAGTTGGAGGCTTTGGAGTTTGCTGTGGGCTCAGTGAATAACTTATTCTGTCTAACACTTGCCGTGAAATATCCTAACAATACTCAGGCACTAGTGGTAGCAGAGATATTATCACTTGGGGAGACAACAGAAATGGCCTTATCATTTTGACAATGGCTTTTTTCCCTTATTATCACTAAGTAACAATATCTCTATTTCTCTGCCACTACTGAGCCATTGTTTTTTTGATAAATAGAGTCCTTTTTGTGATTTCTTTTTCCCCACTTGTATTTTATCCTTTGTGCATGTATGCATGTGAGCAGATTTTAAAAAAAGATGTTCCATCCGATGGTGCAATATTAAAGACTACATCTCTTAAAAACAAAAGAAGCTGTCAGAGGGGATAGCTACACAAATGTATGGCTTACCTGGTGTCTAGGGGACTTGTGGTGCCCCTAGGCTTAAAGGAGCTCTGTTCTACCTGGGTCTCCATCCCCCTGAATGAAAAATGGGAGTGTATAAGAGCTGGAATACATGAGATGTTAGTACCCCACTGGACAGCAGAAATGTCTTATGGCATCCAGAACTGCCTATAACAAAATTTGCATGCTTTGGTGTCCGGTTTATTCTCAGCTGCTCACATAAAGGCACCATCTCCAGCCTGGCTACAACTCATACAAATACAATGCTCTGTGTTCTCCTCAGTGTGCTCCCAAAATGCTTCAACATTTGAAGCTTTCCTAGCCCTCCTCCATCCCTGTCCCAGAGCTGGAAAACCTGGATGAACCAAGCAGAAGTTAAACTGAGGGTATATAGTTCCATTAGGTATGGTATATAGGGACACCTGGGCATATTCACATTTGAGTCAGCTGAACATTCATCCTCATTTACCCTCTGTTCCCTTTCCATTCCTGTCCCATGCCCATCCCCATGGTGTCTGATCCCTGCTGTCTACCTGACTTACCATCAGTATAATGGATTGCCATCTGCCTGGGCTGTGAGTGTGCTCTCCCCATTTACACTCATCATCCACAGTGGCCCTGTCTGGTACCATCAGCTGCCACTGTCTGGTCTATGCACAACAGAGAGCCCTCCACCAGAGCCATTGCTATGGTTACAGGTATCCTGTGGGCAGTGGGACCAACAGGAGCCCTAAGTGAAGGTACCACTGCAGTATTTGCATAAAGACTCCCTACCTGCTGTGGAACAGTCGTGTTCTCCAAAATCACTCCCGCAAGTTTCTGTCACTGCCTTTGCAAATCTGCATAGATGGGACATTGGGACTCAATTTACACTTTCTTGGCTTGGACTCATAGTGAGAACACTTTCCATAGAGGAGGAGAGAAAATTTGTCTTAGAAGATGACAGTACTCAGCTCTCTTGAATGTGAAATAATAAGAAGGAATATAATTTTTTACCCTCTCCTCACCTTTGCATGCCCTGCTTTGTGGAGAGCTTCAGAGTGCTTGAACCAGCAATGTAGTAAGACATTTGTTAGCCCCAAAAGCCTGGCAGGGGGAAGGGAGTCATCTATCATGCCCATGCTCCATCACTTCCACTGCAGTACTAAATGATGCGCTCAAAACCTGCCACTAAATGGAGGGAAAATGTGACCAGCCTAACTGCTATCAGAAAGTTAAATGCTTAAAATAATATCACTGGAGGATCACAGAGAAAGGACAGGAGGTAAAGTGGGCTATTTTCCTTGTCTGTGTTATTTTTTCCCCCAAACAGAGGAGGTGCATAGTGAAATTAACCTCTACTCCTTTGATATCCTCCCCTCTGCTCCTGTGCACAGACACACACACTCTCTCTCTCTCACTTTTAAGGTTTCTATATTATGATTCGATGCAGGAGGATTTTTTCATTAGAAGATATGAATAAGGCTTTAATACAAACCAGTCCAGAGAGTCTTTTGACAGGATTTTTAAATAGTGCCCCTTGTCTCCCTGATGCAGCCACACACTATCTTGTTCCCATGCTGACCTCTTTGTCTTTCCTCATTAAAGAACTGGTCCAGGCTGCTGAGCCCTCTCTCTTTTTGGAGATTTTCACCGCTTTGTCTCACGTACAGGCACTCCCGCTGCTGACCGACAGCTCCTCATCCCCAGTAATTTCTGCACTGCATTAATTTCTCATTAATCTGCATCATGATTTATGAGTCTTAAATGATGAAAGACTTCTAGAGGAGTGCTTCTCACTTGGCCTGCTGGCTTTTCTCCCTTGCTCCTTCACCCTCCTTCTTCAAAAGCGAATAGACTTCTTCTCCTACACAAACTGTCTGCAGAGAACCATCTCTGAGGATGGTGCAAGTGGGGAGAAACAGGTTAAGTGTGGTGCTTTCTGGCTGCTTTCCTTGTAAATTATTTGAGAAAATAAATGTTAGGGAGAAAAGGGATCACTGCTTTTCTCCAGAACTTTAGTAGCTGCTCTCCAAGTCTGTGAGTGTGGAGTGGCTTTGGCAGCCCTGGGGTGTGCTGCCGAAGTCTTTTTGGAGTTTGTAGATGTTTCTGCAAGGAAATTTTAAACCACCCTGCAGGCGTCATCACATTAGCAAGACGGATGGTGACTCCTGACTGGGCAGAGAGCTCGACCTCCATGCCAGGGGTGGATCAATCACTGGACCTTGGCATTTTGCTGTAAGGCTGTGCTAGTCTGGCTCAGAGCAGTGGGGAAAGAGAAATCTGTGCACTCCCTGTACTGATTTCATGGGACTATGCTACAGTCCTGCATCAAAATTATCTTTCCTTCCATTTTCAGGAGTATGTGTAAAAGAGAATGGAAAATTACTCAGCTTTAGTTACCCACCAGTGCTTTTTGTGCTTCTCTAGAACTCCTGAATTCATAGAATTTGAGGCTATAAATAGTGATGGGATTTCCTCTTCTTTTCTGGTTATTGCTACATGGCTCTGGTTCTCAGGAGAGTCAGAAAACACAAAGAGGTGGGAAATGTTTTGTTTAGAAGACAAGAGAAGAAAATGCTGAATGCACCATACAGGACTGACTAAAAGCAGCATAGAGTTATGGCAGCAGTGGAAAAGTGAATAGCAAAGTCAGGAGAGATGAAAGAAGCAATGGGTGGAGGTTGATTACAGAATTCTTTGTGCTCTGCCCTGACTCCACTGGTCCACTGCTCAGTGAAGCCAGTGAAAATATTGCTGTTGACTTCCTGCCAATGCATTCAAGTTTCAGACAATTAATACATGCTAAATTTCAGAAATACTCCTCATCGCACAATAGCTCATGAATCACAAGCATGATTTTCCCACCAAGAAAGAAAGAAGGAAAACTATCTGAACTGATATCTGAAGGAAGAGATTTGATTTCAGGTGAGTTTTGGAAAAGAGGATTTGTCTCAAATCTTTATTTTCCTGGTTTCTTTTTTATTTGTGATATTCACAAATTGATTCAGATCTTCTCACATACAGAGTGTGAAGCTGGTTCTAGCTCTCAGGCTGCCAACCTGCCAGAGAGATGGTTTAGAAAAGCAGTGGTGACCAGGACTAACAATAAAGCTTAGTTGTTACTGCATGAATATGTAGATGAATATGTAGTTACCCCCAACAGCAACAGGGGAAAGCTGTTTCTTTGGGGGCTGGAAATAGAAGGGGAAAATTGCTCAGCTTTTTAGCCAATGTTTTAGATTTATATTTAGGAAAGCAATTTCTGTGTAGCTTGGAAAAGAGGAAAGTGAGAGAGAAAAATCTTCCTCTAAAAGTCTTTCTGATTCTATGTTGTTAATACTTTAAATCTTTTGAATTTGGGTAGCGTGACTCAAAAGGGAAAATCAGAAATTGTCTCTATGTTAATAGAGCTTTTACAAAGAGCACAAAAGCTTGGGGTGGGAAGAGTGTAAAAATATTTTAATAGGTAACCTTTTATTCGGCAAAATATGTATTACTTCCTATTATGATAAACAGTTTGCATATTTGAGATGAAAATGTTTATACATATACATTACAATTACATATTCATTTGACTTTATATTACATACACAACTCAATTTGAATAAATGTCTGAAGCCAAAGGAATAAATTAGTATTTGTGCTGAGTACTTTCTTTGCCCTTCTCCATTGTGTTTGCAAGATTTGCATTTTATAGTTGCGCATTAACAAATATGCATATTTCATTATGGTTTTGGATTAAAAGGTTATCATCTCTGTTACCCATTAGTAATAAACAAACACAGACTTTCCATGTGAATTTATCCCTGGCTCAGCTGTTTGCTGATTAGGTTGGTGTCTCTGGGTTTCCTTGTTTTATCCTTGTGAAGAATCCCTAAAGCGGTTTCTAAAGTGCTTATTGTCCTCTGGGGAGCAGTGAATGAGAGATGGAGGCAGGCGAAGAAGGCCCAGAGGCATCCTAAGCTGGTGAAAAGATGGGAAGGTAGGGTCAGGTCCAATCTGCAGCCAGGTTAGGAGCCTTGTTTGGATGGGTGGTCCCCAAAGCCTGGGTAGCAGAAAAAGATCCTTTGGAAAACCTGTTTGAGGGCTGGGCAGAACCAGAGGGCAGAAACCTGGTGATGAGCAGGAAGCAGTGTGATCACCCCAATGTCCATAAACATGAGAGTTTCAAAGCTCCTAGGATGTTCCTCCTATGCCAGGGTGATCGAAACCCCTGAATCTTCAGGATCTGGACAATAGGGATCTGGACAACTCAGAATATGGCATCAGCTGGGAGAGGGGAAGAAGGCATCACAGTTTTACTGGTACCCACTGGTGTGAGCCTCAGTGGAGCCATGCATGGGGCACATTTCTGGAGCAAACTGGACTAAACCAAGCAGCTTACAGTAATGTCAGCTCTTATTCTTTGATGTCATCTTTGTTCAACCTCTTTGGCCAAAAAAACCTTCCTTGATCTATTCTGCGTCTGCAGGCATTTGTAGGGTAGAAGTAGGGAAGGATCAGGGTTGAAGGATCCCTGATTGCCTGAGCTGGGGCCCAGGCACTTTCCCCACTCTGGAGTGAACAGCATGGATTCTGGGAGAGGTATTTTAGCATAGCTGAATTTTGAGGAGAGCCAGTATCCATAAAATAACAAGAACCTGTTTCTCCAGGTAGCACATAGAGGTGTCTGCCCTGTGAAGTCAGCATGGGCAGAGGGTTGTTACCTCCCAGAAGGGAGAGGCTCTGTCCTAAAGCCAGATGTTGTTTACCAAGCTGGTGTGGGGCTGGACCAGTGTCCTCTTGCAATAGAGCTGTGCATGCCACAGAATTATAGACTATGGCTCTAACTGCTCACCCTCTGCAAATTAGCCCCATGTGTAAAAACCAATGGAATTGCAATGGATTTTTATTTTTATTTTATTGAATTTTCCTTTCCTTGTCTTTTTAAAACAACTTTTCTAAATTCAGGGTGTGTAAATGCCTCAAAAGAAGCCATTTCGACTTATTTTTCCTCTTCTTCAGAGGAAAGAAAAATCAAAAGATTCAGTGCCTCTTCAGCAGAAGAAATAAAAATAGAGAATCCCAGTGTGGGTATCTACACAGCTCCTAGGATGCTACTTTGGGCTTATCTGATGTGCCAAAAGTTATCAACTTGCTTCTTCTGCCCTCTATTTACTCCCTAATACTGCATGCAAGTCCTTTGCTATTCCAGACCATCTCACAGATGACATAACGAGTGTTACTGCCCAAAGTTGTCCCCTACTTAGGCCAGGTCTGGACACTCTCTACCAATGCTCTTGAGGATCCATTTCCAAGTGCTAAAACAATGTTTTACAAGTTTTCTGCTCTGTTTCCTGGGAAGAGAGAATGATCTCTGCAGAAACAGGGTAACACCCCTGTTCATATTTTGCCTACTCATTCAACTCCAGTTTGGCTGTTTGCTGAAAATGCAGTCTTTCATTTCTTTAAGGCAAAAATATTAATAAGTTTTCCTTCCATTGTTCCTGATCCTCCCTATATCCATCACAAGGATCCATTGATTCTTCACAGATCCCTGTTAGGTGGCAGCTCCAAATGGGAATAACCTCTGGGACAGTAAATGTTTCTCTCCTGAAGCAGAGTCTGCTGATCTTTCTCAGAGGCAATGCTGTGGTGAGCTGCCTGCTCCTTCCATCCATCCTTATCATCCCACCTGGGAGCAGCTCTGGGATGATAAGCCAATCAAGTGAAGGAGTACTAAAGGTCAAGGTGATGGTAATGCATGTTGATAAAATTTACTCACTGAAATGGGGCATTCTAATAATTCTGATGCACAGAGCAGAGGCTGCAAGGGAGGTTGGCAATACCACAGTGGGAGACTCAATTGCCCCAGCAATTCAAATGGGATAAAGATCTTTTCCCATTCAGCTCCCTAAATAATTTCCAAATTGACAGTACCTGCCATCCACTAACACTGAAAGGTGTTTAAGGTGGCCTGTGGGACCCTATCAGGGTCCCTCTTGTTTGGCCCTCAGCACAGAATTGTCTCCCACATGCCTTTTGCATGTGGAGCCTCAGCAAAGAGATCACATTTGAGCTGCCAGTCCTTGCGGGATTTTTTCAGCTGCTACACTGTGGAGCCATTTGTGATGGTGATGTCATATCTGTGATAAGTACACAGCACTCTCCTACAGAAGTCTGGAGGTGGCAATTCAGTTCACCTTGACCACCAAACAACCATCAGATGATTGTAAATTTGGAGTGGAACTAAATAAGCAGTGCATAGCTGCAAGGCTTCATTTCCAGCTACTAATCCTCTTAAATTATTGAGTCACCCTGTGAACTATTAGCTAAGTATATTGAACAAGAGTCTCTGCTGTGTGTAGCCTCATGTAACTACAGATTTCAGGAGGAATCTAACTCAGTATAGCAATAAATTGATATACTCACATGACAGCTAAACTTTAAGTGGGTGTCTGAAACTTGGAGACCCTGTGCAAAGCACTGCTGCAGCACTGCAAAGCCAGGACCTTTCATGGAACTCAAAAAGCTCAGTGCTTTGCACCAATAGATTATGTCTTTGGACAGGTGTCTTCTACAGATACTGTCTCTTTTCGAACATTGAAAGCAGCTCTGATCCATAGCCATAAGAAATCTGTAGTCATTTTTTGCAGGCCATTGAGAAAAGATTTTCAGAGCTTTTGCACATGAATACTATCATGTTAGAGTTGGTCAAATTATCCACTGAAAATGATTTCTGCAAATGATTTAGCTCCTTTAGCAGTTTTCTCCTTGCCAGACTATCTGCAAGCAGATTATGAGTTTTATTAAAGTGTTGATTACTTGCAGTTTCACAACTGTTCAAACTATAGTCAGCACTGCCAAATTCAAATGCTGCTCCATCTATGAATGGCTCTTACTTGGAATGAGTAAGACCTGTTTCTGATTTACTGCTCATACAAGTGGCCATCCATGTTGTACAGTCTTGTTTCTACTGCTGAGATGAATGGAAGGTCATATTAAAAGGAAAGGAACCCCTTTATTCAAAAATTGCCTGTAAGCATGTGGAAGTGCTCTGCTAATCCACTGTGTGTGTAATAAATAGGAACCATTGAAAAAATCTTGAAGCACACTTCCAGGAGGAATACTCCCAGATACTTAACAGCACCAGTATCTCTGAAGCTCATTTATCCCCACTAATATTCTTGAAATAAACACTCAAGTGCTCATGAATAAACGTATCCTTTCTGACTGATGTGAATCCATTTGTGGCTATACATTATTCCAAATGAATACTGTAATTCACTCTAATTTATACAAGAAAGGGGAAATTGATGGAGGAAATAATGAGGTTTGGGGTAATGTAAGCACATCTCCACAGTCTCTTGAAAGACATCTTTAGGCTGGAAAGTGTTTTCTGGAGCTGAGTTGCCCCTGGCTGACACAAGGCTGAAGACATTGTGGTGTTTGCGTCCATCACATAGGGGGTTGTTAGTGCTTATATACATAGATGTTGGTGATGAACCAATCTGGTGGCAGCCAAGCTGGGCAACAGGAGGTGGCATCTCATGGCCATACACTTCTGGGGACATCTTCACATCCCTCTAGGAGGTGGGATAATACAACTTCTTTTGTGGTGCTCAGTAAGCATTCAGTGCCAAGTCTGGCTGTAGCCTACTGCTTCCCTGTTCCACGTGAGGTGAAGGGAACCCCACTGGGGCAATATGGCAATATAAAATCATCTGGTTTCTTCTTCTTACAGAGACTGTCACAGTAAGAACTCTTTCTTCTGCCTCTCCATCAGATGCTTTGAATAAATCAGATTTTCAAAAGAGTTAGATGCTTTGATTTAGGAATTACAAGAGAAGGGAGATATGAAACCATCTCAGAAGTGACAGCTACTGAACAGCCTAAATCTGACCCTTGGGCTTTACCCTAAAGTGAAGCTCACTTCTTTTTGCTGCCTGAGCTCCATATGTGGCAAGCGACAAAAAAAAAGACACTTTCTATCCATCAGAACCAGAAACCTGAAAGTGCAAAATATTATAGCCAGAAAGAATTTCTTCAGACCAACAAACAGTTTCCTGCATGGTCGGAAATGCAGTCAGGCTAGGTAAGATAAAAAGGAAGGCAAAGAGTGGATAAGCATCAGTCTAATGATAACAATACAATGTTCTCAGATAATAGAAAGATATGACAGCAAACAGTGAAAGGATGAGCAAGATAGTTTGGAGAAGGTGCAGTAATATATGGGGGATAATACGTCAGGAAAACATCTGCAAAGACAGCAGCTATTTCTGGGCCACATAAAGTCAACTGGCTGCTCTGTAACCAGGATTTTCTTTGGGCATTTCAAAATGCTTTGCACTTACTTGCAGTAATTCTGAATGTTTTTTCTCTCTAGCTCAATCACAGGAAATCAAGTTGAAAACAGAAGAGACACACAATTGCCCGGCTTCTGTGCCACAGCATTCCTGTCATATTAACCCTCTTGCCACTGGAAGGGTATCAGCTGTGGCTCTACATTTAGGTTTCAGCAGGGCTCCAATCTTGGCAGTGCTGTGCAAGGACAGTGCTGGCCAGAAAACCAGCAGGAGCTGTGAGCTCCACTGGGCATCTCTCAGTAAATTCACGGTAAAGGGTTTACTAGAATTGGCTTTTCCCTTTTTCCTGTGCATGGTTTGTTCATTCAATGTCTTTCTCTTCAGTTTTTGCATTTGTGAGAAACTCTACCAGGAACTTCAGCTCAGTGAATATTCTGGTGGTGCCATGCAAATATCTATGGGGTGAGGAAGCAATAGACATTGGAAGATGTAGGAGTTAAAAGGTGTTACTAAAAGTGAAGTCAGTCAATTCCAGGACCCACTTCATCAAATTGATCCATCTTTGGGTTTGTGTTGTTCTCCACTGTGGCTGCTTCTGAGCACCTTTAAATAGAACTTAATAACAAAAGTATGGAAGTGTTTAGGCTGCATGGATTTTTCGCCTCTTCAGGGGCGCAAGTCTCTGTTGAGGGTAAGGTTTATATGTTTTTAAGGATGTTTTAAATTTTTTTCTACTTTTCAGGTACCCAGGCTGTGGGAATAATTTGTGTGCCAGGGAGGAATCAGTACACCAAAAATCATTCTTGTACTGGAAAAATATTTTTCTTCCCTTCCAAGCTCAGTTTTTTTCTCCATCTTCCAATCTCCAACCAACCATGTATAAAAACAACATTGAATTGTAACATGAACTTGTATGAGCTGTGATGGGGCAATGCTAATTTCCCAATTTCCATTATGCAGGGAAAGACAGAAGGGATTGCAATTTCATGCACATGTTAAAATGCTAAGGCATAGGCCTGGCAGCTAGACCTGAAAACCACATGGGGAAGGGGCAGGGGAGAAAAGAAGCAGCTGTTGACAGGCTCTTGTCCTGCTTTCTCTGCTTTTTATTTTTGGAGTACATTGGGATAGCTTTCGATGTTTGCTCTGCTGACACACGTTGGCTGCCCAGGGTACCAGTAATAAGCCCCTGTGGGAGGTGTATAATTGAGATATACAGGCAGTCTGCATATTAACACTAAGCACTTGTCCTGCTTTGAAAAAAGGCCAAAATAATCCTTCTTCTCTTGCTCTTCCTTTTCTGCCTCTTGCCTCCGGGCAACTGCCGGGACTGATTTGCTGGGAGGCAGCTGGAGGTTGGGGCAGGTTGGCACAGAGCTGCTGGGGTGACACAGTCAGGGGCCTAAAGGGCCAGTAGGCTACCCGAGGGAGCTAAGAGAATGATAAAAGCATCCAGTGGCTGGAATGACAGTTTAGTATCGTATGCCAGTTAATGCTATACTCACAGGAATTTTACAATTTGATGGAAAAAGATCCCAAATCCTGAAGCTGGTTTTCCTTCCCTCTTTTCACTAATCTACTTTTTCTACTGACCAAAGGCATGTGTCATCTTTCCCCATCACCCAGTGAGGCCCCTCCTTTTTTTTCCACTCACTTCCTAACTTGTTTTTCTTCTGTGCTCTCATCTTATTCCTGACACATGGGCTTTGCTTCTAGGGCGGTGTCATAATTTTCCTGGGCTTTGACCCATTTATGTTGTCCAGGTTTCTCACTTCTACACGTGCTAATCCTTCTGGACAAGAAGACCTCATATTAACAAGACATTATTGCTGTTGCAAGCCCAGCTGGGAGATGGAGAGGAGCAGAAAATGCAGAACAGCTCCATGGAGACAGGGCAGTGAGGAGGAATTTATGCCATAACCAGATCCCTTGGAATCAGCATTTGGAGTTGAAGCTTGAAGTTTAGGTGGAGGTTCGGGAAACTTTGGTCAATGTCAGCTTATCCATGGATTTGTCAAAAGCTGGATGCTGTCTTGCCAGTGCCTGTCTCCTATCCAGTACTATTTTAGTAATCTTTTGATCAAGTAATGTGCTCTAGGGCATTACAACTTGTCTGGGCACAGGTCTTTGCTGAGGATTGGTGTTCTCACATTGGAATTATTCAAACTATGGGTCCCAGGAGTCCCCTCAATTCTGTTAGAAGCTCAGTCTGTAAAGGTATATGAACAAGGAGGAAACCAGCACTGTGTGCCCTAAACAGTCCTCTGTTCTGGGTGAGTGGGAAATCAGGACTGGAGGGACACAGAGCTCAGTGCCCATCCCCATGGCATTAGCACAGTCACTGCTTGCTGTTATGAGACTCAAATATTCAGCTCTTTGTCCTCCAAATTCTCTTTTTGTCTGCTTTTTAGAGAACTGGCTTCCAGTTCCAATCTGCTTTTGACATTTCCTTCACCATTTCCATCTTCTGTCAAGCAAGACTAGAGTTGTTTTACACAGTCTTACATTTTTCAATATCTCAGAGTCCAAGATGAATTTAAATCTGTAGCTGTATTAAGTTGGTGTCTTTGTAGGGTTTTTTTTAGGTGTTTGCCAACCTCCATGCTTCCCTGTTTGTAGGGGCTGGCACCAAACCAAACCTCCTTCCAAACACACTCTGAGTTCATATCTGAGCAATGAGGTCCAAATCAGGATCCAGTCCTCAACACTTGTAGAGTTTCAATAGGAGGTTGCCCAAAATGCCAGGCTGGGTGAAATCTGTATTCCAGCATTGCATCTGAATCCCATCTCAGGGGAGAACAAAACAAAGCAAAGCAACATCTTGTTTCTTGTAAAAATTTCTTGCAAGGATTAAAAACAGCGATGCCTTCCAGGTACCCTAAAACTATTTCTGCTTGGCAAAGGTTCTCTGTGCAGCCTTTCATTTAATATCACAGCTCCTGCCTTTCTTCCTTCCTTCAGCAGCCTGATTCAGAACTGTAATCATCTGTGAAATCACAGTGCATGTTTTTATGCCCACCTTGTGTTTTCTAAGATCTGCCCAGGGTGCTTAAAAACAGTCCTGACTCCTGTGCTCAGCCTCCTCTCCCAGTTCTAATGAGCAGCTGCAGTGACGGTGGGTTTCTCCTGTGGGCTGGCTGCTCTTGCCTGGCCTGTTCAGAGAACTCTCTGGCTTGGCAGGGCTTTTGTGAGGAATGAAAATGCATGAAGAAGATGAGCAGCTTGGTGAGGTCATTTCTGATTGGGTTCTGCCTGCTGCTACAGTGGCTGCTGCTGCTTTCAACGCAGCCTGACAGGATCCTTTGGCTCCTGTACTTCTTCCTGCTCCTGTAATCTGCAAATTAAAACAGGAAAGTGGTGCAGGAGGGTGAGCAAGAACCTTCAAAGAAATTGACGGATCTTTGGATGTGCTTGGCTATGCAGGGTACTTTGTCCCCATCCAAGGGGTTGAAGGGTGTCCTTTTGCATTGGCAGTTCATGCCTGTCATGGTGTTTGATGTTTTCAAGAGCTACAGAAACTTCAAGGCAGTGCTGGCTACTTGTTCTGTGGGGCTGCTGGGTCTCCCTGGGCTTGTGGCAGTGACACAGTAGGACTGTTTAAATACAGTCTTGTCTCTTCCCACACACCTAGCAGGATTCCTTTGCCCAGCCTTGGATGAAATCATCCTTTATATTCACTGTTTGATGCCTGGAGATGTGTTTTCTTACACTCTTTCCAAAATCTCTCTCTCTTCTTTTAAATCCTTGCTTCTACTTTCTGTATTTCTGAGCACTGCAGCATCTCCCTGGGGTGCTGCTCCCATGGTCCTTGAACAGACATCCAGGACTCTTAGGGCAACACCCAAGTTTCATTCACCTTGCCAGAAGTGCACAGCAAATGTCCCCAAATAGCTTCTTCCAGAGCAATTCACTTTGGGAGACAAAGGATCAGCTGGCAGCCTTATCCCTCAGAATGCCACAGTGTGTGGGAGATGGGTTCTACTAGAATTTTGCTTTAGCCACAGGGACCTTACTTTGAGACTGGGTACTGTGAACCCACATATCACATCACAGCAGTGCAACAACCCTGCTGAAAAGCTTTGTGTGTTGTGTCTGCAGCCACCTGACTCTTCCTCACCACCTGCACCAGCTCTGAGAGAGCAGCTGGCTTTCCCTGCTCTCTGGGGCGAAAGCAACTCCTTGACCATAAAGTGGAAAGAACACAAATTTTATTGAGAGACTACTGAGGTTTCCTTCCAAATGCACTGTCTTTGCTGCTTTGGAGTGTTCCTGCTCCTCAAGGGCTCTCGGTGCTCACTGATAGCTACTTACCAACTTCCTTGGACTCTGAGAGCTCCCAGCTCAGCCTTAGATAAGCAGCTGCTTCTTCTGATTCCAGCCCCAGTCTGGGGATTGCCAGAACAGGTATTCCTTCAGGGTCTTTCCATTCAAATTAAGCCTAAATGTGCTTAAGTCTCTCCCGTGGTATTCCTGTTCTTCTTTGCTCTCAGTCTTTACCTCCTTAGAATGCCTGCCAATGTCCTCAGGCACCTCCTCATGTTCCGAGCAGCTCTGGCTCTGAGCCATGCTGTAGGCTAGCCTGGTAATTCTTCCAGCAAAGTGGCTTGTTATCCTCCCTTATGGATTATGATGAGCAGCCCCATCTTGCCCAGGCCCATCCCCTGCCTCCCTTCCACCCCATCATTATTGGGATAGGACAGAACCTGCCTAAAGGTGTGGCTGTAGGGAGCTGAGACCATCTCATGGACCCTGCTTCATGCTGCTTGCTGTCTGAGCTTGTCCTTGCTTCTCACCCCTCACTCCTCCATGTGTTCTGGCTTCTTCAGCAACTGATGGGGACTGACAAAGGGCTACAAAACTGTCAGTGGCATGAAGAAAGTGGGAGGGATCACTCTCTCTCTTGAACACTAAATATCCTCAGGACTATGAAATGGAACTAACAAGAGCCATGCTCAAAGCCAGAAAAAAAAAAAAAAAAGAAAAAGAAAAAAAAAAAAAAAAAAAAGAAAAAAAAAGATGTAATCTTCATACAACAGGTTGTTTGACAGTAGAGCTCCTTGTTAAGGGATGTTGTGGTTACTATCAGCAAGGTGGCCTTCAGGATAATAAGGGCACAGCAGAGATATTGCATCTAGCTCAGGATAACCCCAGGGTGAAAATGGCTGGGGCGCTCTTAAGGGGACAGGTCACCTTGCTATTCCTGTACTTATTGTTCTTTAAGCATCCCCTTATTACCACTGAAAGAAGATCAGGTGTTGGTCTAGGGGGAATTGAGCCACCACAGCCATTCCTAGGCATCATCTCAGCACCCTAAAATGCTGAAGATACTGCCACTGTCACAGCACACCTTTATTAAGTAGTAATCCTGAAAAAGCAACCTGCACTGTAGGAACTGAGCATAATAAGAATAATAGTCTTTCTACTTGTCCTGGAACAGACCTATCCAAATCCGACCTGCAGAGAACCCCCAGTTCCAACCTGTCCCACCCTCACCCAGTTTCCAACAGCAGCTTGTGGTCAGGGGGGCTATGAGCAGCCCAGGCAGTACTGGACTTTGAGCAGTTGAACAGCAGTAAGAAGGCAGTACAGCAATGCAGCATTTCTCCTAGAAAAAGACACATTTGCACGTTAAGAAGAAAAAAAACCCCTGTAAGTCTAAATGTAGCAGTGCCATCTGCTGACCTATGCAACAGCAGGAACACAAGTCTTGACAAGTCAGTACCTAAGGAAGAAGTGCATCCATCCTGTCCTTTGTAGCTAGTGTGAACAGCCTAATCCTTGCAAAATACCCATGGATTTGGGGTTGTGGCTCCAGGAGCTCTCTCATCAGGGCATAAGATGGGTCACAACCTCAGCTGGTGGAGAATCCAGGGCTCTCTTGAAAGAGCATGTAATTTATGGCAGACAATGCTGTGCTCCCCTGAATGTGTAACTGTAGCCCTACATGATGGAGCACTAAGAAAATCCCTATCAGCTCTGTGACCTGAAAAAGTGAAGGGACTTACACCCTGAGACCTGTCCTGAGAGCCTTGTGCTGTTTAATTTAGGGATTGCATTTTCTTTGAGTTTTTCTTCAGATAGACCAAGGTTTTCTTTCTTTGTTGTTGCTGCAGGTCAGTGTTTTAAGACTGATGCTGAGAGGAGGTGCCTGCAAGATCTGGCTTGTGAGCACAGAGCAGCTTCTGACACTGGTCATCACACATTAGGCAGTGTAGGGTAGAAATATGACCTGCAGCATCCCTCTGCCCATCTTCACAAGAGGGAAGAAGCTTCCCTTAGGCTGGAGATGGGTGAGGAATCTGTCAGCTGGCAGTGAGGGCTGGTATCTGCCATGTCTCCAATAGCCAGTGGTGATCCCCAATTTCTCAGGATCTTGCAAATCCTTCAGCTTGCGCAAAACCTGAGCAAGAGCTTTGCCCTCTCTTCAATTCCATCAGATGAGCTGATTTTTCCATGCTACCAGATCTTTCCATGATAATTTTCCTCCTGCTTCAAGGTTTGTTTTGCTCTGTTTTTCAGAAAAAGTTCCCTTTTGTGGGCAGAAGCTGAGACAATAACTATGAATCAGGGAGAAGGATCTGCCCTCCTGCTCCCAAACTCTGAGTGGTTTATTGCTTTGAGTCTTTGTTGTGGATAACAGGAGTGGAAGACATCTGGCTTACTTCCATTTCTATGGCATACTCATCATTTTAGGTCCATCAGGAAACGAGAGGCAGGTGCAGACAAAACTGACACCTGTCAATCATTTGCTCTTACTTTCATGAAACATGCACAGGCTGTCACTGAGTGTATTCCTGCTGTTTTATGGATTCTTTGCTCCAAGAATCTCTGGATGTGCAGGAGAGCTGCTGTAACACAGGAGAGAGTACCATGGCTAGATGTCTTGCTGGAACAGTGAAACACCAAACAACTCTGGAAGAAGCACTTTTTAGGGTTTCCCAGGCCAAACCTCTTGCTCTGAATAAACTCATCATCCACATAAAGCATAGGCCAAAACTGGAGTGTGGATATCCTTGTTCTGTCTCTCTCTCTCTGCCATATTAAAGATTGGCAGATTCAGACTAACTTGTGTTCACAGAATCACAGAATTAACTAGGTTGGATTAGGTAGGTCCAGCCTATGAGTTTGGTAACTTCTTGACCTTGGCTTTCTTCTCTTCAACCTCCTGTCACCAACCTGTGCCTTTCCTCAGCCCCAGCACTGGCAGACTGTGCTGTGTTTGATGGGGAACACAACCAATGTAAAGCCCTACAGCTCTGCTCCCCATTTGCAGCCCTGAGTTGATGTTGATACCCCCTCTTTTCCCCCTGCCCATGGCACAGCACTATTTGCCTGCATCTCACTTCCCTGAGATGTTGGCTTTGTCCTGCTTCCCTTTTCATTAAAAAAGACATTTGGACAGGTCTTTATGAAAAGTCCTTTATAAATTATCATAGAGGTGCCCACAACAGACTAGCCACATCAATGTTCTCCCCTACACTAACCCTGCCATAAAAAAGTCTCTGAAGGGTATTTTCTAATCCACTCCAATACAAGATTCCACTAGAGGTGACCAAGCTTTGTTCACTTGCTCTCACAAAAGAAGCCCAGGACCTCTTCATTAGACATAAGAAAGAGTAACTTTTCCTCCTGGATCTGAGAACTGCAGACAAAGTAGGAGACAACCTCCCCCAGCACACCTCCCTATGGCCCCAGGTTCTGTTCATGCTGCCTGCCTGCTTTGATGGAGGATGCTGAGGCTTCCTCTGCTGGAATGGTGGCCCTTCTTCCCGGGAACTGGGAACAGCACTGCTGGAGCGTCAGCTTTGATTTTCATTGCCTGTCTGGTTCATTACTGATTGGGTAATGACTGACAATAGGCCAATCAGATCTCCAATATCACTATGTCAGCTTCATAATTAATAGTACCGCAAAGTAAGCTTATTGTGATTTAATTAGTAATGCTGTAATAATGCTACCGCCTGGGCTTAAGGTTACTAATTTATATAAATAGCTATGTTAATGTTTTGAAGCACCAAGTATTAATTGCATCAGTCTCGGTGTTAGACTTCGGTTGCCTAATGGCATCTGCAAAACTCCACAACTCTTAGTGTTGTGGGGGAGGAAAAAAAATTGGTTTTGATCTTTTGCTTGTTGTTTTTAACTAGGCAAGATGCAGCCATGGACAAGACTGGAGGGATTTGGGTAATATGGGCCAGGGAGCAGTATTTGAGATTCAAATCCCTTTTTGCTTGGATTTGTTATTTTTCTTTTTCCTTTCCACCATGAGCATCTCCCCCTCCCTTTCCTTCTCCTCCCTCCTTCCTCTTAAATATATAAATAAATCTGAGCTGCTTGCATCGACAGTTCCAATTTGCCACAATTGGAAGTTGCACACATGAGAGATCTCTGTGCAGCCAGCTCGCATTTTATTTTCAAATCTAGAATTAAAAGGAAAGAAGGGAGGGAAAAAAGGGCCATGGGAGCACAAGGAGGATTTGCATACATCAGGGCTCTACATGAGCTAGGGACAAAGCTCTTTCTCTGGGTTTAAATAAACTACTAGAGGGAAAAGGGAACAAGAAAAAAGGAAAATTGAGTGACAAAATGTTCTGACCCTTTCTATGGCTTGATGGAGGCTCATCTGTCTGCAGTGGGACTAGTGACAGGTCCCTCAGAAGGACTAGCAAGAAATACCTGAGGTGGAGGGAAGATGTGGGGGTTTATCCAAACACAGACTCCCAGGCCAACATGATCACTTCCAAAAGTGATGATTCTTTCCTCCCATTTGCAAAACAAGTGACAGAGATCCTGAAAAGTCCTGGAACTAGTATTGAAATCTATGGCAAATACAACTGCTAAGTAGTCTGAGGTAACTGAAATGAACGGCATTTCTAATTGTGCTCCAGCTATGACTGTACTCTAAAAAGCAGAGTCTGTGATAAATATAACTTGGCTGAATGCAAGAATTTAGATCTTGCATTAGATATTGAATTCATTACCTCTATATGTGTCTATATCCAGAGGCTGTATGTGCCCTTATCTCATCTGTATCCAAAATGCTCTTAGTTTCACTGATGCTGACACTTAACTCTTGAAATGCTTCCTCTCTTTTTGAAGGAGATCCACGAGCAAGCCAAGCCATGCAGAAACATCACAAAGATGTGACGATGCTAAGAATAGGACCCTCTTTGGGGAAAATCAGTTTGCATAAGTCATGAAATATAGATTTATTCATTTTTAATGCATTTTTCTTGCTTTTTCCTCCTTGCGAAATTCAGGCCAGCTGGTGGGATTGACAGTAATGACTCCCAGTGAGCTGGACTCTAATCAGCTCAGCTGGAGTAGACTGAAGGACTTTTGGAAATCTAAACCACTCCAGCAAAATGGATTTATCTTCTCAATTAGTCACAGATGCTAGTGGGATCCACCAGGTGCACTTCCCAATAGCCCCATGTGGCAAAGCCTGTAGAAATCTTCCATTGCTGCAGCCGAGTCATGACTTTTGTCTTCTGCAGAAAAATGTATTCAGAAATAAGTATTCAGTATTTCCAGTTTTTTGATGTAGTGAGTGATTAGATTTCCTTTTGCTAGTTCACATTGGTTGGGGTTTGAAATCCCCACCTGTGTGAGAAGGTCATCAAATGCCTTGGCCAACACAACCAACTCAGCACTTCATACTGACCTTCATTACCCAGATTAGAAAGGAAACTAGCACACCATATGCCAGACATAAAAGTCTCCAGCAATTCTCTTTTCAGCACTACACTCCTGTGTTTGGATCCCAGCCAGGGAGTGCTCTTTGAAACTTATAAATTGCTTTCATCTCCCAGACAAGGTAAAATCAAATTGGTGTAAGCGATGTCGCATTGTTGATGAAGATGCAGACACAGAGTTAGCTCTAGCACAGACTTAGCACACCAGATGAGAAACATCTTAATAGGCACAGATGCCTTTTTTTTTCCCCTTTTTTTCATTGGCCGTGGGAAAAAACCCCACCCAAACCAAAAACCACTGCAGTTTCTGAAAGCTGCAGTAATGTTGAAGGAAAAGGGTCTTTCTTCATGAAGGGTCTGTGCCTGAGTTGTGCATCCTTCCCAGCATGCCCATGAATGGTGAGGTATGAATTGGGACACATGGCAGTTTATAAATGGTGGTGCTATGCACGTGTCTTAAAGCCCTTTGCTTTTGATGTGTTTGTGGTCACTAATCTCTGGCTGAAATCCCTGCCCATGTTCTATTTCAATCCCCTGTCCATACAGGACTCATTTTATCAGGTTTTCCCATCTGTAGTTGAAACGATAATTGACTGTTACAAATCTGTTGGCTCTGGAATTCTGTCCTTGGATGGAGTGTTCCTCACCCAGAGACTGGGATGGGTTAGCTGAAAGCAGTTGGATTTGCTTTCCTCATTACACTTTTAGTAGACTGAATGGCAGTGTTTCCTTCATTCCTGTTTTTTGTGGTGCTGTACCTGTAGGGTTTATTTTCCCCTGCTTCTTCAGCCCTTTCTGAAGAGCCCAGGGTGTTCTCTGGAGTTATTCTTTATTCTGCAGCAATGATGCATCTGTCCCAAAGGACACCTGGCAAACCCTATCCCTCCCATTCCCCTGCCCTACCCTCTCCTCTTCCTGAGACCCAGAGTTCACCTGGGGTTTAGAAATGTTTCTATGCAGCCTCCATACCTGGGGTGGTCCCAGGTGCTGACATCATACAGGGTGACCCTGCCCTACACAGAGTGTTTCTGTGCCCTCATGGACTGCTCCCTTCATTGGGGAGCTGTGCTCTCTGTACTCAACATGGCACCACCACTGTAAATCCAGCAAGAACTTGGTACCACTGAAAATTCCAGCTGTCGGTCAAGTCTGATTGAAATTGGCCAGCTGGTTCAGAAGTTATTAAAGGAGAACTGACAGACAGAATGACTGCTGAGGAAATCAGGCTGAAAATATTAACTTCTTGAGATAGCAACTTTGTTCTTTCATAATTAACAGCATAAAATACATGTCTACTGCTTACCACAGTCTTCCTCCTACCTTTTTGCGGCTGCTTTTCTTTTCCTTGTGCTGCTGTCTTTCTAGATGGTTGGAGATAGGAAACCACTCCTCTCTTTGCTGAGCTCCAGAAATTCAGCAGGCTTTGCAGACTGGAGGGAGGGATCACAGATTTGTGTCTCAAAAAGAAGGGCAAATTACCAGGCTATCCTAGCGCTTGTAGCAGGGGTATTTGTTCAGACATTTCCTGCAGGGAATGGGAATTTGCATCACCTGGTGAAACAGAAATATCCCTCCCTCCACATAGCTGATGTTTTCACAATGAGATGGGAAAAGACACACAGTGCACCTAGCCTTGCTGCTGTGGGAAATAACCTGAACTAATGACTAAGGGACATATCTCTCAGCTGGAGGTACCTTGTGGTGCATCATGAGTTTCACCAAGGAGGTTGAGGAACCAAGAGGCCAGGACTCTGTGCCCTACCACATGTCCATTGCACTGATCAGTGTAGTTTGGTGCACAAGGGACACCAGGAGAGGAGGGGATAGGTCATGCATTGCCTTCCTTCCCTCCATCAGCACCAGTCCCATATGTTTTTCAACCATATTTTTCCATCAGAATCATTCTGTAGACAATAGAAATGCCATCTGTGGGAGAGGGTATGTGGAGGGGCTGGTGGAACAGGAGAACATGGGGACAGCAGAAGAAGAGGAAAGAGGGAGGGATGGAGAGAGAGCACATGCAGAGAAAGAAACACTGTAAAAAGCAGTAAGTTCCTCTTCATATTGGCACAGCAATGTTTGCAGCATGGCTTAGCATGCCTCCTCCTGTTAAATAAATATTGTGACAGTTCTAATCCTAGTGAGCAGGGACGTAACCAGAACTTGGATTTTCACTGAGGGCAAACAGTAATGGGTAAACTTTAAGTATTTCAAATAAGGCTCTAATTTAGATCTATGAAGACAGCACTGTTTGTTAAATAAATATCAAGCTCATCTGGTACCAGGCCAGTTGTTTTGCTTAAGCAAGATATATCTAGCTAGTGGTTATTTAACTGAACGATGGGTGAATAAGCCTGTTCAGGATGCACAATGTTTTCTAATTGGCAGAGGGAAAGAGTGAGAGGAGAAAAAAAGGAAGAGTGGGAACAAAAAGGAAAAGGAAAAGAAAAAGAGGAAAAGAAAAAAAGAGAAAAAGAAAAAGAAAAAGAGAAAAAACAGCAATCCAGGAACCTCTTTACCTTTTGTATGTATCCTCTCTAGAAACTTTGAGAACTATCAAAAGAGACAGCTCCAGCCTGCCAAGGGAATTGGATATCATTTAATTGCTCTGAAAAGAAAATGACAAATGTTGGTTCATAACTAACAAGCTACAACTATCTTATGAAATGTTAATTGGAATACGTTACACTTCCCATATACCTTTAATGAATTAATGGGGATGCCACTCTCTATTTATAGGTGAGTTAAATTACTCAGCAGCTCCATTTACTTCTTCTATATATTATTAAACTTCAGATGGCAGTTACATAATCAATATGTTGGTCCTTTCATAAATCTAAATGAAGAAAATCCTGGGGGGTCCTTGGGAAAAGCACAGAACAACTCATATAGAGTTTTCTCTGTGAAACTTTCCAAGTCCTTCCTGTGTGTAATCTCAGTACTTTGGATTTTGGAGTTGGGTGATTTTTTTTTTCTTTTCTTTTTTTTTCATGAGAAAAACATATGAAAGGATGAGATCTGTTATAGGGAAATGTCTGAAAAAAACCAAACAACCAGATGGCTTGACTCCATAAAAATAAATAATTGTATCACGTGGCATGTTGTAATAACTCCTTGCTGGGTCTGGTTCCATGGGATTTTTTTACTGGTGACAGAGTTGGGCAAGTTTGTTTCTAAGCAGGTTTTATATTTCTGGGAGATCTTTGGAGTGATGTTGGGATCCTGCTGGGATGTAACACTGCCTGTTTTAGCCATGTCACCTGAAAAATACAGTGGTACCTTTAGGATCGAGAAAACTATAAGAGACTCTGTTAATATATACTACAAGATTAATGTCTGCAGCTTCTTATGTGAAGAAATAAGGGCATTGGAGTACTAGGCATGTAATGCTTCACAGGACAAGACTTTGGTTGGACTATGGGGCTTTTACCTTCTATGTATCTCATTAAATCCATCAGCAGTGGCTTTTGCTTAGAGGCCAAGCAGAGCTCTAGCATATGTCCCTTTGCAGATGAGCTTTGGCCGGTGTCTAATGAACTGCTGGCCTTTGTTGAGCTTCCAGCACAGAGCTGCCCATTCCACCAAAGCCAGCAGCACTGGCCCTGCCTGTCAGCACAGCTGGAGGCCTGTAGAGGCCAAGGACTGCATGGAATGCCAAAGGTGAACTCCTCTCACAGCCGAAACACTGGAGTGAGTCAGAAGCCTTGCCTCACCCCTGCACCTTTCCTTCATAGATAGCTCTGCTTCTGAACTTCCAGCTGAACACTCTCGTGTGTCTGGAGGAGACCTGGTTGGAGATTTAACCAAAATTCCCCTTGCTTCCAGTCCTGCAGAGTTTACTAACAAATTACTGACCTGCAAGCCAATTCCTGCCTCCAGTGGATTGTCCAGAAGCTCTACCATTCGGGTAGCCCACATTTATGTACAGTCTTGCACTTCACACACTTCCTCAGCCCACATCCCATCCTTACAAGCAGTAGAATATCCTTCCAGTAGTGAGGGTCCCGAGGAGAATATTCTTCATTCATCCCTGGTTTCAAGGTCTCCAGATTGAAGGAGACCCACCAGGCTTCAAAGACAGTGGTGACTCAGTGTATATGAGGATAACCCAAACATCTGTCTGATTTTAAAAGAAAGAGATATGGTCCATTCTTCTTTGCAGTTCATGCAGCTCTTGCACTTTACCTGATCCCGTTCAGAGAAATTCCTACCTGCATGTTCCTCCACGTATCTCTCCAAGAGATGGTCTTGACAGCATCCAAAAAGTCCCTTGGTCACCCTGGAAAAAAGAATATTCCCAAACCATCTCCCACACTAGGCACTATAAATCTCTCTTGCTTCAATACCTTGGGACACTGACAGGAAGCCCATGTTTAGTTGTATCAAGTGCTCTTCTGTTCATCCACTGACCTTCCCATGTGTTTTCTGTAACATGTGCTACCCCAATACCTGTTTTCTCTCTTTTTGAGGAAGATTGATTTCTAACCTGAGAGTTTCTGCTTCTTGAGCCCATATTTTATAAACAGACTGGCACCATTGCTGGAGATGATCTTCAGCTTGCCTTCAACATTTTAGAGCCTTCCTATAAACAAGGGCAAAGTCTTTCTAATCCTTCTTCTTCTTCCCCTCTTCAGTGAAGGATAAGAATTGAACCTGCATCTGCTAAACTGACCAGCAGCACATGTCAAAAATATAAATGCCTTGATCCTTTGCAGGTAATGAAGAAAGAGATAATGATGCAAATAATTCTCCTGTGACTGTTGCTGGGAGTTAGTTTACATCCATCTATCTCCAGCTTGTCATGTTGCCATTAGTGTTGCTCATAACACAGATGTTAACAAGGGTAAAAGGGCGACCTGTGGGTCTCCTGGAATCCCCAAGCCTTCAGCCTGAGAGGTAGCTGTCAGATGGAGTTTACTGGAGGGACAGCTGCCAGTCTGGCATGTTGAGATGGGGCTGAGGGGGAAAAGTGTGAGGGCACAAGCTCAAGGAAGTGAGATTTTACCATGCCTGGACCAAGGTGTTCTGTTCTTTCTTTTCCCTGTCATGTATTTGCTTTGGTGGAGGCCTCATGCTTGATTCAGGCTCCAACACAACCAAACGGTGCTGAGCCAAACTCCACATGGCAGCTTGGGATGGGAGATAGTGCTGTCTAAACCCCAGGGTGATTCTGGCAGCACAAGGGTCAGCCCTTCCCATCTGCGGACCCCACTTAGATCTCTCAGAAGTGAGCAGAAGGGGACATGGATGGCAGTGTTGCCCCAGAACTCCCAACACAGTCCACAGTTACTGATATAGAGACAGTGCACGTGGAAACCTCAGTGACACCTCCATAAGTCAGTGGCACAGCACAGTCTGATGGTACCAGTGCCACCAGTTCGCCCAGGCAGTCTGCAAAGCTCAGTCCAACTTGTTCCCCACAACAGGGAACATTATGGATGTGTTGTCATCTCCTGGACATGAACCCTGTATCAGACTCTCTTTTCTTTGCTTTTTCAGTGTGCATGGTGTCTGTCTTGGATGCCTGTGCTATCTGGACACTTGGGACATGACATAAAGGATTGACTCTCTATACCTTGAAGTAAGGCATTATAAAATCTCTCATTTGGAGGTGGAGCTGAAAAAAAGGACAATTGGGACATGGCCTAGAATTTCCCCTAAGTGTTTGTAGGCTGCCTTTTTGTTTAACAAGTTAAAAGGAAGCCCAGGTTTTTGTTTTGAATGCATTTTGCTGTAGTCAATTTTATTTTTGTTTTACCTCTGTCAACAAAGCTTAGTACAAATGATCCCAGTTGCCTGCTGGAAATGACAGGAAGGGAAAGGGGTGTGGGAACACACAAAGATGTGGACATAATGGAGCAGAGCATGGTGCTGAGTGAGAAATTTCACCTTCCACTGTGGGGAGAGGGGAGGAGGGGAACTCTGCTCCACAAGCAGAGAATGTGCCTGTTTTCACTATGCAAATACAAAACTTGCTTTTGGTGAGAAGAAAATGAAACATTTCCCCCAAGTTTGGATTGTGCTGGAAGTACACATCACATTTCCCTAGAAAAGGGTGCACTGATGTGTTCTACAGTCCTTTGATAATTGTTTAGTGTACTAGACCTTGCATTAAAATCCTGGCAGAGGTCACAGGCAAAAATGAATTTGCTCAGCTTGCCATAGTCATTATTCCATGCCAATTCTGGCTGCAAGTACAAGTGAAAATGAATCTATAGTTGTCCTGCTCGTCATTTCTACCAGCAAACTGCCAAGCCATTTGGAGCAATTTATTGTGATTGGTATCCATTACTTCAAAACTACTCAGGGGAGAAGCAGCAAGGGATAGTGTGGATCAGGGTTCTGAGTGGTTCTGGTCTTGAATGGGCTGAAATACCCACACATGTTCTTGAAGTGGGACACAGCCACAAGTGACTCCATGAAAAAGGCAAGCTGGTCAAAGCAGGATGGAGGTTTAGTAAGAATGATGCCAAAAGAATAAAATAGTGTTTCAGAAGATGCCAAGTGTATGAGAGAGCTCTGCTTTGGTCAGCACCCAGGGGGAAAAGCATTTGCAGCATCTGGCTTTGCTGTGCATGTTCTGGGGTTGCACATTCTTTGATTTTAATGAGCCTCTTACCTACCTGATGTCACCTGGATCTGTCAGGAGTGGCACTGGATTTTGTACAAGCAGAGCACTGAGGCAGCACATCCATGGTGAGGCAGAGTCCAGAATCATACAGCCTGGCTGCAGGATGCCCTTTTGCAAATGGCAGAGGAAATCAGCCCTCACAAACAACCCCCTTCCAAGCCTGCTGTTCACTTGGCTCCAGCGTTTGCTATTGCTTGGCTGTAGATTACAGGTTCAGCAGCATGCTAAACAGCCAACATTATGTTTCTGCCAAGGAACAAGGCTCCCGACTACTGAAAACTCCCAGGGGCCCACTGGAGCTGTTGCTAAGCACAAGGGAAACCTGGTTAGCGAAGTCAACTCCATGCTTTTTCGAGTGTGCCTAAAATTTTCTGCTCCAACAGTCCCTCTGCTTTTGGACACCGGCCTTACAATGCAGAAGGCACTTTCTAACAGGCACAAGGATGCCAGGCCAAGTCTATCTCAGCAAACAATGGCCTTTATGAAGTGCTGCTGCTTTTGGACACTGTTGGAGCATGTCTCTGTGAGGATTTTAAGAAACTGGGTCAAAGTTTCTCCTTTTTCCCTGTCAACTAGTTGGAGACCCAAGGAAGTACTGGACAATGGAGTCTCAGCTGATATATGGTCTGAATTGGCCCCTGATGACTGAAGAACCCTGGATATGTTGTATATAAGGTCTCTTTCCCTTCTCCCAGGCCACACAACAATGTGTTGGGGAAAGGCACGTCCTAGACAAAAAAGACTGGGATCAGTGTTGACATTCTTCACGACTTGCAATATCACACAGTGCAGAAGAGGCATCAGAGGCAGCCTCTGAAGGGATAACTGTGCATAAACCTGTCAGGAAAATTAAAGGTCTGTAGACCCCTGCACCAATATATAAGCCATGGTAGTTGTATTATGGAAAGCCCTAAATAACAGCATTCTTTTTAGCTACTTCCTTTTCTGAACTGCATCTGGCCCTACTTTATTTAAACCATTATATATGGATGTGTTGTTTAAGGAACAGGATTTATGGCAGAAAACTGCTGTGTTTTGAGCCTTGCTTTCCAGGCAATGTTCTGGTTTCTTTAATCACTGAGGCCTGATTTGACTGTCCATATAAGAGAGGGTTTGGGATTTTTTTCTGGTTTAGCTTTGCTGCTAAAATGCTAACAAAAAATGTGTTTAGGCTGCAATCCAAGGCCACAGTGAGCTCTCTCTGAGACAGAAATACACAGTGAATTACAGTATCCCTTGAGTGTCTTTGGTGGCATCTTCAGAAGATATGAAATCCTTAGAGAGCAGCAGAGTCATGATCACCATTAATTAAGGTTTATTGGAACAAAGTCTTGATATTCTAGAGCAGAGTCTTGAAAATTTTCCAGATAATGTGACCAGGAGCAATTTCATCTTCATTCTCATGCAAACTCAACTAGAAATGATTACAGCCAAATAATAGCATTAAAGTGGAAGGAAATTACTGCATTGATTGCTTGACCTGAAGAACAATAATGGTCCTCGTCTATTACAACTGATTTTCCATAACATTAGTGTTACACAGAAAAGTTCAGATTAAATTCAGGAAGCTGAAAGTAAGACTGAAAATTAGCCCACTGCCATGGTGTGAGGGCTCCAGTCCCTTCACACAAGAGCAATCCATGTGAGCAAAGGTGGCCATGTCTTTGCAAGAACCAGAAATGTTATCTATGTTCCCCCAAACAAATGTCTGTGTGTGTGTGAGTTCAACAGATAAAATCTTAGGCCATTTGCCAGGACAGGAAGGAGGACAAGGTCCCCTTTAAGGAAGCCAACCATCATCTGTGAAAGATACTGCAGAAAAGAATCAAAATCTTCTGTCCCTCCGGAACAAGAGCAATAATCAGCTCAAGTTTTTTCCTGGAAGACAGGCATTTTAGAAGGAATTGCTCTATATAGGAACTGCTCCATGCAAGATCTTGGTTTGCATTTTCTTGTGACTTGCATTAGATGTCATCCCCTGTGATAGGTCCCACGATGTTATTCCTAGATTAATCCAGACCTGCCTTCAGGGAAATGTACCCCAACTGGAATGGGTCTAAAGAAAGGTAGGAGCAAGAGAGCTCAACTCCCAGCTGAAATGTAAATATTGCCACTTTCCCCCCATATTCTTCACTGAGTACTGATAATTCAAACACCACACGTCCCAACAGCTGGCACAGAGATATACAACTTCAATCCTCACCTCCCCTAATACTGGCATTGCTTTCTCCTCCTGCATCCTCAGAGGAAATTGTGTAAAAGGCCAGTTTTAATCTCATAGTTATCATTACTAAGCAACAGCACTGCTCATTTGTATTAATGAAGGGTAGGGGAGTGTTGGTCATATCCCAAAGTCTAAGCAGAACTGCTTGGTGCCTTGAAGGGAAACAAATTGTTGATTAAAATTGAGTTCCTGTTTGGCAGGCAGGAACTACAAACATGATGATAAGGACAACTCCTGGCTGACAGTCTCAGCTGAGGAAAGATTACTCCAAATAAGACTTTTTATTCCTGGTAGAAATATTGGCATACCACTGGCTTGATAGCTTTGCCATGTGCATTGAATGTAAGATTTTTTAGCCGCAGAAGACCTGCCCCATAGTGAAGATGATGCTGGGCTTGGTGGGTAACCAACTCCTGAGTTTAATCTTACAGTGTACAGCTCTCTCCGTGCTTACACCCTTCTCTCCAATTCATCATCTATAATGTTCCTTATCTAATGAGGAGTTAGAGGACAAATACACTGAAGGAGTCCATCAGTGCCAGGTTGTCTGAGCGTGTCTGCTGCAGATGCCCTACAGTCCCAGTGGAGCATGCCTTGTCAGGGAATTAACCTCCGGCTTGCCCACTGTACCCATGAGCATGGGTTGATCACAGCTAGCTCCAAACTGCAGCACAGCACCAGCAAATGCTCTGTCAGACAGTCCTTTGCTGTGCCCCAAAGCTGCTATTATCTGAGACTGCTTTTCGACCATGGCTTTGCAGAGAAAACACACTCTGTCTACAGGCTTGTACATCAGCTGGGAGTCTGTGAGGAGATGCTTTGGATCAGAAATTTTTCAAGGAGCAATAAGGTATGCAGTTTTCCAGTCCCTGCTTGGGAGGGCAGTGGGGGCAGGCAGTTTCTGTGGGGCTCAGAAGCTATTTGTGATGTGCTGCTTCGCTCCATATTTGCTCTTGCCTTGCAGCGAATAAAGGGTGGGCACTCAGAACTGTGCTGGCACATGTGGCTTGGAGAAATCATTAATAACAAGCTCATGAACTTTGGGTAAATAATTTTTGCTGCTACCGTGGGTTTCATTCCTCCCTTTGCAAAGCCCTTGTCTGCGGCAGCAGCAGATTGCAGGGGTGGGTCCCAGCAGCTGGCGAGCTTCAGATCTCCCGTGCCAACTGCACGCCCCGAGTCCCCACGTGCCACCATCCACCTCCTTCCTGGTGTCTCTGCTGCCGACCCGTGCTCGAGCTGTTGTTTGTGTCTTCAGTGCACAGCTGGTTGGGTTTGAACAGAGGGGTGGGAGGGGAGGATGGAAGGGGCAGTGTAGCTGCAGAGTAAGCAGTCCATCAGTCCTCCAGAATGCACTGCCTGAAAATTTTCCCTGAAAACAGGGAAATTAAATAGACATGCAGTGTGGAGAGCAGTTCCTCTTTATCTGGGCACTGTTCCTCCCAGGAAACACCTTCTCCTCAGCTTCTCATGGGGAGCTCATAGCACAAATCTTGCAGTCCAGAAGTTTTATCCTTCAGCCATGCCAGCGTGACAAGACCACAGGTGTTGGAATGAATGCAACTGGATTTCAGGTCCCTAAGAACAAATTGTGCAACTTCAAGAACTGACTGGAGATTTTGTCAGGCAAATACAACATATGGTGGATGGGGATGTTTTGGATTTGCAACAGTGGGTTGACTGACCCACGTCTATGCCTTTCTCATCCTCTTCCTTGAGAAGGCTTGTGTGAAGGGTGCAGCAGAATGGTACTTGCATCCAAATGTGAGTACCCAGAATCCTCTCTCATGTTGAGGCATGTTCAGCTCTTGGAAAATGAAGTTTTGTTTCTACAGATAAATAAATATCACGAGACTTCATTGACCAGTAACACACTGTGAATTACAAGACAGCTGTATCCTCAGGGCAGCCCATAAACTGAAATATGCTTCCATAAAATGCTCATCCTTTACAATTAAAGCACAAAATAGTACAAGCCAAATGACTATCCACAAGCAATTTGTGAACACATATGCACAAATGCTTAATGATTTATTACTGAAACAACTGAAAAACTGAAGAAGCAAGCAAGCCCCCCAGAAAAGACCAAAATCAACATTTTTTGTTCAGTTTTAAGTTTTCTTGACAGCATGATTTCCCCTTTATAGCATCCTCCCTCTTCTGTGCTGAGCTCCCAGGAATGCTGGTTGATCCTTTTGTGCCACCACTTCTATCTCTCAGAGGTTCTGTAAAGCTGCTGCATTTATGTGGGGTCCCAAACTACTGGTCACAAAACTGGGGGAAAAAACTGGGGCTGGAGGAACAACACATTGAACACTTGAGGGGCCACTGGATTCTACACCAGAGCGCCTAAACAGCAATTTTTGAGTCAACAATGATGTTCTCCAAGCCCATAGAACCGGAAGTGCTCTCAGTGTCATCTCATGGGTCAGATCTTCAGTGTGGAGTGTAACCAAAAGGCAGAAATTTCAGCCTTTACCTGCAGCAACACTTGGGAAGAAAGAAACCACTGGGAGAGAAAGAGAGAAGCAAGGGAGGATGAACAGGCAAGATGGAAGAAGTGGAAAGGAAACAGCCTAGGACTTGCTTATTGGGACTGATCACTGGTAATACTGAACACTCTGGCTATGAAAGGCTGCCAGCTGACAATCACACAAGTCTGTAATCACTGACCACGAAGCAGCTGACAAATATTCCCACCAGCCCTGGTGCTGAGTCCCTGCAGATACCAAGGAGCAGCTGTATCACCACACCTGAACTGCTCTCTCTGTGCAACTGCTGCACAGGAAAACACCACCCATCCAAGGTCCTGCCCCACTTCGATAATGTGTTGGCACAAGCAGGTCTTGTCTATTCGAGCCATTTTTCCATGCAAAGGTCTTGAGGCAAGAGACCTTTGGAAAAAGAAAGCAGAAGCCTGTGAAAATTGTCCATCATCTGCATCCTTATGTAATGGTTGCTTGCAGTGGTGGGTAACAGAGGTCTCTCCTCCACTTGTCACCCCAGGCAGGCAGGAGATTGATGGCTGCGTTTGAGTTTGCTGTTTCTGCCCTATTCCCCCCACACCTCAGTAACTCTCCTTATTTTTATACTAAAATGTTGGGAAATCCATAAATATCTCCTGTCAGCAGGAAGCTGTGTCCATTTGGTTCTGTCTGCAGACTCTGTTCTCCCCTCCTCATCCCCTGCCAGGAGTTGTTTTCCTGGGTCCTGGGGGAGGAGCTGGGAGTCACAACTCATAAATTTCCATCATGTCAAGCAAATGCTTTCACGTCACTCAAAAAGTAAATCTCCTTCCCCAAAATATATAGCTGGATGTAAAGAGTGGGTAAGACAAAGGGGACACTGATAAATCATTGTGCATTGGAAATCAGGCTGGGGGATTTGGAAACTCTGGATTGCTTCCAAAAAAGGCAACACAGAGAAGTTCATGGAGAGGGAACAGCAACACTCTTCTGCCTTTTCCATTCCCAACAGCCAAAATCTTTACTGAAAATGTATGTATGGCCAGTGAGAAAAGTGATGGCATAAAATACAGGATTCAGTGGGAAGTGAGGAATGAGACATTTGGAAGGGACATGGCTCTGGAGAGACACGGAGGGTCGTGATGGAGAGCTGGCATGAACATCCGCTTCCCACGTGCCAGGTTTAGCACATGGACTCCTGCGTGTATAACCATCATTGTCACGAGTCATTGTGGGGTTTACAATTTTGAAAAAAGCTTTTCCCATCACCATAGGTAGTACATCTCCCAGATTTGGTCATATCTTTCTCATCATCTTTACTACTGCTTCTTGCACTCCTGCCCTTATTTCTTCACCTTCAACCTTTTTCTTCTTAAGTAGATGAGCTGATGTAGTGCTAGAAATATAACTGTTTTCTCACAGTGTGGGGAGACACCAGCCAGTCACGTAGGTCTGACCTGACACAGTGACATTGTGTAGGAAGTCTATGGAAAACCCAGCCCCTGAGAGGGAGACAAGGACTAAGAGGTGGTCTGCCAACTTCAGAGAAGCAGGATGACCATCGTGGCTTGGTAGCTGGGAGCAATGAGAACTGGGATCTCTGTAAGCCTCAACCATGTCTAGTTATTTTTGACAAGAGGAGATAAAAGCCTTATAAGGTGGGCTGGGCATTTCTCTGTGAAGAGGTCTTGAATCCACTTCCATTTTTTCTTTCTCCCTCCTCTTACACTGCAGCACTTAAAAGAGGACCCTGGATAGAAAACTGTGTTACAGAGCAACCTTGTGTATTGCCTAAAGCAATCAGCCAGCAGCTTCCCTTTGTATGGAGAAAAGTGGGCTTTTTCTCCCACATGTAATCATCCCTTTCAGTGCTTTCTTTTCCATTTTGAGCTGTCTCCTTTCTTGCCTCCCAAAGCAGCAGAAGCCACGAGTAATGGAGAGGGAAAGGTGAAAGTCCTGTGTTTCAGTTTAGGGGCAGAAGAGTGGGGAGGCAGGGCTGGCATTCTCCACTTCATGGTGCTTTACACTGAAGGAGTTAAGGCCCATCCTTAAGTACCTTTTTGCTTTAGCAGAAAAAATAATCTTGGGAACAGGCCTCTAGTTTTAACTCCCTGTTCTCAGTGGCTCCTCCTTCTCACAGTCTGACTCTGGCTTTGCTCCTTGCAGAGCTGCTGCTCCTCTTGTTGTTTGTCCTGTGGGTGTACTCTGAGGCTGGAACCAGGATTTAAGGTCCCCACAGTCTTAAGTACAGAACAGACAGAGCAAAGAAAACTGCCTCTGCCCCAGGATTTTGGCACTTGGACCTGAATTATTAGCAGTGACTCCAGCTGCCCTACCAGCATTACTCCATGGGAAACCATTCTCCATCATTCAGGTGCTGGAAGATGATGCCTGAGATGAGTGAGAGGAGAACAGTATTTTTTCCTCCCAAGAAACCCTTGTATATGTCAATCCTTCAGCAAAGCTGGATGGTGGACATGCTTCCCTTCCTAGGAATTACACTGTGACTATCACCTCTCTCCTTGGGATTTCCAGACCTCACTCAGCCCACATCCTAAGGCCACAAGCAATCCCAGGGGGCTTCTTTTGTCATGCGCAGAGGTCACACATTCCCAGAGACAGGCAGACAGTAGCTTTTGTTGCATGTTTGATGTTGTACATGGGCGCTGACAAAGTGAAAGTGAGCATGAGTTTTTTGAGACTTCAGAAAAATAAACTCAGATGGCATTAGATAAACTGTGGAGAGAGATTAAGCGTGACTTATCTGCACTCCCTACAAGTGAGCAGTGGGAGGACCTGAAACAAAGGCCAGGAATCTTGCTCCCTCTTCATGTCTCTCGTTTTACTAGTAGCATTTCTGCCTTGTTTGTGGATGTTTTCCCTCAGCCCCATCATGGGGAAGTCAGAAAGAAATACATTTGTTATATTAAGAGTCCCTTTGTCTCGAGCAGGAGATTAGAGACAGGAGCATCCCTGAGCAGTGTGTATGCTGGTTCTGTGTCTGCTTTTGTGGGGGGGCCTGGGGGTGGGGAACTGAGAGGAGGAGATGAAAATGTTGTTCTATTATCAAGCAAGCTTGGTGGATGTGGTTAAAAAAGAACTATTCCCTCCTTCATTGAGAAATTTGGTCATGGAGGGCTGAATGCCCTTGTTTCCTAAATGTATGAGGTGCCCTCAGGGAGTGTCTGGTTTTGATTAGATGGTGTCTTGTGGAGGTTCTTGATTTGGGACTACATGACTGTGAAAGTAAAGTGTGTGACTCCTTCCCTCCCCTGTGAACCGTGAATGAATAGCACCTCTGCCCAGGCAGGAAAGAAGGGCCCTCAGGCCAGCTGGGAATGTGCATTTATTATAAAGCAATGAAGTAGCAAAGATGCCAGGAGACAGAAAGGATTTCTCTGTTTTGTTTTGCTTTTTCAATTCTGTCATTCACCTCTTAAAATGGAAGAATATTGCATGTCCATGGAAGCCTCCCAGAGCAGCAGGTTCTCTAGGAAGAGATTTTTTCTGGAGAGAGGATTGTGCATGAAGGTTCAGTTTGGGACTGCAGGAGACTGCTGGGTCCTAGGGAAGGAAACCTGCCTTTCCCACTTGCATTCAGGGCCCTGCCTCAGATGCTGGGGGAGACCTGCTGCTCTGAGACTGGGGGTCCTGCAAACAACGCCAAGAAATCCTCTCCCAGCAGGGATTCCATCCTCAGCCTCATTCCAGCCACTTGCAGAACTAAAAAAGTCCAGCCTGGGGCTGGCAGAGCATCTCCCAAGAATGGTCATCAGATATCCTCCTTGGGAGTGGAGAAAATCAAGCTCTGCTTTTTCCATGCCTTGCACCATCAGTAGAGGTTGTGCAGCTGGGAAGATAGCAGGATCCCTCGCCTTTGCATTCCATGCAGATTAGGTGATGAGTAAACACTTGTTTTTACTGGGAATAGAAAGCAAACACAACTGAGAAATAAGCAGGAATTTGCATGTGCAGTTAGATACCATATTTAACAAGGTCATGTTATTAATTAAGATGGTGTTTCAGTAGTGCCTTAGCTATGTGTTGATAAACAAGCCTCCATTTGTTGACCTAGGGACACTGTTTCAACACTGCCCCCTTTTATTCAAGGAATTCAAGCTTGTAAGGAAGATGGGGGAATGAAGGACAAGGAAAGGTGCTTTCCTATACACAGACACATTCACCCTTTTTTTTTCCTTATGTAGGAAACAAAGATTTCCTCTGTGTGGCTTCATATCTGTATATGGTCCTGCGAGATTCATTCACCTTGAGGAGTTTTTGTACAAAGCAGCACTGACATTCATTAGTCGAGTGGATGAGTCAAGGAATTATCTCTCCAGGGACACCCTGAGGGAGGACAGGCTCTCCCTAAAGTGAAGTTCCACTCTTTTTGAGGATTTTTGCAAGAGCTAGTTAAACACCTGAAGGCCTGGTTGACTCCTGCATAGGGATGGCACAATAGACACTACAGCTGAAGCGTTGTTAATTCATCAGCAGGGAAGAATCTAATTGTTTGTTGTTCTGGTGACTGTCATGATGGCTGTGAAAACACATTTTCCCCACCCTCTCCCCAGGTTCAGTGCCCTTTGATTGTCCCTAAGGACTTTTCTGATTTAAGTTCAGCTGCTATTCATTTGCATGAGTCATCTCACTGGATGACAAGGTGAGAGAAAAGGAGTGAGAACACAATCTGCCAGGCAGAAACAGAGGCCTCAGCCCTCTGAACAGGGCTTGTTTCTGAACTGCTCGCCAAGCAAAACCCATCCTGGGGAGATCTACTGCAGATGAGAGGCTGCCCAGTAATTTCCCTTGACATGTGTGTCAGCCTGCTGCAAGATGCACGATGGCTCAGTGGGTCTCCCAGATTCTGCTGCCAGATTGAGAGGTTTTCCTGGTGAGCTCTGCAAACCTGAGGAACCAAGTGCTCCCCGTTTTTCCCAGAAGGAAAAAGGAAGCACCAAATCAGGGGAGCACTCAGCAGACACAGAGTGAGCACAAGGGTATTGTTCTCAGCCCAGTGTGTGAATTATGGAAATCCTTTTTCCATGGGAAATTCTGGATACTTATAGTTTGTGTAGGTTCAGGGAGGAAACAAGCATTCTCACCAGAGAGGAGACCACCTGTGTTACTAATTAGGAAGACATTACATCTCTGGCTCAATACAAACCTGAATCATGAAGAAATGGAGGATGGGAGATTATTTGGATATGTATCATTGTATCCCTGCCCAACTTTTTATTTATCTCTACATTTGCCTTGAAGGTTGAGAGTGGTAAACAAGCCCAGCACAACAGAAAAATGCTCAGCATTGTCAGGATTGAGCTCAAAATTGAAAATGCCTCAAGCCTGGGCTAGTTAGCCATGGGAATATTGCTGAATGAAATCTGAGTTTTAAGACTTATGAATGGACAGAAGAGGTATTTGCAAATACCCAGACCCTTTATGTGATAAGTATTACCTCAAATTACTTGGCCAGATTAAAGAAGACGTAGATAGATAGCTGGTATTACCCCTGAATGTAGCAGGCTGAACTGGAATCATTAAAATAAATGTCCTCCCAAGATTCCAGCTTTATTTATTATTATCATTATCAGTAGTATTATGGGATCTAAATGTGTCCTGGGCTCCAGGGCATCACAAAGAATGATAACCTTGGCAAAATGGCCATCCATACTCCTGGATGGAAACAGATAAGGCAGAGAGGAGTTGCAGTGAGCAGAGAGAGCTGGCTGCAAGGGACCTCCTGATGCCAGTGCTACAATAAGCACTGCTGTCCCCAGATGGATGTGAGTCACAGGTTGTACCTCCAGCATTCTGGCACAACTCAATGAGAGCTGCAGTGTCCTCCCCTTCAGATGGGTGTCCTGGTATCCTCAGATTTCTACCAGTATGTGCAGCCTCTTACAGCAAGGAAGAAGTAAAGGCTGTGCAGCCCAGTGTGCCTTGGTCACACAGGCTTGGGCTAAAGGACATCTCAAACCCATCTCCAAATTAAGGATTTGTTCTCTTTTGTGCAGTGTCCTCTCCTGTCAGAGCATTAATGCAAAAAAAAAAGGGAAAGGGGTAGTATGGGGAGTCTCACAACTTCCATCTGTGTTCTCTGCAACAAAGAGTGAGGCAGGTGTTGCAGGAAAAGACACTTTCCAATTTAGTTATAATAATGTTGTGTCAATCACCAAAATGCTAAGCTGTGTGTAATGATTTCCATATGAAAAACATTCTTTTAAAATGTATACTTGTGTACCTACTTGTTAATATGCATTTCTGTTGATCAATATATATAATTATGTTAGTATAAAACCCTTAAACATATGTCTGCAATCTTATTAAAATAACGAAACAGAGTTGGGAACTGAACTAATTTAACCTGAAACCTGTGAGAGGGAAAGAAGAGTTTGCCCCCATCCCCCAGTCCCTTTAACTGTGTTTGAAAGATTAAAAATTTCCCAAACTACTAAAAGCTAAGTAGAAAAATGTGGCAAAATAGGAAGAGTTGTTTTACAGCAGAATATTTGTTCACTCTTTTCCAATAAGCATTGGCTGATATTAAAGCACATCCGATTGTATCTGAAAATTTTTACAAAGATTTCTCCTTAATCCCTGAGCTTCTTCTGGACTGTCTGTCTTCTACAGTGCTCCTGCTTTATTAGTAAGACTGTCACAATTACAGAGCTGGCTGCAGATTTCCCCAGGTTCTTTCTGAGCAGATCTCTCCCAGCAAACCCTGCATGATTCTCTCTCTCCCCGTGGTGCCACTACCTGGTTCTCTGTCTCTCACTCCTACAGTGTATTCTAATTTTGTCATGCTTGCCCATTCACAGTTTGTTTTAGCATAGGAGTGAGCCATTGAATGAGAAGAAAAGGAGGTGTAATGAATAAGAAGTTTTAAATATGTGTCTATCAAGTCTAGACTGTGGACATTTCCATCAGTTACTTGGTTGTACTGAGCCACCCTTCAGGTGCTGTCCTTGGGGTTGGTCTGTCTTTCTTGGACATCCTTTTACCTCACCCTCAAAATGTTGTTTTTTTGAGACAGCCACCACCTCTGGCTATAGCTGCTGCTGGGTCCAGGCATCTGACCAGCTGAGCAGGGCTGGGTGTAGACATCAAAAGGAATGGCTCCTTCATCATGTCTTGAGCACTTGCAGAGACTTTCTGGATTCATGGCTTGCTCCTGAGGTGAAATTCCAAACAGTCCTTACTGAGCTAGTGTAGTGTGTGCATAGAACCAATATTACATTCCCAGACAAATTGCACACCTCACAAATCCTCTCCCTGCAGGAATTTTGTGGAGTGAAAAGTTTCAGTGAACTTTAGGAGGAATTTCTATTGAACACTGAGTTTCTCCAGCAGGTATTTCAAGGAAAATTAATGGGAGTTTTGCCTTTATAGCTACTGGCCTTTCTTGGAGGTGCCTCTGAGTTTATTACTAATTTAAATGTTGTTCTCCCAGCTTGCAAGAGAGTTAAATATTGAACACCACTCCCATGCTTTCCAATGTTCCACCTATGGCTTCAGGTCATCAAAGAATTACCTTCGTAAGGGAATGTAATTACACATTTTTCAGGTATTTTCAACAGATTTAAAATTATTTCAAGGCTTGATCCAAGATAGCCATAAACACAATGGGCTTTGAATTAATGCCCTTCTGATGAAGGTGCAGCAATTGGCTGCTCCTGTTCTTTGTAACCAGAAGGAGCAATTAGGAATCTTCCTGTTGCACTATATCTTTCCTTACTGCTGGTTACCTGCTTGTAGCCATTACCCAGAGAAAAGCAAGGGGAAACAGCTAAATAAGAACCTTCTTTAACTTTGTTTTTTATCTTGATTCTTCTTAGCCTTTATAAATTTCACAAGAGCTTTTTATTAAAATAAGAAGGCTAATGAAAGATGTCTGAGTGGGTCAATTAACCTGAGCCTGGGCAGGTCATTAGGAACAATGGGAGATTGTACAGGCAGTCACACCTGACAAGCATGAACACTGGCCAAATGAATCAGATAAAGAGACCGATCATTTTAAAACAAATATAATGTGCTTGATTTGTTTTCTTCTCCCTCTCTAATAGCAAAATTGCTCTGAAGACAAATAATGGACCCTGTTCATGATCTTACATTTACAATAGTCATTGTCTTATAATCCTTAGGCTGCACTGTGTGCTATCAGTGTGTGTTCAAATAGCATGAGACAACTACATTAGTCTGGGCTGATATTTTGGGGAAATCTCTGCTCATGTCAAGTGCAGTTAGAGGTATCAATTGTGACTTGCGCTTCTTAGCTATTAATTTGACTGGCTATGTCCCACTTCTAATTCAGACCACCATGCTACCTGCTCTAGGCTGCAAGGTCTTCCCTATGGGTCCTCACACTACCCAGAGACTCAGCAGGATTACAGACTCCTTTCTCTATACCTGTCCTTTTTGATGTCTTTAACCACAGGAGGAAGCTTCTCTGTATTAGAGTTCAGTTTGCAGCTCCCAGCAAATCCCACAGCAATTAAGCTTGCTGCAAAGCTTGCTGAGTCCCTCTCCAAGCGCCAGATGGGTCCCTTCTACCTACTCCCTGCCCTATTACCATGAAGATACTTGAACACTAAAAAAAGGACTTCCTAATCAAAGTGCTGGCTCTACAGTGGTTTCTCTCCTTGGAGGGTGGAACCTCTGGCAGATGTTAGTCCTGGCATGGAAGGTGCCAGTGAAAGAAGGTGAGGAGGACATTGGGGTTGTGCAGAGCTTTTCTTGGGCCGTTCTGAAGACAGGTGTGCTCACCTATGCCTCTGTGAGCCTGTGGGTATCCCAGGCCTGTCCAGAGCCCTCCTCACATCACCCTGGCTTATATTGGCATGCCTTGGGGCATGTTCAGCTCTCTGAACTGGATGCTGGCAGGAGGCAAAATGCCCTCTGCTTTCAGCCTTTGTAAAGGCTGTTCTCTCAGAGAGCAACAGACAGCCCATAGGAACCCTTGGAGAACAGAGCAGAACAGATATGACAAGGGAAAAATTTGGAGATGCAAGTCTGAAACAACAGTTTCTTTTTTTAATCTACCTTTCATGGCTTACTGAGGGAAACAAAGAGCCTACCAAGGACATACAGCCAGCCTCTCTCTCTCACTCTTTCACTGTCAAATTTGTTGCCTCATTTGGGGTTTAGAAACAAATGATTTTTTTTTCTTCTAATGAATTAAGCTATCTGGGGATGGATGATGGATTCAGGAGATACAGGGTAGGTTATGAGCATGCTCTGTTGCTTCCCTGTGGGACATGTACTCATGAATCTGCAGACATTGACCCAATTACTAAGCCAGCACCTGGATATAAACTCCCTATGACCACGTCTCCAACTTGCTGTATTCACTGTATTTTGTTCAGGGGCTTTTGTGTTTCAGTGCCTTTTTATGCTAAGCTGGCGTATGTAAGTAAACTCCATTTTCTGAGCATTTCACTTCATCCTTTGAGATGTCCTTGTTTTTCTTTTAGTCATTTGAAGCAGGTCCCCTCCTCTCCCTCCTCCTCCCCACATCTCCCAGGATGACCTGCTAATTTAAATGAAAAGAGATTGTAGCAACATTCTCTTTGTCACTACAAACTCGGGAAGGCTTTGTCCCTTCATTGAGGACAAAAATTCAGGGCAAAAAGCTTTATTTACTCGTTCTGTCCTCCTCTCTCACTGTAGACTTCTCCCTCAGTGCCATGATGTTTTCTCCAGTGTAGGTTTAAATTTCCTTTCTCCTGCTTTTTGTGGAGAGACATCTCCAGCCTCACAGAATTGTTACGGAGTGTTTTCAGATATTCAGGCTAAATTTTCCTCTGAGTTAGTGTCCATAGTCTTAAATCAGACTTCTCATTAATTTTCTCTGTGAAATTATACTCATTGTTTAAATTTGATGAAGCTTTTTCCCATTTGACCCACTTGATGAGATAAACGTGGAGGATAGGGTAACAATCATTTATGGTGGGAGCAAAAGGATTTAGCCCAAGCTCTACAAAGGTATTTATGGTGCTATCTTCTATTTAGATGGCTAATTTGCTATAGATTTTTACTTCTTAATTAGAAATTGAGAGTGCTAATAGCTTTCTGCCTCTAATCTTAAATGTCTGTCCTAGCCACTAGGTACATTTTCAGAATTACAAGCTTGTGGCACGGGAAAAGCCCAATACACTGTCAGAAACTCTTCAGGTTATCAGTAAAACCCAGTTTCTGAGAAAATTCTGGGTAAAATTTTCATTGGAGGCATTCTCAAGAGGAGTAACTTTAATCCAAGTAGCTGGGAGTACCTTCTTGGAGCTGCCTAAGTCCTGAGTTCCACTGGCTGTACTGGAAGCTAAGGTCTTCAGAGGCCTGAGCCTTCCTGCCTTTTTGGGAAAACCCTGTTGACCTAAACATGGTCCCAGCAGACTTGATGGAGACCCAACAGCTGCAGGTGTGCACTAACAAAGAGTTGTGCTTCTCTGCAGCCTTGAAGGAAAGAGAAGGAAAATACAAAAACTGTGGACTCTTTCTCTGCACGAGAGATCCCCAGATTAGTAATCACATTAGGAAGGACAAAAATTCCTCTAGGAATTGAAACACTTTCAGTATAGGACACAAGGGCAAAAGGTCTTTATTGGAGAAGAAAATACCTCATGCACTTGGGCTGCTGGTTTTATGTGATGTCTAGAAAAGACGACAGTAAAATTGGCACCTCCTTGCTCAAGAGGTCCCCAGTGAACATTCAAGACATATCTTGTTTGCAAACACAAATGGATTTTTACTCCTGTTTTCCCTGAGGAGATTGCAGAGCTATGGCAGAGTGAGCTGTGTTCTCTTCTGGCTCGTGCATCATCATCAAATCTGTCGGCTAATTTCCATTTGAAGAATCGTTATTGCCAGCGAGAAGGCAAGAGCCAGACTGAATTCTCCTCCGATCAGGGTAGAGTTGGATGAGTTGGCATTTAGAAAGATCATCTTTCTGAGTGGTGAGCAGAGACCTGTGGAAGTGGAAAAAATACTGGATCCATTGGAGGTCGCCACTAGAAAGCTGCCCTCCTGACTGCTGCTGTGCTTTAATCTCTTGTGGAGAGGGATTGCTTCGTGTTCCTTTTTTTAGTATGTGTGCTGGTTTGCTTCCATCTTGTCATCCAAAAACATGGAAGCTCTCAAATGCCCATTAGTATGTGACACCTGAAAGTCAATTTGTATAATTTCTTCAGCTGTTCTCAAAGAAGCAGCAAAACAGGAGAAAAAGAGGACATTCTCTTTTGGGCTTGCCTCTGAAACTTTAGAAGAGATTTTATATCCAAGGGCTGCCAGACAGCCTTGCTACCTGAGAAATACCACCAATGAATTCCTTGGAAGCGAGTAGGATAAGAAATCAGAAGCTACTTGCAGTGTCCTGTGAGAACAGACCCAAAAATTTGCCTTCAGACCCAAAAGGAAGCAACATTCTCACCCATACTTACCTGGATGATGCTGGTAATTTTTTAAAATTTTATCTTTCAGTCTTGTTTTCCCTTCCAGTGAAATAGAGGATTCATCTTCCTTGTTTTTGTCCTAATAATTTCTCTTTTTCACTACTGACCTTATATCCTCCAAAAGAGGAAGAGAATCATGAAGCAAGGTCAGCTCAACATAAGCTTTTGAAACACTCTCTTTCAAGGAGAGAAACAGAAGTAATTTTTAAGGCTATTTTAGAGATAAGATCTTATACAACATGGTGTGCTCTATTCCCATTTTCCACTTTTTATTCTAAAGTTTGTGGTGACATCAAAGCTGACACCAAACATTAATGCCTGAGATGGGGAATTGATTTCATACTGGCCACTCAGATGGGCTTTTCATGCATTTTTAAAACGACTTGGAGCTCAGCTTTTCAGGGCCTTAAAGAGATGTTTTGCTGCCTGGAGTTACCCCCATCCTGGTTTGGGTCATATCATACCAGTTTCTGAATGTCTGAAGGTCTAATGGCAATGGCCTTGACTGGGTTCAGATATTCCCTTGTTGTGCAGGTCCTGCTTGCATGCACTGGACCTGCCACTCTGCTTTGCATGGGAGATGCACCACACTGACAGCTTCCCAATGGGTGGAGGATCTGTTTTTGGCTGGCCTTGCTAACCCTTGGCTCTGCTGTGAAGCTCAGGAACAGCTAGATCATGCCTGAACCCACCCTCTTGGCTGTGGAGGATACCCAGGGCTCTACCCTGTGGCAAAATGAGCACCACAGCTGCGTGAAAAGACTCCTCTGCAAACGTTTCTTCTAAGATCAAGCACAGTTTATTGGTTCAGGATTAGAATTGTTCTCTCCCAGGAGGGCTATGCCCTTCCTCAGCACTGAAAGGGCAACCCCCTATCATCTAAGAGACCGTTTTCATCACCGGGTTTGCATTTGATAGATCTGGTTGAATTATGAAGCCCTTTCTTCGTGAGAAAGAGTATAAAAATTGCAGATAATGGGAACTGTGCACACTTAAATCCCTGCTTATGCTAAAGGATTGCCCTGGGAAGGGAAAACGTCTGACCCACTTTCATTACAGCCCTTTGAAAGACGCTGCTGTGCCTCCTGCAGCCAGGAACTTTGCAGTGCCAATAATGGGCAGTTTGTGCACAGTACGTGTGAGTAAACAGAGTGACATCTCATCTGCTGTGCGTGTGCTCCAGCAAAACCTCGCCATGCTCTTGGAGCTTTTGGCCACTGCTGCCGCTGCCAAAAAATGTCACTGGCATGTGGAGCATCGACCTGCCTGCCTGGGATCCTCCCCAGATACGGCCAGGCTCCAGATGAAGGAACTGTCAGATCCTGTGCACCCACTTGTATCTCAAGCACCACATCAGATTGACCAGCTCTGGAGATTTTATTTAGCAGTAACTCCAGTTTCATACTCTGAAAAGAGTGGGGTGAAAAAACCCCAAAGATCCCCAAAGATCCCTTGCAAGCATTAAGAGCCCTTATAGCAGCATGCAGAAGAGATGTGACTCTTCTGACAGCACTCTGATTGAGCTGATTGCCACTGGTTCTGAATCTAGTTTTGTATTTTGGTTATTTCTAGTAGTTGCAAGGAGGTAGCCAAATCTGCGTGGAGGCTATTTAACTGTGTGTGAATAGAGGAAATACCACAGTGCTTGTGGAAAATGGGCCAATTCCATGGTATTTTGTCTCTGAGCAGAACAAGATGGCTCAGGGGAAGGTGTTAGTCAATTAAAGATAACCTAATTAAAAACATAACATAAAATCCAACCCAGCATTTGCTCCTGCCTGTTCTTCCCCCAGAGAAAGGAGGCACTGAAAGAGGCAAGGATGCTTTTCCTGCTGTCACAGTGGATGGAGACAGAGGGGACATTTAAATGAGTATCTCCTCAGTTCCCATCACTACCAGCATCCTTTGTGTTCATTTTTGAGTATGAAAAGCCCAGATTAAAAAGAAATCTCCTCCTCTGCAACCTGTTTGCAACTGGTAATATCCTATGGATTCTCTCTGCTCCTCACAGAGGCTTTTAGTACCTCTTGTTACCAGATGGCAGCAGGATGGCATTTGTTTAGTTAAAATGGATGCTGGAAGCAGCATTGAAAAGCACATTGTTTGAGACTGTCATTATTTGCATTTCTGGCTTGGCAGGTACCCAGTTGGATCAATCTGACACAGGCACCTTCACTGAGGCACCCACATGGAGGGATCAGTCTTCGGACAAGAGATGAAGAAGAGGAGGTGGCTGATGTTCCAAGAACCCCTCTAGATCATGGCAAAATGTGTTTTGCTTCCCTCTTCCAGGCTGACCTGGTTCCCAAGAGCCCTGGAATGGGAGCATATCCACTGAAGAGAAGACATGCTGGTGCTGCTCCCTGAACACCTGGGTTGGAGCTTGTGAGGCTGTCGGGTGTCAGGGCACTGACACTGTGAGGTGTCAGTGGGCAGGAGGTTGCCCTGAATGTAGGGGGTAGATGCAAAGCTAAAGCTGGTGTGGTGGTGGGGAATAAATGATAACTTAATATTTGAGAGGTAAGTGTTGGTAATTAGTCTGCAACACTTTGATCATTAATGCATGCAATCAAATTATCATCAAGAACGCTTTCCCAACAGCCATCCCTCCCTTTCCCCCCCGCTTCTCTCTCTTTATTTTAAGGGCTGGCACACGGCAAAAGTTGACAGCACCAGCCCCATCGTGCAGCCAGGATGCTTTCAAAGGAAGCTGCTGCTCCCTAGTGTTTGCAGGATTCAGAGCTGGAGCCAAAAGCTCAGGCAAGAAAGAGCAAATTCCCAAAGAAAGGCTGGGCAATAAACTAATGGGCCCAGGCAGTTTTCTATCCTGAGCAGCAGTTCTTTGTTATCTACTTGACTATTGATTGCAATCCCCATGGATACAGCTCAGGTTTTCCTGCTTTGAGTTCTTAAGTGAAATTAAAAGCATGCGGTTCATTACTCAGTGCTCTCCTCTCTTCCTCTGATCTTCTGGCTCCCATCCAGGCACTGCTGGCCAATTACACCACCGGGAATAACCTGTCTTTTTTTCCCTTCACATTTCTACATACTCTGCATCTTCAGGAAATGGGGGAAGAGATCACACCAGACTCTCTGTGAACTCTACCTTTCAACAATGCTGTGAATAAGAATTGATCAGTGTTCCTGCTCTGCAGCCACGGCTGGAGATTAATACCAGCTTTTTGTGAGTCTTGCATGGATATCTACTCATCTGTGTCCACTGTATGCATGTGTGAACATGTGTGTGCCCATATGGCAGCTCTGCAAGGGCTCAGAGTTTGGCAGAAATGGTTGCAGGATATTTTTCTTGGGGAAATTCCAGTTCAGCAAAATTACCTTTTTCTCCTCTATTTTTATGGAAGTTCACCAGCTTTGGTATTTTAAAATGGGGAAAGAGAAAGAGCTGGTAAGACGTGGTAAGGCTTTTAAAAGGAAATGTGTTTTTCAGTCCAATAATGGGTGTTTTAGCTAAACCAGAAGGTGCCAATGCCTAGTAAATTGAACAGTGGCTGATACCTCAAACTTCTTGGGTTGCCATGGGGAAGTGTGAGAAGCAAGAGGTCAGTAGCACAATGTACTTTCCCAAAGTCAGAGAAAATCTTTCTCTGGATTGTGCCACTTAAAACATCCCAGGTCAACCTGAATCTCGCCAGCACAGTTGGTGATACAATCTCCTTCGACAGCCACATCTTAAAGGAAGGGCAAATGAATGCATTAAGATCTCCCTGGATATTTTATCCAGCCATCTATCAGGATCTCTCGAATAGTATTTTGTCTGCAGAGTTTAACATCAAAGGCATGGAAAGTCAATGGGTGGACTTCCTTTTTATTCCCAGAATTAGAGGTCAAATCATGCTTGATAACAGCATAAATCTATACATACACTGTTGATAGGCATAATAATAACTGGTAGGTGACATGAAATGCTAGTGAAGGGTGCACTGAAATTCAGGCCACTGATCTAAGCTTTCAGCACGGCCTGAAGCAGGACCTACATTTAAGAATTTTGGCAAGCCTGAAATACTTCTTTTCATTACGTAATTGGCCTGTAACTCTAATGATGATAGTGGAGCTGCTCCAGATTTATACTAATATAACTGACAGTAGATTTTTGGCTCTGATTCTGTAAGAAGAAGCTTGCCATAAATTCAGTATTCAGACTGTCCTTTGTAGTTCCTCCCTTTTCTCAGAAAGGAAGCAAGTGATTCTCACTTTTCAAATTTAGTTCCTTTCTGTAATATTTTATTATGGTTATTGGAGGTTGGTGTTGTTCAGCTGACCTATTTAAGGCAGGTGAGCGTAAGTGGAGACCACATTCATCCCCTGTAGAACAATGGAGATGTCCCACATGCACTGTTCCCAGAATTGCTCCCCTCAAAAATTACTACTCTCAGCTTGTTTTATGGGCTATGCTACAGAGGCTAAAATTGACTCAAGTTTGAAGAATGTCTATTTAAGTATCTTTAAATTGTGAATGTATAAAAGAGGGGATTTTTGAGCGCGAGCCTGGGGATTTTTTATTTTAACATTACATTTAATGGTGTCTTTGGCATTTAATGTGAGGGGGTGTACGTGGTATATCTGTGTGTGTATGTTTATATCTAGAGAGAGATAACTCATGTGGAATGAAAATCCATTTAGCAGAAAAATGAGATCTCTTGAGTGTTTGTATTTTCTGCTGCAACTAGAAAACACTAGTACTGTAAAAAAATAAAACACAGAATGATCTAAACCAATAAGATATGATTTTATGCCAAGATGTGAGAATGGATCTATATCTTTATCAGGTTCCTCTCACTCAAGAGATTAAAATCACATGGAAGCTTGTTAGAAATTCACTCTATACAGTATATCTTTCAGAAATACATTGTAATGATGTCTGACAGCTTTAAAAGTGAATTACAGACTCGAGGTAACTTCTACCTCCTCCCATGTACAAATCCCACAACCCAGCCAGGTCCACCCACATGTACACACAGATATGCACAGAGGCATCCCAACAGGATGCCTCCAGGCCTCTGGACAAACACAAGGTGCAGGATCAGGGTCACTCAACCTTTTCCCTAATTCAGAGCAGGTTGCTGGGAGTCTGTGGTAGCTCAACCTCGTATTGGGCTGTTTTCACTGAATCATAGATCAATCTGGGTTGGAAGGAACCTTGAAGATTACCCAGTTCCAACCCCTTGCCTAGGGCAGGGACACCTTCCTTTAGACCTGATTGCTCAGAGCTCTATCCAACCTGGCCTGGTTTTCCACCTTCTAAACTCAGCCTGGAAAATGAAGTGACTGTTGAGGAGGAGCCCTACAGAGGGGCCGAGGTCCTGTGCAGACCTGTCCTTGTCCAGGTGGTATGTGTGCTGCTGGCTGCTTTTCCCATGGACAAATGCGCATTAGCTAATCCTCCTCTGGATGCCTGCATTCAGCAGGGAGAAAAAAAATCCAGAGCACCCTTAGCTGGTAACATTTATTCCTCCTACACTCCATGCCAGGAAAGCTGCCACCTCTGTTTCTTGATTTTCCTTCTCCTTTTTTTCCCTCTCACTTACTGTGTCTTGGGTGGATGTGTTTGCTATTATGAAGTCTATTGAAACATAAACATATATTTTTAAAATAGCATTTCACTCTGACAATACTCCTGGAGAGAGCTGAGAATATTATGGTGAAGATAATGTACTCCAGACAATAAGAGAAGACAGAAGCGGGAAGCTTATCTGCTAGAACCCCTATTGCCTATTTCAACAATAATCCCCTTCAAAATGATGTTTTTCTGTGTACGCTTAAAATGCATGATATTCAGCCTGTTCGTGTGGCTTTTAATAGCCTGGATAATTTTCCATACAATTAATTCCCTGAATATATTCTCTTTTGCCTCTGCAATTTTTAACGTGGGTTGTTCCTCTACGGGTGCAGGATAACCCCTCTTGGAGCAACACTCCACATCCAGGCACCCACCACCATCCAGGAGCTCAGTGAGGATGCTCAAGGTGAGTGGGTGGCTCTGCACAGCCTGATGCAGCTACAGTTCCTTTTCTGAAGACAGATTTTAAGGTTTTATTTTTCTTGCTAGCTTTGATTTCTGTGGTAGTGGAGTCATGAGGATTTTGTCTCTGAAAGCAACGCTAAGCCCAGATATGGAACGAAAGGGCTAAGTGACAACTGATGAGGAGCTGGGAAAGGTGTGGGGGATGTCCTGCACTGAGGGCTGTGCTGTGATTCTCTGGAAGCTGTAAACAACCAGAGCTGCTGCCATGAGCCAGGAGAACGTTCCCCAAGGAACAAGGGTGTGGAAGCCTGACTCTACAGGGCAGGGAGGTTGCCAGGTTGAAAATAAGAGAATGTATGGACAGATTATTTCCAAAGCTGAATTTTAGTGCTTCAAAGCAGCCTAAAATGACCTCTGAAGCAAGGACTATGCTCGCTCCCATTGATAGGCACAGGTAAAGTGGATTATTTCCCACTTACTCCAGACATATGAACATCCATAGTCATGGAAAACAAATTTTGCCCACTTCCCTATGAGCCACTGGGCCACTGTGGGAGCAGGAGTTCAGTGTTGCAGGACAGGAAGGGCTGACAAGGCAGATCTTCACCCGGGTGTAGATCAGCTTTATCTCTTCCAGAGAGAACAATGCCAGCTTGGTTTACACCCGCTGAGGATCTAATTGGCATTTGGCTCTGGCTGCAAAATTAGGATTGCTTCATCATTGTGCTTCTGATCCTGTATCACGGGAATCAATGAGGGATTTGATTACAGGTTCCTATTTGGATTCTCAGGCCCACTTGGGGATGTTAATCATCAAAGTTGGGACTGAGGGGTACAGAGAATTGGCTGGAAAATTTAGATCACTTTTCAAAAGGAAAATGGAAGCCAAGTCTACGTGGTCTGGAAGAGTTTAATAACAGCTGAAATTTAACTTGGAAAAGAAAATGATCCTAAGGGTTGATGCAATTTTGTCATTGACTTGTGTTCAAGCTCTTCTCTCTTCAGCTATGGTATGGGTACAGTGAACATAACTGGTCCCTGGAAGAGAATAGAGATGCTGCTGTGATTATTCAGCTTCTGGCATGTTGTGGCTTTAGATATAGTGGAATGTCACCTGCCCCTGCCTGAGAAAATGCAAATAAATCACATCACTAATCCCACTTTTCCACCTTCTCTCCTCCCAACCTGCTCTGGTCAACCCACAGAAGGAATATAAACCAGATGAACCATTAACTTCAGCCAGGCTCGAGCTGGGCATGATCGTGCCCCTGTTGGTGCTGCTGGGCACGAGAAGGCACTGCCTGCCTTCCACAGGAGCTGGGGCTGGCCTGCTCTCAGTGCAGGAATCTCCTGCAGGGATGGGGAGGGTGGGACAGGGATTGCACCCCACAGCCCTCTCCTAACTGGTGTTTGTGTTTCAACCCACCCATTAGGCTCAGATGAATTACTAAAAGCTCACTTTGCATTGCAAGACAATGACAGAGAGCAATGACGTTGGGTCATGACCCATTGATGATAGAAGTGAATCAACGCACCACAGATGGACAACAGAGAGATTATTAACTCAGTGCTTAATGCAGAGTGCCAAAAACCAGGATTTCCCTCTGGCTCTGTACTGATTAATATGTGACCTCAGGACAATCTCATGATGTCTCAGAGCCTCAGTTTCCTCACCTGCAATATAGTGATAAGACCCATCACATCTTTTCACTGATGATAAAAAACTGATCTTACAAGTCTTGGAGCACACAGGCCAAAACTCTCCCTCAGACCCACTGGGGATAAGCAGGGTCTATGAATGCAAAATCCCTAAGAGCAGGTGGTTTTATTTGTTTTCTTCATTTTAATGAACAACTCTTCCACCTATTTCCAAGCACATGAGGCACCTTCTTCTGCTACAAAAACTAAAAACATATTTCTCTGTGCCAGCAGCAGACTCGTAAGCAGACTAGCAAATAAAGTATGTGCTGCTAAGGACTATCTCATGGATATACACAAGTTACATCCTTTTCCATCATTTTGCTGATTAATAGGCATAATATCGTGTCTGATCACTGCAGTAAGTATACTGTGAAAGATAACCACTGAAGACATCTAATTGTTTTCCCTTTGGGTTTTTTGGGGGGGTAATGCTTTAAAATAATGGCCCTAATCATTATTAATTCCTTTAGTGTTCACTGGAATAGCATCAATCACAACTAACTCCTTTGCTATTAATGTGGATGTCACAGATACTTCTGTAGGGTTTCTTTCTGCTAGGATTCAGTGTTCATTAGCTGCAGCAGGTTTTTTTTCCCCCATTATTCCTGAAGGGTTTGAGAACTCTCTTGTTGGAGGGGCG
>VWZU01005090.1:1236255-1257325 GCA_013397095.1 Sterrhoptilus dennistouni | reverse complement strand
TGTGTGGGAGCCAGGAGGCTGTACACTCAGCTCATCTGGTGTGAAAAGGGTAGATCTTCTTTTAAATGCAACGACCCTTGATTTCCCTCTCTGCCGCAGAACTGACTCCTCTTACTCATCCACTCTGCATATGCTGCTCCAGTCATCAAAGATTAAAGACAGATTCCCACACTCTCTGAGACTGTCAGGAGACCCCCAGTTTTCCTTCACACACTCTCCAACCTGGCGTATAGAAGGGAGTAAAAAACCCAAAGTTTTAATTTGCCATGCTGACAAGCCTAGGATTTTAAGATTAAGCTGTGTGTCTAATGATGCTAATTAAGGAAATCTCTGAAGAACTAGCTGTGATCATAATAAATAACAATAAGGTCCTCAATTTTCCTCTGAAAATGTCATAGTGAAAGGAACAAAATAAATTTCTGGGGCAGTTGCAGCTATTGGAAGATTTACAGCAAGGGAGATGCTCTGTTGATTCTCCAGCTCCTACTGTTCACCTTGCCATTGTAGATTTGCTTTTCTATTAAATTGTTCTTGGTGTGTTTTTTTTTTTTTTTTTTTTTTTTTTTTTTTTTTTTTTTTTTTTTTTTCTGGATGGTACAAGCTGCAGGCTAGACTTTGGTCTGCCTACTCCTCTGAGGAGTCCTGTGGAAGGGGATATGTCAGGAGCAAAGCATGTCCTTGCTGGTGCTTTCCAGCAACCCAGAGCACTGCCTGCTGAGGGCATAGAGCTCCCCACAACTTTTTTGAGTTATCTGGTGAGCAGTGTAGGTTGTGAAACACGGTGACATTTCAAACACCTTCAGGCATCCCACCTTTCCTCCAGCTGCCAAGAGATCCCAGTATCACTTCCACCCACCACTGCCAGGCATCTCTGACCCCATGTGCTGTCCATTATGTCTGTGTGTAGGCACCTGAATAGCTCTTGAGCCTGGCAGTGGCCTTACCAGGTCTCCTCTAAAGTCTCTGAGCATAAATTTACTCTTCAGCTGCCCTGAACCAGTGGTGACACCACTTCAGTGCTTTGTCAAGTAAAGGGCTTGTCTCTGCCTCAGAGCTTTGGGAGAGTGTTGGTGAAGTAGCTGTAGCATTTCTGCTAACCACAACTCTTTCTTCACATAGCTTGAAAGGCAATTTCAAAGCCAAGAAACTTGAGCTGCAATCACTCCTTTGGCTACGTGTGTGTTTTCTCATTAGTGGGCTGATTTGCTGCAAAATGCTGAGGATTTCACACTCCTGTTGATAATGTTCTCTGATGAATTCAGGAAAATGCTAGTGGAGCCTCTTGTCCCATCTTTTGATTCCAATCAACTCAATATTCTGTATTCTTCACTAAAATAAAGCACCTCCCCATGGCCATACCTGTGTGAGCAACTCTACAGAGATAAAAGGTGGGCTTGTGTGTGCCAATGTCCTCAATCCCAACTCCTTCTTCATGCCTTAGAGCAAGGCACAATGAGTGGTGTAAAAGCCAAAGGCAGAGGAAAGGACTGGCTTAGCATTCCCCAGCATCCTTTCTAAAGTCATTGCCATTAGTTTGCCTGTTTGCCTCTCAATGAGTTTGTCATAGCTCACAATAACATCTCCTTTCAGCAGCAGAGATAACCCTGCTGTTGTAATAGCTGCTGAGAGAGACTTCCAGCTGGGAGACACTTCCACTCAGCTCCTCCTGGCTCATCTGGAGTAGAGCTGCCTTGTGGTTCATCCAGAAGATCCTCATTTCAGCACTGCCTTGGGAAACGAGTTCTCCCAGCTTTCCTGCAAATGGAGGGCTCCCAGGGGTGAAGAGCACAGCAATGTCTCCTAAATCCAGGGAAAATAGCAAGCACAAGCCTGATATAAAATTTCCTGTGTTTATCTTAGGAATAAGAGGCAAGATCAAAGTCCTTGGAAAGGAGCTATAAATAGTGATGAGAGGGGAAGTTTACAGTAGATTTTAGGAAAAAGGATTGTCAAACATTGGGAAAGCCTGTCCGGGGAAATGGTGGAGTCACCATCTCTGGAGGCATTTAAAAGCTGTGAAAATATGGCACCAAGGGACATGGGCAAGTGTTGGACTGGGCAGAGCTGGGTTAATGGTTGGGCTCAATTACCTTAAATGGTCTTTTTCAATCTAAATTATTCTATGAGAACATAAAACTGGGGAGATATGTTTCTCCCAATCCTTCCTTGGTTTTGCAATACACGACCCAGGTATCTTTAGCAACTCATTCTACACCCCAGCTACACTCTTACCACCCACTGGGGATTACCGCCCAGGATTTTACCTCTCCTGACATGTGTGAGTGCTGGACTGCCTCTTCATCACACCCCATTCCTTCCCAGGTGATCCCCTGTGAACACTCTCAGCCCTGATATCTGCTGTTCTGGGACACTGGGAATTAACCCTGGGGGCAGGGCAGGCTTGTCCTGGGGAAAGGCTGCCTGCAAGGAGGTGGTTTACTCATGCTGATCCTGGTCTTGCTGATCCTGATGGCCTTGACCTTCACACCATCTGTTTTCCACAGTTTGAGTCTGGTTGAATATCAAACCCAGGTGGGAATGCTGGCGCTGCTGAGCTGACCCTCCTGAATCCCTGACCTAGTGCTTTCTTTTAACCCAACTGTGCTTCTTGTGGGCAAACAAGGTCACACCAGGCTTTGTGATGCCTTCCCCAAGCCTTCTGTAGTTGAACTTCTAGAAAATTCATGTCTTCATTTAAACCACTGTAGGCTGCCTGCCACTATGGGCTGCAAATGTCGATTTGGGATTGGAGATGCTTAGAGCCCTATACCATTATTGTTTCCTATCAAAAAACACTATTCAGTCAAACCCAAAATTTCTTGGTTTCCTTGAAATTTCAGCATCTTCTAGGCAAAATCTGAATTGTGGTGAAAGAAAAACTCTCGTTTGGGAAACTTTTATGTTTTGAGATCTTTTGGTCCTTGCAGCATGTGGGAGTTTTTATTTCTATTGCTCTTTTCTGTGAATTTTTTATCTGCATGCTTTGTATTCCTATACAGAAATGCAGAAAGAAAACCTAGAATAATAACCTTTGCCAATAGACCCTGTTTCCACAGATGTGCTGCTATTCTTTTTTTGCATCCCATAAGTAAAATACCAGGAGTAGTTGCTGCTTAGCACTAATAGAAATATGTCTTTATTTTTTGGCACAATGTTTCCTCCTAATATTGTAATATGAAATTTAAATTAAAAAGAAAAAAGAATTGGCTGGGCATTCTGCTTGGTGGACAGCTAGGAAATCAGATGTTTTCCAGTTCTGCATTGGATTACAACCAATTTTTCTAACATCTTATTTTTCATTATGATGTAAATGTTCTATTGACAGTGTTTCCTAATCTCTGCAGCAGGGATCTATGGGACTTCATGGACTATTTCTACTGGTTCTGCAAGACACAACTGAGAAAACCAGGTTTGTTGTACAGACAGTTGGATGTGCTGTTCAGGGCTTCTCTGTTAGAAAATACTTGAGGTAGATAATGTTTTAAAATTGCTCTTTACACCCTGCATTGGAAAAATATGCCCCATCAACTACTGTAATTATAGTCTTCAAAGTTCCATAAAATTGTTGAAAAAATTGCTCTTGTTTCATTTATACAAAACGTGCCTGTGCTCTGGGCACGTTCTTTACCTTTTCCTATGCCTCACTTTCCTTTCTGGAGAAACAAGATTTTCTGTTGATCCACAGGAAGATTTTGGAAGAGGCAGTTCATATTTACAAAATGCACTGAACAGGAAAATGACTTGCTAGGGGAAATTTCTCATTGCAGTAATTAATCTGATTCATCCAGGGCAAATAAGGGTGTTACTGCACAATGTTTCCTTGTGGAGCCTGAAGAGAGGACTGTAGAGCAGGGAAGGCTGACAGCTTGTCTGTGTCCACAGAGCCTCTCCTGTCCCCTGGGCAAGGGGCTGGCTGAGTCCCAGCCACAAAGCACTTGCAGAAGGGGTTTGATGCAGACCACTGCCCTGTGCTGTTCTGGTTGCCTGGCTGAAAGACACCACAGGCATTAGAGCTGGGAAGAAACCCTCTGCAGTGTTTTATGCCTTCCTGTGCTGTACTTTTAGCAGCAGGGAAAGGGCCAAGGAATCCTCCTGGTCACTGAGCTGTAGTTAATGGTATAGTTAGTATTGTCTGCTCACCCATCTACTCTGCTGCCAAGAGCCATACAAATCACACATGTTGAAAGGATTGAGGTGGTGAGAGATGGGTAGAGAAGTCTCTGCAGTCACCAAAATTTTCTTTAAACCTGAAGGACCTGATATTTTCCCCAGTGCTGGACCCTGAGTAGGGATGGCAGGCATTGGGAAGGCTTGCAGCTTCCAGAAAGGCAACAGTGAAGATGCCTGAGACACCCCTGCCTGGCACATCCTCCAGCCCCTGCTCTCCCTCAGGTCAGAGCTGAGTCTGAAGAGCCTGTTTGAATGCAGAGGCCAGACCCCAAACTCTGATCTGGCTCAGACACCAGTGATGGCTTGCTTCTATCTCTTGCCTAACATTTGCATGCATTAAATTAAATCTTTTTTATTTCCAAGGACAGTGATTAATCCACCAAACCCTTCTGCTATTGCTTGAAATGTATTAGCTGCTTAACCCAGAAGAGAAGTAAAAGAATCTGTGCTTTAAGGGCAAACAGTGAGGTTTAAATACATCCCATCTCCTTTAACATCTCCTGCTAATTAGTGACAAAGGCCCTCCTGCTCAAGTACAGCAAATATTTAACACCCACCTCCATTAGCCTGAAATTTATTTACCACCTTGTCCTCTGGCAGACACAGGAGCCATTGCCACAGTCAGCAAGCCTTCCTCAGGATTTCCAGCCCCTCAGACACAGCTCCCAGAGAGTCCTGACAAGGGGAATACTCTCCTCATCTCCTGCTTTAGTTTTGCTTGGGATAAAAGACAGCAAATGTCTGCCAGTGTGTACCACCATTCCAAAACACTTGTGGGATTAGTGAGGGTGAAGCATCCTAAGGGACACCTAATGGAATAAGAATTAAATGCCTAGAAGACAAGAAAAACTGTGCCACTGTCCTGGGGAGCCCCAAGCAACCCAATGGGGTTGATGTTCTGCAAAAGTATCCATTCTCCCATTCCTGTCTTTACCAGTGGCGGTTGTTTTGAGCAATCAGCAAAATCACACGTTGCTTTTTCCACTCATGGGTAGAAGTGGCAGAGCTGATGTTTTTCTCTCTTGGGGCACTGGTGAAGGGGTGGGGAGGAGGAATGGTTCTCCTCTGGCACCGAAGCCCGTGAGGCACGTTCAGTCATCCTCATGATGCATGGTGAGAATCATCTTCTCCAGGCAGGCAAGCAATGGAGCCATTAACAAAACAGATGATGGGGCAGCCTGTGAGCACAGTGCTCTTCTCTTCTCCCAGCATTTATCTGGAACATGGCAGACACAGATTCCTGCTGATAAAGTACTGCAACACCAGCAATGAAAACACTGTGGTTTATTTCAAAATAATTAGTTCCTGGATTTGACAGACCTGTGGCCCAAACACTCTTTCTGTTCACTCAGTGCCTGCAGCCTGGACAAGCAGAACACAGCAGGACCTTTGCCCATGAAGCAGGGGGCATGTTGGATCATCCTTGCACCAGGGAGCATTTTGGGGCCCCTCTCACAACCCTTCATCCTATATTCTCACTGTGGCCTCCCTCAGCAGCTCCAGAGTGAGTGCATCAGGGTTCTGGGAGAAATCTTTCCTTGATGCTGAGTCCATTACAAAATCACAGTCCCCTTTCTGGCATTCCTCCTCCTGTCACAGTGTTGGTGACTTTGGATAAGGAATAAAATGCCAGGCAGTCCTGCAGAGACCCCATCACTGGGGGTCTTCTAAAAGAGGTGTGACAAACACCCATAAAGAGTGATGTAGGCTGAGTTACCCTGCACCACTCCACATTTCCTGTGCTGTAATAGCAGTGACAATGCCATCACACTATGTACAGCAGAAGTGTGTCCTTTCTAGACAGAGGCAGGCCAAAGTCTTATTCATCCCCAGACTTTCAACCCAATTGCTCTTCCACACAAGTAATTTGCTATCAAATAGTGTGTGACTTTCCAGTCCACATCTCCCTGTGTCCTAGGGTAAACTTGTGCTTCAGAGCTTCCCAGTTTGACTGCCCAAATCAGAGAAGGGCCTGAGCTTTTATGTGGAAGACCTGTCCCTGCATGATGGTCTGGGTGAAACTGTTTGGGGTTTTTTTGTTGCACCTTTCAACAAGAGCTAGGACAGAGGTCCTAGGAGCAAGCCCATTGGGATGTCTGCCTGTCACTTCAAGGTGTTTTAATCTGGATTGCTTAAATCACCAAAGTACCACAATTCCTGCCCAAGGGCACACAGGAGCTAAGTCTTTTCAATGAAGCAGCATTCAATTCCCTTCCTCCTACAAATGAGCTTGAGCTGTCCTGATAATTAGTACTTTATCTTGGATGGCACAAAAAGGAAAGAAAGGCTGGGGGGAGGAAGTCCTCAGCCTTCACTGCTGGGCAGCCTCACGGTTTCTTCTTATTAGCTGTGATAATGATGGGAGAGAATAAAAGGCCCAGAGCTGCTTCAGTCACCTCATTTCATCTGGTCTGAGATTTGAGTCACTCAAGTGTCAAGAGAGCTTTTTAATTTCCAATATCACTGCTGCCAGAAATTAAAAATAAACTGGGAGCAAAACCATCAGATTAGCCAATCACACTGGAATTGCCTTTATTATTATTGTTACTGTTGTTATTATTATTTGATCAGCTTTGGGAGAATTAAAGCTATTCAGCAAATCAAAATATGTCTTGGATTTGAATGGACTGATATTAACTATTCTATAGTCTGCATTAGTGGTGGGCTAATAGCCTGAAACATCAAGGCAGGCTCAGCTGGAATCAAGTTTAAATTAATGCTACCAGTTCATAAAAATTGCTTGTGTCTATATAACTTTCATTGTGGCATCTTAAAACATTTAATTAGCTAAAGAAACTGGGTGAAAAACCCCAGATGTGATCGAGTCAGTATCTTGACTATACTAAAAAAACCCCAGGGAAATAAGATGAAGGCACCAGGACCCATGGGCTTGGAGGATTCACTTCAGGTTTTATTCATGCACATCCTCTCATGTGGGTGTCCGCTTGCCCCTGAGCCTGGTCAGGACTGATGGAGACAGTTTGGCTGCACTTACAGATGAGACCTTTGATATCAGCTCAGGGGCAAAAGACAAAGCAGCAGAAAAAAAAGGATATACTGAAAAAAAAAGCTTCAGAGCAGCTGTTCTAGTCTCCATCCCTCTACTGCTATGAGAAAAGTCTTTTAAGAATGGCAAGGCACAAATAGGGATAGGGGCTTCTGTCCTTACATAAATACATATAGCCATGCTCACAGTCCTGGTAGTCTCTGAGACAAGACCACTCACCTAGATTGAAATTATTCCTTACAGTTTGGGCTGCAAATGTGGAGTGAGAAAAGCAGGGCTGGATGCTACAGCGAAGAGGAGGAAAGAGGTGCTATCCAAATTCCAATACCCAATATCACAGACTCTGTATGTACTTACAGCCATTCTGCTGTGTTAATGTGCTACAAAAGTCAATGCAGAAATGCACTTTTGCAGTAGAAATGGGTCTTCTGTCTGTGAAAAGTATCCTAGGAAAATAGCAGCGATGCTGCTGAGGCTTTGTTGTACAGAGAGGAGCATAGCCTTGCCCTCCTTGGAATGGATGAAGTCTTACAGACTTTGGATCTTTCAACAGGAAAATCCTGGTTGCTATTTCTGGCTCCTCGTTGCTGGCCTGTGCCTCCATCTTCCTAGTCATCAATAATTGTTACTTAAACTGGATTTCCCACATTATATTTTTGGCTCTCCGAAACTCATTCCATTTTGGTAGGGAATGTCAATTTGACATGTCCTTGATCTATTTCCCTTTACTCTCCTGACACAATTTATTTCTCAGACTTCAGTAGCACCACTGAGTGCTTGGAGGAAGGAAAGGGCAGATTACATCAGAGAGAAGTTTGATCAGATCTCTTTGAATAAGGTGGATAGATGTAGCAGTAGTGGCTTTAAGTTTTAGGCCCCCCAACATGTGAAGGTCCAGGAAGGCTCAAGCATTATCCCCTTGACCCATATGGCTGCAGCCACTCTACATGTCACCCACCCTGGGCACTCTGAGTATTATGTGACCACACGCTGGTACTGCCTGAACTACATTTTGTCATTCCCCCTCACATTAAGAAAAAGCACCTTCTTCCTTAGATAGTAGATTTTAATTTTTTTACTGAAAAGAAATTTAAAGTTACACATTTGATTATTAAATAGTTGATTCTGAATTCACAGTCATCCTTTGCTGATCTCATGGCCTTTGTAATTAGTCGGGAAACAGCAGTAAACATGCAGGATTCCTCTGTTCCTCTTTCTAGTTGCAAATGTTAAACTATTTGCAAGCAAAGTACTATTGACAAAATTGTGAGTCATTGTGTATTATAAATAGATTTAATGATCTCTGTAGACGATCACAAACGAGAAGAAAAATTCATTGTATAAATGATTACTTATTAATTATTTGCTCCATTCCAGTGCTTGCTGTTGCCTCATGGGAATTTTGAGGATCAGTTAATTAAGGTTCAGATTGGATCTTGAATAATGTCTCAGGGATCTAAGATACCAGGCTGCCTCTGTGAATTTTTCTTAAGTGGACTTTGTTAGATCTTAACAGTCAATTTCATAACTCACCACTAACTTTGGATTTATAATTATTTGCTATGCAAATCTCCAAATATTTAATGTCACCTTCATTTCACATGCTAATCAGCTGTCTGCTTCACTCTGATTTGTGTGTATAATTTTGACTTTAATGAAGATTTGATTGTTTACATGAATAAACATTTGAGAGAATAAATTTAGTGTCCGGTCTCACATGTAGCATATTTTAAAGCCAGAAGAGACTATTTGTATAAAATATGTGTGAAACAGACCATTTTATGCCTTCCCAGAAGTTCTTGCCATGACAGGAAAGAATTTTTCCCGCCACACAGGTGAGTGCTATTGAGTTCAATAATGTCTTGTTGAGTAAGAGCATATCTTTTAGAGCACATCCAGCTTCTATGAAAAGGCTCCAGGTGATGATAAATGCATCCCTTTCCTTGACAAAGTGTGCTAATGGTTGTTCTCCACTGGTGCAAAGTGAAGGTATCGTTCCTATTGAAAGTGGTTTTCAGTATCATTATTAGTTAGCTTTTCATAGCAAAGAGAGAAAAAAAAAAAAAAAGAAAACGAAAATCAAAAGAATGCTTCTTTTAGCTCTCCATGACATTCACAGCTCCCACAGCAGACGGTCTAGTGAGTAAATATAAAGTAACAGATTTCTAGCCACACTATTTACTTGGTTCTTTGCAATGGCTCTGAATGAGCCATTAAAGACTGTTGTGTAAATATAGGATTATGGGCTTTTTAAACCCTTGCTATTCACTTGCTCTGCCATTATGGAGATCTCTCACTCCCAGGCTCCTACTGACAAACTCTTGGTTAATCCTTTTTTCAGAAGAAAGACAGCACTGGTCTCTGCTCCTCACTTTGCAATCCACCTGTGTCGTTCAAAGAGTGCCCATGGGACAGTGCTGCCACTTTGCCTGAGCACACTCAGAATTTGTGGTCCCGGCGTTAAAATGATATGGCATGAGGGTTACATCTTGGCATCTCTCTAATGTGACTTCACTAAGCTTAAGCAGGCTCTTCATGTGTCTCTCTAGCCTGTTCTGAGGATACTAATGGATTTTTCTATGGTACCATATAAGGACAAGGGTCATTATTTCTGATAACCCTGATACAGTATTTATCTGGCTTAGGCAGGATCCTTATTATGTTGAATTCACATGCTAAAATTCATTCCTGACTCCAAAACAGCTCACACCGCCTTTGCGCAAACTCAAGACTGATGGTAAAAGACTAATGAGCTATGGATAGACCCTACTAGTGCAGTGGTCAAAGTTAAAACCAGCAGTCCAGACTGAATTTTCTAGGATGCCACATTTCTTTAGTCAGCTCTATCAAGCCATATCAACAAAGGCTATTAAAAATAAAATCTTGGAAACATATATGAACTCTGTAATCTGCTGTTATTCATTCTCAAAAATACTACACTTTAATGAGGTGTGCTTCCATTTGGCCTAGACCTATTGGGTTTTACATCCTATGAGCAGCAGTGGGAAACCCCAGAGGTGACAAACTGAGTGGCAATGAAGAACCACTACAAACATCAATGAGTACTGGGAGAGCTTCAATCATTAGATACAGGAAACATCATGTACCCCCAAACAGTGTGAGGCATTCTGGTGTCTGGCACAACATTTGGCTTGCCAGTCCCTTCCCATGGAGGGAGGAGGTGGAGACTAAGACACGAGGTGGCTGCGGAGTCTTCTTATCTGCTTCCTACCCCTTCAGGTAACTCCCTAGGTCAAGCCAAGTACATACAGTGTCAGAAAGGGATGTAAAAACAGCCTCCATCACCTGATGCCATTGATTCCCTTATGGCTTGTGCAGTCTAAATGGTGAGGCAGAGCAGAGGATGCTTTGCCACCACAGCTCAGAACAACTGCAAAGTGTCTGAAAGATATGCACAACATCAGAGTTTATCCCTAACCAAGATTCCAGAAAACAGCAAGTTCCTGTGTGCTGCTTGCACTGGGAACTGCAGGCTACGTGATATCATGTTGAAACATCTTCAGGCACTATAGTACATCACTTCCATATCTTCCCTCTGTTCCTGGAGCAGTGCTGAGTTTCCTGAGCATAGGGCAAGATGCAGCCCAAACAATCCAGTTTTTCTTCCTTTCACTGCTTCAAGTCTCATTTTGACAGGAATCCTAAGGCTTCTGCTTCACAGGAGCCTCTCACATCTTAATAAAAATCAGATACTGAGCTTCCAAAAAGACATGCTAAGTCTGAGCCTGGGGCTGGCTCCAAATTCTACTGAACTTGAATGAAATATTAACAGTGATTTGGATTAGACTCTTTACGGTTTGACAGGCAAGAGAGAGAGGGGCTGATTGCTGCTTGCACTCCTATGGATGTAAATCATCTGAAAGGAAAAGAGGATAAAGCCATGATTTTCCTACTTGCCACATGAGTCCTTTGACCTTGTAACTCACAGCATCACCTGCTCCCTGGGACGGCTGGGGAAGCTTGTGCCTCCCATGGGGATGTCTCCTGATTAGCCAAAATGGGGATGGAAGCACAGGCCTCAGGGTTTTTTATCTGCAATATGCTGAATACCATGAACTAACTAGTAACCCTTGGTATTCCACCTGATTTTACCTGTGTCTAGAGAGGCCAATTTCTTTTACGGCTCTAATTTACCAAGTCTACAAATGTCAAGCCACAAAAGGTCCTAATACTACAGACAGCTTTGCTTAAAAGGTAGCAATTAATAATCCCACTGCTTTTCCCATTTTCTATTTAAGTTTTAATGTCCTTTATTGTGAGTCCTTGGCAGACATTTTAAGGCTTTTGTCTTACAAGTCTTGAGCTGCTTAGTGGTTTGAGATCTCTGTGGCATGAAAATATTTAAAACTACAAACTCAGAAATGACAAATGCCTTGTTAGTTAGTGGCTGCATAATTCATGTCATCTGCATTTCTTTCTTTATGCTAAGCATGTGTGGAGGGTGGAGTACTTGAGCTAATGCCTCCAGCCACCAGAACCTGGCAATATCTATTTTTAGGTGCTTTGAGCAACTTGTCCAGGACTGATGCTGCTGCTTGTTCTGCCCATGGTCTTTTCTAGACCTCTATATATAGCTGAGTGTTTCTTTTGGGGAGAAGCAGGCATAAAATTGTAATTATGAAATTTGAATTCAAATTAGGTGACATAAAATTGTTACTTTCACAATACCTAGAAGACTTCTAACAGCAAAACATGCTCAGGGTGTAACTTCTACATCACAGCCTAAAATGAGTGAGGCCACGGATGTTTTGGACAGCTGCCAGTCTCCTGTACCTATCTCAAGATCAGCAGAATTCCTCACAGGACATGAGCACTGCAGTTGGCTTCAGGTGCCAGATGCCTTTTGGAGCTCCATGGAGAACTTGCGTTGAAGGTACTGAATTCTCCCACTAATGCATGGGTTTATCTAAAACTATTTCATCCTGCCTTTGTAAGCCTGTTTGCCAGTGTTCCCCAAAAGGACTTGGAGTGGATCTTAAGTCAGGATGGACATTTCAGCTCGATGTCATCTGGTGAGGGGTAGGGATAGGGTTAGGGTTAGGGGAGTGGTTAGGATGGTGCTTAGGGGCAGTGGTTTGGGTTAGGGTTAGACCTACTGAGGTTGGGCTTCTAGACAGTCAAAGAGCCTACTGCTCCAGGAGCACTGTGGCTGGAAAAGGCATGTCAAGGTCATTCTGACAGGGCCCCAGAATGGCTGCTCCTGCACCTGTGTAAGCTGGAAAACACACACTCGTGGTTCTGGGTTAGGGTGAGGCTCAGGCTTAGACCTAAGCCTAGGGTTGGGCTCTAGACAATCCAAGAGCCTATAGGCAGCTCCAGGGACACTGGGGCTGGAAAAGATGTGCCAAGGTGATTCTGCCAAGGCCCCAGTATGGCTGAGCTAACCAGAAGAATTCTTTCTAGTCAGGCCAATCATTGCACTCTTTTGTCACGTGGAATCTTTACAACACCACAGCAATCAACAATATCTGCATAGCTACACTGAAGTTCCATCACAGAACTTAACCAAGCTCTTGAAAACAGCTCATAATTTTACAAGGGATGAACAGCTGGAGTTGGCATTAGGGAGTGCTGTCGTTTTGGCTTGCAGATACAATAATTCCCTAGTATTAAAATATGTAAGTAAATAAATAAATAAGCAAATCTGCCACACACATGCTAGTCTCATGAATATATTTCTGCTGGTTTTTTCCTCCTTTTTTTTCCTTTCCTGATAACTTTTGTGGATGTTTTGAATTTGGGTGATAATTTTGGAGCTGAAAATATTTTCGGTGATTTCATTTAAAAAGCAAAAGAGAAAGAAAAGGTGATTTCTTTTTCTCCTTTGTGTTTTAAATAGTTTTTGACCTAAGAAACAATGCAGAAACAAAAAAAATACCACAGAAAGCTTTGATCTATGGAAAAAGAAAACTGATGATATTTAAAGCAGAAAAATAAGGGAAGCTTTTTCTCTAAACAGTTTACTGATCATAAAATCAGAAAATAACATCTGTCATTCTGACTGCTGTATTTGGAGACTTAGGAGCAGAGCAATCTTTATGAATAGGAAAAGGAAGAACCCACCTTTCTTAGGAAGATGTTAGAAGTGGCAAAATAGCCGTTTGAAGTGCCACATACATTATTTGAAGGTAATAAATCTTAGCAATTTTGAACTTTACTAGGAAGAAAAGAAATTGAAAAGAATGCATAACAAAATAAATTGATCATGCTCAGGATATAGTTCCATAGGCTCTATCTGGAGGATCCTCTTACCTATCGAAAAGTCAGGGACCTGCCTGCCAAAGGTAGATCTTACCTTGCATACAGAGTTTCTGCAATCAAATGGTGTGTCCTGAGACAAAGGCTCCAAGTCACTCGTGTGTGGTACAAAACATGGAACATCTGGGCCACCAAACAGCCCCTTCCCTTCAGGTGGCCTGGCCTGGCACTTGCTGAGAAGCTCAGTGTGAGATCATCATCCTATCTCAGCTGATGCTGAGGGAACCAGATAGAGGACACAGAATCACCCTCCAAACACTGCACCACATTGTTCTGAGCCCACGGTGGCATCTCCGAACTTAACAGCTCTTGGGGGATTTTGCTTCTGTGGATTTCTCCAGGTGATCTTTTGCATAAAGGTAAACTTTCAGCATCCTCAGGTATCTGTGTTCTGCAGCTCTGCTCCACATGAACTGAAGAACCATTTCACTGTTTTTGTGCCAAATATGCAACTTGATAGCCTAGTACTAGACAAGAACTATTGACCCCTATTCACCTCCTTCAGGTCACTGGGGATTTGGTCAATCAAGTCTGGAATTCCTTGGTTCTAGAGAAACTGAATTTTCACATAAATATCAAACCAGGAATCTGTCCCAGGTGATTAAGGAGCAAACTGAGACATTTCATCAAGTCTTTGTAGGGCTGCTGGGGTTGAGTGGCTTTCATGTCCTGTTGTAGCAAACAATTCTAAAGCTCTCCTGCCCAGTGAGAGTGCAGATCCTGCCCAGAGAAATACACACTGTAGTTTGGATTGGACAAGGCAGAATGCACTAAAGCAGACCAAGATTGAAGAGTGATGGACCCTTGACTTTTGTGGGCAACAGTAAATCTGAGAAAGAGATGGAGGTGTTTATCACTCATGCAAAGGGATGAGCAGCTCTTCACATTGAGGGACAGCACAGCCCAATGGAAAGGGCTTCAGTCTGGGGCTCCAGGATGCCTGGGGCCTCATCCCTGCAATAACCCTGCCCAGCTGGATTGTACTGGCTTTCATATTGTTTCCCTGGGTGAAAGAAAAGGGGAGGGTAATACTGATTCACCTTCAGAAAGAGCTGGGGAAGCTATAGATGAAAAGTGCAGAGGAAAAGTTAAGCAATATTAATGATTATGAAGCCACAACTTTCTCCAAATAGAAGATGCTAAAAAATACAAAGGGCTATTATATTTTTATTAAAAATGTTATAGCCAGCTACTCTCCTCCCTTTCATTGAATACACCCAACTTCCTTCCTCACTGATGGAAATTGAATTACTTGCAGTGTTTTGTACTGAAATCCTTTATTATATTAAAAAAAAAGAAAAAGAAAAAAGATACCAATAATATAGATCCGATAATTAAATTGCCACCAGAAGGTGATAAGTCATGAATGGAACAAACAAAGAGAATAAAAGGGAAGAGGAATACAAAGAAATGTATTATATGACCAGCATATGGAATATTAAAAGGAATAAAGAAAACATAACCCTGACAATAAAGTCTGAGTAATGACTTTGACAGTTTATGTTCAAGGCACCATCTGGGCAAAGAAATGTTTTTTTTTTTTAATTGTTGGAGTAACTCTTGCCCTCCTGAACTTCAGGACAGGATTTTCCTCTGATCTGCATTTTCAGAAGTTCCTACTTCACCATGGCAAGCTATTGTTCCTGCAGGTTTATGCCAAAAAGTTCAAGGAATTTTGCTTGGGAGTCTTTTGCTTCATCCTGTTTTTCTTTGTGCTTTGTGGGAGAAGAACAGAAGAGGAAGGGCTGTGAGCTGGTGGGATGCCCCTAGCTGTGTTCAGTGAGCTTTCAGGCCCTGCTGCAGGTGATAAAAGGGAAATGCAGGAAGGCAGGGTGCTGGCCTGAGGGTGTCTTGCTATTATTCCTTCTGGAAAATAAGGGTGGTTCTATTTGGGCTCATATTTCAGAGTCAGATCCTTTCCTCTGGGCTTATAGTAGAGACAGCTGGCTTTGAGGTATTTTGTTGTCTTTCACAGGTGTGCTGGGGTGGGGAAAGCAAGGCCTGTTCCACAGCATATGTTACAGCAACTTCAGGGTAGTGCTAACCTACCTGGCTGAAACTGGGATGGGGTTTTGCCCTACAAGCTGATGCCATAGAATATGATGTTTTTGCTCCATCTTGCTGCCTCCTGTCTGGGAGCAATCCCTTTGTGCCTTGAGACACAGCAGCCCATATTGCAAAGCTAATTTTCCAGCTCTGTCCTTTGCAGATGTTCCCATTAAGTTTGGATCCTTAGCTGACTGCTTTAGGGCATATTTCTTGCTGCTTTAGACTTCTTAATCTTACTAGTTTAGGCTTCTTAACCACAGCAGAAATCAGGCAGGAAGAGGGAGCTGGTATTAGGGATTATTCAGATAACCAGAAGCTGCATAAAGCCCCATTCATTGAGATGTTTTCATTGACAGGTTTTCATCTGGGAGCTTATGGATGTGGCTGGAAGTAACCATTCAAATGCTCCCTGGTTCTCAGATAAGCTCTGCAACTCACCCAGGTTTATAAACCACATCAGCAGTGAGGAGCAAAGTCTAGACTTCCAGTTTTCTGGATCCATTAGGATATTGTGCCTTTGTTTGATGTACGAATGTGAGGGGTGGGCTCCCTTTCAGCTGAGAGAGTGCAAGGCTTAGGAGGCAAGTCAGACCCTGATTTTCCTGAGGCCTATGGAAAGCTGCAATCTGGGAAGCCAATGTAAGGGAGCAGTGTAGACCAGCCTCCCCTCCATGACAGCTGGGATAATTCCACAATTTGGTATTTGGCTTCAGGGGGAATGTGCCAGCAGTGACACATCAGGGTGTCGCATGCTCTGCAGTTGGCTCTGTGAAGTGAAAGAGCAGCTGCCCCTTTGGCCTTGGGTGTGGGACCTGCCATCTGTGGCTGACAATATTCTGCAGCAAGCTTTCCCTTCCTTCAACTTCTGCTTGAGATTTGAGGATAAAAGCCAGCAGGAGACTTACCCATGGCAGAAACCACACGAGAGCCTGCAATGGCAGGTCCCGTTATCTGAACCCATTAACAAGGCCGGTGTTTGGTTATGGGGAACTGATGTAGGTTTTTCTGATGTGACAGACAGTAAGTGCTGCAAGTGGATGTTTGCTGAGGCAGAACTTAAAAATAACAATCATTTCCAAGTGTTTCTCCTTCCACTTCCATTTCCACTTGTGCTAAGATGTTATTTTGCCAGCATACGAGAGAGACACAAAACTTTCAGACTAGACGATTTTAGGACCACACTTTCTCTTGGCCTTCATCCTGACCTGAACTATGCAGAAAGCTGCAAAATTCTGGATGTCAAAGGAGACAATAGCAAGGCAGAAAGAGGAAAGAAACCTTCCCTAAAGAGCCCTGTGAGAGATTTGGTCCTTTGGAAATCGTCTACTGGGAGAGAGCTATAGCTGGAAGGGAGGGGGTGAATCTATTTGTGCTTATACACTGTGCCAAATATCCTGAAACTTGGACACAGCAGGAGGTGAAATTGTTTATATGTAAGTAACAATGGCAAGTCTCAAAACACCATTTGCTTTCCTCATTGCTGAGACCTCTGAGAGGAACAGAGGTCCTGGTACAGGTTTTGTAGCACACCGTGTGCTGTCTCGCTCTGTCTCTTTCAAGCTGGCTCTAGAATTTGAGCGGGGAGCTGAGGTGGGATGAGTTTGGATCACCTGCCAGGAGGGGTGATACCAGCTGCTGGGTGACTGCTGCCTTCATGTGCCCATGTGCTCCTTCCATTGTGCTGCCTGGGGTGCGCCCTTCAGCACAGAGCACACAGGTGACGTTGAAATTTCTTGAGAAATCAAGAGAAATCTTGAAAAATCAAGCTTGTGCACAATCCAAGGAGTGGAAAGCAAAGCCATGAGTCCCCAACAAGTAGGTCCCATCTCAGAGTCCATTTGCAAAGAGTGTAGCACTGTAGGAGCCCCAGAGAGGGAATGTGGGAGCTGGTGCTGCTCAGGAGCTGGGCAGGAGGCACGGTGCCTCTGCAGCCTCTCTCTGCCAGCAGTGCTCGCAGCAGCGGGTGGCAACCGCTCTGCTAAGTTACAATAAATGCTGCTTTTGATTAAACTCAGAGCAATTTCCCTTTAAGAGAATTCCCTTTAGAATGAATAATAACCCTTTTTTTGAGACCTGAGTGTCAGCAGAAGAAGCTGGTCTTGTTTTCACGTTTTAGCTGTGAAACAGTATCGGGCAGCGCCATCTGATTCCTTTTCTTACAATTCTTTTGTGTCTTTCCTTTTGTAAGCAAAAATGAGCACATTCAGGCATGAGAGAAAGAAGTGAAATCAGATTGTATTGCATTTCTTTGGCATATATGGTGCAATGCAAGACTTTTTTTCTTTTCTTAACTCCTGAAATTTGAGATAGCCTGAGAAAAATACCAGTATGGACAAAAATGAGGAATCAGCTTTCCATCCAAATGCTATTTTAAAAGATCCCATAAATGTAAGTAGCCTTTTTTGTGCAGTTAATTTTTTTCTTTTATTATTCCTCAGCTCTGTTTTCAGGTCTTCTCTTCTATGCACTTTCAGATGAGCCTATGTCTTATGAAAGTGATGTTTTGTTAATGGAGATCATCAGCAGTTTAACAGCAGGAACAAAGCTGAGTATTTCATTCTCCAAAACAGCTCTGCTAATATACTACAGACTAAAGCAAAACTGAAAAGATATTCTTTCAGTAAATTGTAAATTCATCCCAAAAAGGAAAACTTCAAGGGAACTAAAGCTGCCCAGGTTACACTGAGAACATTATTTAGGTTGAATAAAAAGGTCAGGGCAAAGCTGTAGGCGAGTGTGACAGATTGCATTTCAACTGCTTTAAAGGGAAACAAATATTTGGAAATGTTGCAGTGTTTAATTTTGAAGTTATTTTTGAGCAAAACTTTATTGTTCCAAAATGGTACTTTTCATTTAGAAATGAATCAAATTGAAAGCCAGTTTTAAAGAAATCAGGGCTAAACATTCAGAATTATTTGTTTCAGTGCAAATGTGGAACTCCAGTTACCCCCCGTGAGCTAGGTTTTTTCCTGGGATTTGAATTCTTCCTCCTGCAAATGCTCTGGTTTAATTTGACTCATGCATATTTTTCCCTCATGAAATTTTAGGTTTTGCAACACAACAGAAAAGCTCCTTTTTATCCCTCCACCTGCCAAAGCCTCAGTTATCCAGCCCTCACACATGCACACCACTTCTAGCAGATGCTGAAGCCTGGCCAAAATCATTCTCTGCTTCTCCATTCCCCAGCACTCCAGAGAGCTTTGCCAGCATGGCATAATGCCAACCTGTGCTCCACTGTTTTCTCATTTCCCAGTCCCTTGGGAAGCTGTTCCAGGAACCTCCTTCCTGGCCTGCAGCTCATTCCCCCACTCCCAATGACCAGTCCTAGCACATCATCTGTGGCATGACTCCCCGTGCAGATGTGGCTCTCCAAGCTCAGTCCCATGCTCTCCTAACCGTACCAAGAAATGAATGTTGCTCAAGCAACCTCACTGCTACCATGGCTTGACTGTGACCTGTTTGGCTTTTGGTGCTTTTGTGGAATGGGGTTAAGATCCATTTGAATATCGGCTTTAAATGGGATCTCTGGGATTTATCACTGTTGTTGGACTCACTCTGCCACTGGAACACTGCCCTTCCTCTGCTCCAAAGGCACCATGCTGCACCTCTTCACCCCAGCCAAAAGCACCATCACTGTCCCAGTGTTTGCCAGATCTGGGCACACCTCAGGAAGGGCAACAGGCAGCTCAACTGCACCTGCTTAGGTCCAGCTCAGAGCTGACCTGACAAATTCTGGCTGACAGGCCCATCCTTAGCAGGATGAAGGGTAGACGTAAGAAAGTGAGATGAGTCATTCTAATTATAGGTTAGGAGCTGCTCTTAGGATTTGGGACAACACCAGCATTTTATCCATCCTCAAGGTGAAGTAAAACTGCCCTTTTCTAGAGCATTTCTTTGCTGTAGCAGTGGAGGTGGCTTTTTCTCCCTCTTTCCCCTGTTCATTCCAAGCAGATATCTAGTATTTTATCCTCTCATCAGTGAAAGTGCGGGGATTTCACAGAGAGCCTGAAGTAATTTTCAAGTTGTAGAAGTTTTGCAGGCAACTTTCTCCTTTCTATAAAAACACTGTATTTTTCCAACATAAAAAGAAGTTGTTCTCAGCCCAGGAGGTACCTCCTAAGAGCCACTTCTCAAGTTTTTTCCCACATCTGATTATACAGTCTTGACAGGAATCAGCCCAGCAGAGCTTTCCACAGCACAGTCTCACTTGAGGTGGCAAAGGGCAGTACATTAACTTCAGCACTGGTGGAAGTTTAAGAGCAATGATTTTAAGCAAGCACATTAACAAGTGAGGAGAGGTGCTCTGCCAGGCACCAGGATAAAGGGTTATTTCTGAAGGCACTGAGTTAATAGCCATGCTGCAGATTTTTGCTGATACCTATGCTTCCTCACCTGCCTGCCCAAAAGCAGCTAAAAACTCCCAAGTTTTGGGAGTTCAGGACTGGGAAAATAAAGCATTTTTTCAGATCACCGCAGTCAGGTCATGTAATTGCTTTGTGCCTCAGTTTCTCCAAGAGGTAAAAAGAATATAAAGAGACTAGCACACTCTGATTAAATGTTAACAACAGCTGTATCCAAATGAAAAAATAGTCAGAAAACATTAAAATTATTCTGAAACTCTATTACTAAGTGCTCTTCCCCTTACGTTGATTATTGAGTGTGTTATGCATATGAAATACCAGACTGTACACCCCACAGTCCCCCTTCCCCCAGCAGCTATTTGGCTGATTTTGGTGCTCTGAGAGTAACTGTCTGCCCCTCTGATCTTGTTTGTTTAATCTGGTCTTTGACTCCCTCCCACCATGAGAGGACATGCTCCCCAGCCTTCAGCTGTAACACAACTCACATCATTCAGGAGCTGATGCTGTGAGATGCTACCCAGGATGAAAGAAATTTCACAGGAACGAACAAATCTGAGAGACTTTTGCAGCACAAGGCAAAGCCCCAGAAATATTTGGGGGCAGCAACAAAACAAAGTTGCCCTTCTTGTCCTGCTCCCCCTATCAGTAAAACCCAATTTTGCTAGCCTGATTCTGATTCTGGGGCACTTCTGCTTGACAGTATCTGTTATAAATGGGCGGAAATAATATTTTTCTCCTTAAAATGCCTTTTTTAATCAGCTCTTACAATGGTGGCTCAAGGGATTTGGCAGCCCGGTTCGTCCTTGGAGGAGGAGGGTCCTGGTCAGCTCTGCAGCAGGAAGTTCAGCAGGGCTGGAGAACTCTTCTCTCGCTGGGAGTGTTCCAAAAGTTCTAAATTCTGTCTGTTTGCCTCGGGGGTCTCACTCCTAGTTTGGTACTTTTAAGTTACAGTGAGTTACAAAAACTGGAAAAATCAGTTCCACTGATGCTTTAGGGTACACACGGCCTAGTATTGGTTCTTGTGGATTTAAATTTTACTTGGGTTTATTTTTATAAGGGGTTTTTGGTGTTAAAAGAGTCCTGAGATGCGCCTGGGATTTTTAATTTGCATGTACAGGGTCGCTCTGGGGGTGCAGGGGCTGCAGGCTCTAACAGCCTCATGGCAGTTTCGCCGGGGCGGGCGTCCCGTCGGCAGAGACATGCT
>VWZU01005090.1:1204501-1232841 GCA_013397095.1 Sterrhoptilus dennistouni | reverse complement strand
AAAAAAAAAAAGGCAAAAAAACCCCAAACAAACAAAAAAACACCCCACCCCAAACCCAAAAAACTCAGGTTTTTATTTACAAAACTTTTAAAGAAAATTCAACACATTGATGGGAAGACTAGAGGGATGGTTCGGGAGGTAAAGGTCTGAGGAAGCAGTGCTTGGCCCTGTGTCTGGGCTGAGACCCTGGGATATTCCTGTAGTGCCTTGGCAGTTCAGTTTCCTGATTCTCCCTCCCTCACTTCCCTGCAACTCTGGTTTTACCAGCAAAAAGCATGTCGGGCTGGTCCTCGGGCTGGGCAAGGGGGATTGCATGGCCAGTGTGAGCGAGCCCATGGCAGCACTGGGGCATCTCCCTCTCCTTCTTTGCTGCAAGTTCTCCAAGGGAAAATGCAGAGCACAGGGACAACTCATACCGTGGGTATCCCCATGCTGATGACTGATGCTTGTTGTGCAAAATCTGAGTCTCTGGAGCAATGAACAGTAACACACCAAGCTCTGAACTTCTTCAAATCATTCCTGTCCCTTCAGCAAGCAAATTTTTCTCAGATTGTATCTGGAGGTACTGATGAGATGATCCCCCCAAAATGCACACAAGTAGTGCCCAGATGTGTATATGCCATTTAATCTACCTTTTTTTTCATTCTACGGCTCAAGGAAGAAGCGTGGAAAATAGATTTCATCACTTATTCTGAAGCTTTAGGAAGTATTTTTCAGGTATTTAGTTTTTTTTAAGACCAGTGTTTAAAATTCAGACTTAGCTGAATGTCTAATTTGTATAAAGAATTACCACAGAATTACCACAGTTTAATCCATACCCCTTTCTGCCCACAAAATTGGCAAATATCCCTTCTAAGCCAAATAACCTGATGTGTTTTTCCTCTTGGTGAGCTGCTGAGATCGGTTGCACTCTGTTGATGGTTTAGATGCAAACAGCCCCTTGCCTGAGAGGAGCAATTAGCTTTTTCTCAGTGGGTAACTCTCCCCCCATGCCCTGCCTGACAGCTCCTATTCCTACACGGAGCCAGTGAAGCCAGCAGGCTGTCTCAGCAAGGGGCTCCAGACAGCTGCCCCCGGGGGTGGAGAGGGATGGACAGGTACCTGCCAGGACAGGGTGGCCTCAGGGATCCAGAGGAAGCCTGTGGGAATGACACCTGCAGCTGCATCAGCTCAAGAGGAACAAATAAAGAGTGTCGTTTTTGCCAGTCCCAAGAGGTGATGTGATTGCTAGAAATGGTTAAAATAATTTTCTCCCACTTTCTTCTTTGCTACACTCCCTTCACCTTTGATTTTTGTCTTTCCCAGGCAACCTCTTGCAAACATTCCCTCTGCAAACACTCCCTTATGCAGAGCTGACAGAAGGGAGAAGGACCCCCTCAAGCAGGAAAAGAGAAATCAAAGGGCTTGGGGAGAGAAGGGAAAATAAATAAATAAAAGGGCTTGTTTATCTTTTTATTAATAGCAGAGTAGTGTTCCCAAGGGGACAGGCCAACTGTAACTCTAATCCAGCCATGCAAAGCTGCATCTCTGACTGGTTTCTGTTTCTTTTTTTCTCTTCTCTCTTCCAGGGTTAATTACTGGGAAAGAAAAGAGAGACATTTAATTCTTGCCTCCTCAGATCTCCCCCTCCCTCCCCAGTGACCCACACAGAACCTGAGTGCCTGCCCTCAGACCACAGAGCCCAGGCTGAGCTGTCCCAGTTGCTGCCACATCCATGCAGCCTCAGTGACACTCACAGGCTGTACGGGGACGAGGACAGGGACAAATCCTCCACATCGCACAGCGAGTGGGTTACTGGCACCAGGGGGTGGTTTTAATTCGTGTTTTTGTGAAGAAACGTTCAGCTGGGTCAGTGACACTGCTCTGCCCTTACCTAGGGAAAATGAGCATAAACTACACACTGCCTGGCAGCAGGATGGCCTCTTGACATGTCTTGAAAGGGAAGCAGGAGGAGGTAGCTGTGATGGGCAGAGAGGCTTTGAAACACATCCCAGGGAAGGAAACATTAGAGCTATAGATATTCATGTGAGAAGTGGTCCTGTCCTGCTGTATCTGCAATAGAAGTGCAGAAAGCTGTCCAGTTTAATGGCACCATCCTGATTCTGGGATGTCCACCAACGACTTGCTGGCTATTCCCAGAGCCCTGCTACAGCAGAACCCTCCATGCTGAAGTTTCTGAAGTATATTTTGTGCTTGGGATCTGGCCTGGAAACTGGAGACTTTTATTTTAGGATATGTGAGAGAGGATTTTCAAAGGCATATCTCATCAAAAGTCAAAGGGAATGAAGAACCTGACCTCCTTGTGTGCAGCTTGGCCTCTCTCCCCAAACTGCTCTGGCTTCCCTTTCAGAACAGCAAAGCCTTATCCATCCTGCTTGGCAATTAATCCAGTTTGTAGCTATCAGGGGTTTTCTTGCAAAAAGCAATCCCAGTGGTCACCTGTGATGTCCAAGTCCACCTTTAACTGTGACACAGCTTGAACCTGCAGCAAAGTTGGTGTGGGAGACACAAGGTCAGCACTGAGATGTGTAACAGCAGTTCTATTAATAAAATGAAGTATCAGTAATTTTGCCAGAGTCTCATAGGCTCCTCCAACCCACCTTTCTGCAGGTGACCAGTCTCATCACCAAACTCTGTGGCTTCCTGAGCAGGTTATCAGCATCTGACCTTCTGCACAACAGCAGATGGCAAGTGATTTTGTATGAGTATCCACAAATATGCAGTGTGAGGAACAATTTTCCAGAAATCATGGTGAAGGGAGAGGAAAGGTTTAGTCTGAAGTATTTTTCCTAAAGCTTCTAATGGGGGGAAGGAGAAAAACAAGAAATGATAAGTGTTTGGGTGGGGGAAGAGGAAGGGAAAACTGCCTCTTAGGGCCTGGGATACAGCACATCTCTGAAACTGCTGAGAGGGATGTAGCCATCTCTGCAAATCAAGATGAGCTGGCTGGCCAATGAAGCATGCCTGGCATTTTATTTCTCATATTGTTTGGAGATAGGGATTCAGCTGAGTGCATTCAGCAAATAAAGATCAAATAACCTGCTGTGAATAATGTTTTAAACCTGGGTTCCTATCAGGATCTAGTTATAAGCCCATATACTCTGTTGGATAAAAAATAAGTTACACATGGCTGGAGGCAGTATTACTTTCTAAGGAAGATGAAATCTGTTTTGAAATAGAAAATGTTTAGTGATTCCCACTCTTCTTTTTTTATTTTTTTGAAAGGGCTAAACCACATAAAGCTGCCTGATGGAGAGGGTGGAGGAGGCTCCACCAGTATTTCACCCACTGCCTCTGGGTCCAGAGCTGAGGATTTATGCTGAAAGAGGGGGTGATTCCCAGGAGGGGAGGTGAGGGGAGCCCTCATTGCCAGCAGGATTGGCTGCTCTGCCTGGAATCCAGCTAACCTCTATTGCACTAAGCTCCTTAGCTGTGCAGAGAAACAAGCCCGTGGTGAGCTGATCCTTTCCCTGTGTGATGACAATCAGCACCTTGGCTGCCAGCCATGGAGGAACCACCAGTTGCTGCTGTTTCTCTCCTGGCTGTGCTCACCTGGAGCAGCACAGGGCTCTACAGCCCCCGGGGTTCTGCAGAGCTGCTTGGGCCAGGTGTGGATGTAGGGTTTGCTTCTGAGGGGCACAAACAGTCCAGGTCATCTTAGTGCAGTGTTGATGGTGTCGATGGAGAAAGGTACCTTTCCACAGCAGTGTGCCAATGCAGCCCTTTCTCTTTTCAAGGAGACTCAGCAACACCTCATCCCTGCATGTGGAAAAATACAATGGAAATAAAGAAAATGTCTACTGAAAGTTTTCATTATTATTTCAGCACTACTTTGACTGTGGCATTTCGCTTGACCCTGTTGTTTTGCTTTCCGTTCTTTGTCCTTCACCTTTTTTCACATGAGTCAAAGCTTCTGGTTTTTAATGAGTCTCAAAGAGTTGCAAAAAAAATCTGCATAAACCCTTAGTATTCCCTCTTCAGTAGTCCTTCAGCCAGACAGATGGCTGAAAAATTTCCCTCTAATCTGTTTTTTTTTTTGAAAAAAAGACATGTTTATTGTGTGAAGTATCTGCTTCACAGCAAAAACTTCAATTATTCCTCAGAAAAACAAATATTAAAAAATGAAAACATTTTGACGGAAACCCTAAATACTTAAGCCAAAAAAAAAATCCGATCCCCAATGTGTGTGTTTTTGTCTCTATTGAAACACTTTGATTTGGAAATGCTGCCACACAGGGGATTTTGTCAGAGCAATTCTCATTCCCATTCCCCACCATGGACTGAATGCCCTAAATCTGCTCCCTCCTGGGTAGTGGGCATGGCAGAGGTTCTGGGGCTCTGCCTTTCCTCTTCAGGGAGGAGGTCCTCAGAGGAGGAGCCTGAGCAGGAGGTCTCACCTACAAAGACAGGGAGAGTGTGGAGTGGTTCAAATCTGACTAGTATGAGATACCACTGGGACATTATTAATATGAAATATCACTGCTTGTGAATATGATATTTCAGGGTTCATATTTCCTTTAAAATACTGAATTCAGAAAAAAGTTATGCTTTTTCTACTTTTGTTAATGACTTTGATGGGGAGTAGCACATCAACCAGCTTTAGTCACCATGAGGTGTGGTTTATCAAGCCACCCACCTCAGGTGCATTTTCAATATAGGCCTGGAGATTCACACATGGGCAACCAGGACATGTTTCCTTTCTTCCATGAGTGGTGAGGGATGTCTGACCTCTAACCCTGCCATGCTGCTCTGCAGCTATTGAGTACTGGGTCCTGGAGCTGAGGAAATGGGGAGGATATTCCTGCTCATAACAGAGTGCTCATATTTGCTTATGCATTAAGATCAAACTGTTCTGCAGAGCATAAACGGAAAGATGGACAGTTTTCAAGTCTCCTGGCAAGAACATATGGGAGAAATGAGACACTTTCTCCACTCCCTCTAGACTGAATGAGTGGTGGGAAGGAGAGAAGGGCTGCAGGTACACCCAGTCCCACTAAGCCAGGTTTATTCTGCCCACTCTCCAGGCTGACCAGCACACAATGCAGTACCATGGCATGGAGCTCAAGCTGCTAAACAAACCCAGGCTGTCAGCATGGTGTATTAGCTCTGGCCCAGTGCCATCCTGATGTGGTCATCCAATTTCTGGTCAGCTCAGCACCTCGTCAGCGCTTGCTCGCCTCTCCTTAGTGGACCCAAGGCAGTCATCTTTCATGCCTCTCTCCTCCTCTCTCTGCTCACCAGGGTTTCATATGCATATTTACAAGACAAACTGGCTTTCCTGATTTATCATGAAAATAAATTTCATGATGAATTAGGCGAAGGTGTCTTGAAAATTTAAGAAGCCTCCAAGTATTTCTCCTGATGCAGCTCAGGCCTAAAATGTTCCTGTTGGGATAAGTGGAAATATATCCCCTGCTTCTTTCAGTCTGCAACTTAAAAAGCAACCCCCAATTTTCCAGCAATAGAGAGAGCTATGAGGCCTGGAGAAGTATCACACTCTTGATTACAGCTTTGCTGAAACACATTGTTCTCATGTGTCTGGAGACGAGATAATAGGCAGTGTTTTAGTTTAAAATAAGAGGCATTTCATGAACAAAGATCCCAGTGTGCAGAGACAGGGGAATATTGAAACTGTCTGTTGGCGCTCTCTAGATTTGCCTGTCAGGATTGTACACCCATTAAATTTTCCCAGAAGTCTCACTTTTGGAGAAGCTGCACCACCAGCTCCTTGCAGTGGATCCAGAGAGTCAGTAGTGCCAGCTGAGAGAAACTTAAGTACATAGAGAAAGAAAAAGCCTTTGTAGATCTGATCCTTGTGTTACTGGATAGAGTAGCTTTTTCTTGCTTTCTTCACCTGCCATTGTGTTGTGCAGTTAGACATTGTAAATAATAATTTTTATCTGCATTTTCTCTTCCCTGAGTTTGAGCTTAGTCTGTTTTCAGCATGGGTGATTTGACATTCAGGCATGTTCTCCTGCAGCAATATAGTTGTTCTTAAAAGTGTGGTAGTGGAATATCTTTAAATACCCAACTTTCTTGTGAATTACTGCAGATCACCCAAAGCCTTGCAGGAAACCCAAGTTTAATGGCATAGTCTGAGATCTGGTGTTGCAAAGGTCCAGAGAAGATGTATTTCCAAGTGACCACTTCATGAAAAGGAAGGCTTTTCCTGTCATGGAAAGAATGTCTGATTGTACTGAGCTTCCACCTAAACTCAGGAGAAGAGAACAGATTAAGAAGCCATTGTCAGTCTCTGAGAGCAGAAGTTGCCTCTTCAGGTGAATCAGCAGCCTTGGACACAGCAAAAAGCAGATCCAGTGGAAGTTTTGTATCTCCAGCTTCAGCCAGAGCTGCTCCATCACCATTTGTATTGCACTGGTTTTGCTGCATGCGGATCACTGAAACAGACCTTGAAATCTGCTAGCAACCAATTGCATTTGAACAGTTCAGATTTAATAATGAATATCTTCTGCTTTTCATTAGGAATGTGCAGCTTCCAGGCTTCCTGATATGAATCCAGAGGAGCTGGCAATAAAGGGAAACCAACAGCCCGTGCATAATGGAACTGGGTTTTATGCCGACACAGCTCCCTCTTTTGTCTGAAACCTTTGTGAGTGGATATAGAACTCACAGGGGACTAATTGTGTAGGATGGCAGGTTCTGTGCAAGGTCCACTTCCCCTACCATGTCCCATCTGACCAGTGTCAGCATCTGCAGTTCCAGTTCTTGGTGTTCTACCTCAGGGATCCACTTCAGTGTATCTTAATCCACCTGAATTGCTCAGCACACAATTTGCTCTCCTCTGACACAAACTTCTGGCCCTCTGGTTTGGATTCTGAGCTCCTTTCAGAATGTTCCAGTGTACACAGTGACCAAGCTGCTCTTTAACTTCACATCTAAGCTTTCCCCAGGGCTCTTCCATGACATTTCTCCTGCCTCTGCCCTGCTGGTACCTTGTTGTCTTTCAGAGTTGAGGTAAATATGATCACTTAGGATTTGGCACACGGGGCAAGATCTTGACTTACGCACCTGGGGAGAGGTTGAAAAATACCTCATTCACACTGCCTTCTGAAACAATCCACTTAAACTGACAAGTCTCCCTAGTGTGTGTCCAAGGGGGAAAAAAAAAAAAAAAAGCATTGTGCTTTGTTTTGAACAGGAAGATGCTCAGTTCAAAGGACCGTGATTTGACACCTCACCCACAACTCAATGGCTGTGATATTGTAGTTTCTTTCCTGTGGACTTCCCCATAGACTTTACTTGCAAAAGACTTCTGTTCCTCCTCCCAGCTCAGCTACAAGCACATGACTGCCTGGTCTGAACAGATGTCACAGTTTAAAAGTCAGAAGTTGAGGCCTTTGCCCAGCTCTGCCACTTACTGGATTGAATGACCATTACTCTTCCATGGGCCATGCCTTCCTCCCTCTCTACAACAGAGTTCAGATCTTCTTTCCTGAGAGCTGGGCGAGTGACAAAAGGGCACAGCACCCGTGCCAGCCATGAGGGGACCTGTTAGCCCATGGCAGGCAGCCAGACAGGCACAATGGGCATGTGCTTGGAAAGAGAGTCCTGAAGCACCACAGAGAAAAACAAGGACACCTGGCTAGAAAAATGCTGAGCAACTCAGAATAGGGGCATCCTAAAAGGATTATCTATCTTGGAGAGGAAAGCAAAAGTATAACCCTCTGTTTCTTTATGCAAGAGGGTGGATTCATCTCACTGCTTTGAGGCAGATATTTCCATTTGAGCTGGGCACCCCAGGCTCCAATTATAGCCAAGGACAGACACAGGCAGTCAGCCTAATGTCTATAATAGCATGAGATGAACTGCACTTTAAAAAGCCTATTATTCTTTCTAGCCTGTAAAATAAACCTATGATGAGTGGATTAGTCCTCCAAATAAGAATATGGAATTAATCCCATTCCTGATTTCTGGGTATCTCAGTGCAGAATTCTCCACCCCCCTACAGTATGATATTGGGTTGGTCACAGAAAGACTCCACAGTTTCCATAAACTGGTTTCTGGTGTGCAGCTTCTGAAATTTTTAACCAGACCAGGCAGCGGGTGGTATAAAATACCTGTGAATTAAGGCTATTTAAACATTTCCGGAACTGTCAATTTTGTTTTCTTGTCTTTCCTGCAACAAACAAGCTAAGTTTCCTATGTCAGGTAATGCTAAGTCATACCTCAATTTTATAAACTTCTTTACATCTTGAGATACTGGTTATTATGGGTGACAGTAATTGAGATGGACTATTGGAGATTAATTTACTGCAGCCTAAGGTATTTATCAGGCCAAATATACGTTCCTTAGCAGCAGTAAAATGAAGTGTGAGCCACGGAGCATCTATCTCTGTCCTTGGTCCATGTGACAAGCCAGTTCTGGAATCAAATAATGCTTTTGGGGACATTTTTATGTTCCATGGACTTTCTGACCCCAGGAGTCTGCAGATTGGAGGCTGAAGTCCATCATGCTGAACTAACAGACACCTTTTCTCACTGCCTTTTGTCTTGACTGTGGGTAATCATAAACTATACAAAATATCCCGAACACATTCTTACTACAGCCTTGGCATGAGTTCTTCCATTTCTTATGAAAACACTGTTCTGATGACATTTCTTCTATCATGGATGACTAATAAATGAGTCTTTCAACAGAAAGATTTAAAAAGGACAAGGCTCCTCCTTTCCCTCCCTGGCTGTGCCACAAAAATTCTTACTAATGTAGCACCCAAGTGCATGACTTTTCAAACTGTTTTGTTTCTTTCACATTTCCATCTACTTCCATGGCATTTCCCTTTCTCTGTGTGTAGCTGAACCCCTGATCTGCTCCTGCCCCTGTGCTGCCACACAGCTCCCACTCACCAGCCTTCCCCACCCCATCAGTCCTTCCCCACCAAAACCCAGCAGGACCCAGCCTGCAGACATGGAGTTAATTTGAGGCAGCAACAATGCTGGAGTTAATTAATCCCACCAAGCCAACGGCAGGAATTTCCTGATTTCTCATTGCTGCTCTCAGCACGTCTGATGAGATGCTCCCACCAGGAAAGGACCTCATCCTGGCCACCAAGGCCATTGCTGGGGAATTCACCCCCCCCCAGTGCCGAGCTGACATTTAAGCTCTGCCTCCTCTCTGCTTTCTCACACAGCTCCAAAGATGAAGGGCAAAAGGGCTTCATTAAACTCCACTCTGTAACAAACCACACACATCTCTCACAGCTGAGCCCTCATGTCCTCAGTCTTACTGGCACTGTCAGGCCTCATAACACTTTTCATTCCCAGGGAATTCACTCCTCTCTCCTGAAAATCAGTAAGTGCTCTGTCACCCTCCCTGATGCTGTGGTTGTCTGCATCCTCAACTGCCAGCAAGCTGCAAAACTTTGGTGCATTTGGATTTTAGCCACTGTGCATCTGTAAGCCCTGAGGATAATCAGTCCCCGCTGAGCTGCAGAGACTGGGAGGCTGCTCCTGTTCACCAACATCTCCCAGAGCTGACGTTGTAAATCACACAGAAAAGGTGCTGTATTTAAAACTGGTAGCAGTGGAGTCAGGACAGGGAACACAGGGAAAGGAACGTGCAAGAAAATTGTGACTGTGCTGCTCCTCATTCCTTCCATCTGTGCCCCAGCTTTGGGGCAATAGAAATCTAACCTTGCTCTGAAATACCCCTATCTCAGGCTCCTGAATGCAGTTTTGTGTCATAAAAACTAGGCTTGTCTCCAGCTGTTTGTTCCAGATTTATGAAGTTTTCTTCACTGCACCTGCTTTCCAGCAGGTTTATTACCAGCAGCTGCTAACAAGCACTGCTGGCTTGGTGGCTCTCCACAATTCCTCTGTTTATTTGCTTGGGATTTTAGTAGGGTTGCCATGTTGCTGGCACTTAAAAATCTTGGTTCAACCAATTGGTTTGAGTCGCTGGCAAGGAAGAATAGAGCAACAATGAATAAATTGTCTTGGAAAACAGAAATACCTATGTTGGAAAAAATTAAGTCTTTCTGTTTGTAACCAAGGCAGAACATTACTCTAAGTAGCTGAAATTCAAGAAGAGGACCGGAGCCCATTCATGCAGCCCTGGTAGTGATTTTAGGCTCTTTGGAAGGAGCCATTAACATTTGTTTAGTTATTTTCAAGCAGAAGTTGGCATTCTTTAATGTGTGAAATTTCCCATAATTTATTGACACTTACACATCTTTCTGTTCTGCAGAAACACTGCTGGTTTCAATTAGCACAAATTAATCAATAGCGGGGGGGCCACGCTGAGATCCAGTGAAAGGCAGGTGAGAAGCGCTGGCTGCATGTTAAACACAGAGGTATGTAAAAGTGTCAACTGGAGATGTGCTGTGGAGCTGAGCAGCGGGGCAGGGAGCAGGGGGAGCTGCACAGCTCCAGGGCTGCAGCACAGCGTGTGCTGCGTGCTGGAAATGCCTGGTTTTAATTATGGCTGCAAAACTTTAATAAGTGAGTGTGTGTGTGTGTGTGTGTGTGAGACAAGCCTCCCCTTGTGCCTGCTTCACAGATGATGAGAGATGTTTCAGCTCCTGCTTGCCACGGCATGGGATCATTCAGGGTTTGTTTAATCTCAAGCTGGAGAGCTTGGTTTTGCTGGGTTTGTCGGTCAGAGAGGGACTGTATCAGTTACACCTGCACAGAGTTAGTGGTGCATGAATCTGCCTGAGGTTCTCTATGGGTCCCTGGTCTCAGCTTCCTCACACATCCCTGCCCCTGTGCCCACTTCTGCAGGTACTGCCAGAACCAGATGCCCTGGGCTCTGGGGCATCCTGGTCCCCCAGAAAATTCTGGAGTTTTGGCCATTTTCAAAGCACAGCCCTGATGCTCACTGCTATATCTAAGGTGGTGGTCAGACCACCATCCTAGAGCTGTCAGTGGAGACAATCAGGGACAATAAGAGGAAAATCAGTGGAGAAAGCATTTTTCACTTTAAAAGGCATAGCTTGTTTGAATTAACACAGGGATTGTGTGATTTTAGTTGGATAATCAGATACAACTCTTGATTTTCTCCTCTGGTCACAGAGCAATCTGACAGCTCTGAGCAGGACCAGCCTATCATAGAATCCCAGAATGGTTTGAGTTGGAAAGGACCTAAAAGATCATCCTGTTCCAACCCTCTTGCTGTGGGTAGGGACACCTTCCACCAGACCAGCTTGCTCAAAGCCCATCCAACCTGGCCTTGAATGCTTCCAGGCATGGGGCATTCACATCTTTTCTGGGCTGCCTGTTCCAGTGCCTCAACACCCCTAAAGTAAATAATTTCTGCTTATTATCCAACCTAAATCTACTCTCTTTCAGTTTGAAGCCTAAGTTACTCTTTTACTCCTTTTTTTTCCTCTCTGTTTTGTGTGCAGGCAGGGCTTTCCCTACTGCAATTCTTCCAGCTCCTCTGTGCTGGTGTGTTTCTGAATGTCCCTACGAAGCCATCACAGCATCTGCAACCTCAGCACAGACACCCTTACACCTTGTCCAATGGTGCTCTCACTGGATATGATAAGCCACATTGTACCTGCTTTTTTTCCACATCTGCAGGATCAAACCATTGCAAACTCACATGTTTCTCTCTTTGTCTTTCTTCCTGCCATATCCCAAGCAGAAGCAGCAAAAATCATTCCAAGATCAAAACCTACTTTCTAATATCCAGCTTTGGTTGATGATGATGTAGGAAGCAGAGAGAAAAGAGACAGCTTGATTTTCATAGGCTAGGTGTTGACCCTGCTGGGCTTAGTGTAGCATGAAACTAGTTTTGACTAGTAAACTGAATAAATATACCAGGGAAGCTGTGGAGGGGCAATATATATGCAACACTAAGGTGCCATTTTTACAAAATAACTTTGATTCATCAGAGGGCTAAGCTGATGCCCAGTGCATTAGAAATCCTGTGAACAGGAGCTCAGGGAAATATTTAAATTCATAATCTGTTTGGAGGAAACGGCTTCCTCTTCTACTTCAAAATGTGAAGCCATTTGGCAGAGCAGCTCAGGGCAAAGCCCATGGGATATGGTGCTGCCAGGCAGCCCATGGGATGCAGCAAGGAGGTGAACAAAGGCCTCCCTGCTGCACTGTCAGGTCTGCAAGAACCAAGAGAGTCCCCTGCACCATAATGTGGTAGAAGGCGTGTTATAAATGCAACGGCAAAAATTGGATTAATAAAGAAACAATTTATTAATAAAACAATCCCAATCACCAATAAAGAGAGAAACCACAAATAGGACGGGCAGCGCAGCGCTGGGTGGATAAGGGGTCCGTACTCTAAGGTACAGATTTCCCAAATCCACACGGAGCAGATCGCAGCCCAGGGTTTTATAGGGTTTTTCGTATCCCGAAGCAAAACAGGTGCATGGAATAGTCCGGCAAATAGTCCAAATAATTTTTGGATGGGTTTCCCGGATTTGTCGAACTTTGCAAATTGAATTCTGGGAATGTTTCTTTCACATGCAGGTGGGGCTCGCCGGTCCATGGTTATTTCAATGTGTATTCCTCAGTGGAGAATTCCCCTTCGTTCGGGGAGGAATTTCTCTGCCTGGGTATGATGCCGATTCTTATCTGGGTTGGCCAGTGTCTTTCTTTGTTCATCCTGATGGCTCCTGTCCCGTTCTTTGTCCCGGGGGTGGGAGACGACAGCAGCCTGGCTTGGAGGGAATTTTCTACAGACTATACCTTTTCACATTTTTATATTAACACCAATCTAACATATGTTTCTATACTCTTTTATCACGAATTTTTACTCCAATGTCACATTTAACACAGGAGCAAGAGCTTCCCTTCCTTTGTTAGCAGAAAAATTGTGTCCTGTGAAATTCCATCTAGGTAAAAACAGTAAAGTAAATGGTTGGGAGCTGGTTTCTTTGCAGTAGAGGACTTGAATGAAGGGCGATAAAAATAATGGTTATTTCAGCTCACAGAAACTCTTCCCAGGCAGGGTCCCATGGTTCTGGCATGTCCTTCAGTGCTCAGTGCTCTGGCAAGAGACTCATCTCTCTGGATCTGCACCACGGCACCATCCAGGGCATAGGACTAAAATGTTGACAGATTTAAATTTCAGGTATGTCACAAAGCAAGATATGTTCTGGTTGAATCCAGACAGATCTGGAACTGATGCTCAGCTTTTGGATCAGCTCAACTGATCCAAACTCAAGGGTTGCTCTGCCTGTGACTCCAGTGTGAGTCTACCTCAAAGGGCAAATCCTGTTCTTTGTTCCCATGGAAGGGGTGCTGAGAAGGACTCCTTATGTTACCAGGATTTTTATGGCTGCACAATGAAAGAAGCATAGACTCAGCAGACATCCTACTCTGCTGTAGTGCGCATCCAAAGTTCTATATGTTTTGTTATTAGTTTTGTAATGGTTTATCCCTACACTCCCCATCCCCAATTCCCTTTGGACTTTTCCTGGTGATAGATCCTGTCAATCACTGCCACCATGCCCTAAGCCTGAAAAGTTCTAGTAAGGCTTCAGGGTGACTCAGCAAGGCATGAAGTTCCCCACTCCCCTTTCTGTTCATAGATGGCCCTGCCAATTGTCCCCTGTTCTTAGTCACTCCCCCCCTCCCTTCCCCAGGATTGGTTCTGGGTATCTCCTTGCCCGGGAGATGCCTCTTGTACTTAATGGGCAATCTGAGCCCTGGAGCCTCACTCTTCACATGGGTTTCAGGGTTAACTAAACCTATCTGCTTCCCGCATGAGAGTCCTCTTTCTTCCATGCTGTAACCATGTTTCAGCCTGAGGTTCAGACCCACCAAACATCAAAGGTACAAGGCTGTACCCTCCATATGTGGACTAGTGAGAGAGGCAGCTGGTAAAGCTGCACTGGACACCAGCATCCTTCTCAAAATAATTTTGAAGCTGTATCTTCCCTGGAGGGAGCCAAAATGGCCAATCTCTGTGCATGTTCCAACCTGGTCAGATATAATCCCAATCTGGCATAAAAGCATATGGTCATTTTAGCAGGATGCTGTTCTCTCCTTAATGAAAACATTCCCTTAAAGGATTCTAGCACGTCTTCACAAATTATGGGACATTTTAATTCCTGAAGCAACAGGCAGTTATAAAAAAAAAACTGCATCTGTTGTCTTCATTAACACTCCAGTGCCTGACTGTGATTTTTTGGATTGCCCTCGAATACATGGACTGGGAATTCTGCTGTCCAAAACTCCAGTCCCTGCATGGTGAGGGTTCCCCTCACCAAGCTGGGTTAGTCTGGAGGTAAAGGAACCACCTTATTTGTGCACAACATGGCAGATGCCTGCTCATAATCGAAGAAAATCAGGGCTCCTACCATTGCTGTCCTATGGTAGGACAATAAGCAGCTGGATTGAGGTCAGTAGATTTTGTGGACAACAGGACACTCTCTATATATTTTTCCTTCTGAGCAACAATGGCTTCCACTGAGAAAAGAGCAAATACAATAAAGAAAAAAATCTTTTCATATTGAAATACATTTTTCTATTAAATATAGAGGTCAAAGGAGGAAGACTGAGAGTGGAAGAGATCCTGGCAAAGGTTTATTTAATATAAGCTACATTTATATATTTTTTTGAGTTACAGAGGATAAATTGAGCATTTTAATGTATTCCATAATGCTGCAGAAACATGACCTTGAAGTTAGCACAGAAATCTATTTCAGCTTTTATTTAGCAGTTGTGTAGCCTTTCAGAATATGGACTTTAATAGGAGTAGAGTTAACAACCAATTGTCTTCACTCAGGCATGATCATAATCTGATTCATGAACACATACTCTGCTCTATTGCTATTTGTTTAATTTTCCATCTTTTGAAATAAGTGCTCAAACCCCTATTCTGGCTCCTAGATCAAGACTTAGGGCCCCTGCCTGTTTTATCTGCTTCTGTGAAGGAGAAGCACTTGGGAGAAGAGAAGCACACTTCAATCACTCAGAGAGCTTTTGCTGCTCTGAGGAAACTTCCTCAACCCACAGTTCTTCCCAAATTGATCTGTTTTGCAGGCATTTTCAAGAAAATAAAATCAGAATATTTTTTCCTTTATAATTCATTGAAATATGTGTCCAACTTAAAGAGAGTTTTTAAAAAAAATGTTTCAAGTTGCAAAATTCACTAAAATTGGTTTCTCTGTGTGTCTCTCTGTCTCTCTCTTTTTTTATTTATTTATTTTTTTTTTTTTAAGGGAAGCTATTTGGTAGACATATATTTTGGTAGGAAAAAAAAAATACTATGATGAAGGAAATTACAGAGTATGTGCAGAGTATGTTTTTGCCCAGCCCATGATATACCAGGATAATAGCAGCTACCTCTCATTAAAATCACACTTAAGAAAAACAATAACTTTGCAACAGTAGACAAACAACTTGCAAAAATATAAAGAATGAAGAAACAGCAACAAGCAAGCCCTGTTCCAGTCTACTTGCTGGCTTCTTGATTGATAGACTGGAGGAAAGAAGCAGCATCTCTTGATTTCACTGCTGGGCTCCTTTTCTGCCTGCCTGTCTGGAGGCAAGTGATGGCTGAGCGCAGAGCCCTGCACCTGCTCCATCAGATGTTGTTTCCTCAGCATCACCGTTATCACATCTGAAAGCCACATCCAGAGGTCTCCTGCACTGCCCCATCCCAGAGGCTCAGGAGGTCTGATCAAAGAGGCTGCCCTCTCTTTCACCTTCCAGTCACCTCTGGCGAAGGGAAGGGAAGAGAGAGGACGCACAGGGGAGGAAGGAAGTCATAGCAAGTGGTGTAAATGAACAGAGAAGGAAAAAGTTATCCACCCAAAAAAGACATACTCAGAATGAGTGTGCCTGACAAACTGTCACTGCCGGTGTCCTTCACTTCCCTCGCTGTCATTTGTGATTCATCAGAATCAGAGAGAAGACTCAGAATCATAACAGGGTGGCATCTTCCATCACAAGAAACTCCGTTCTTCTAATTAACTTTCCCACTGACCCGGAGACAAACACTCTGTGTGTGTGTGTATGATGTGCAGAGAGCGTCTGAGAGGGGGATTGCACTCTGATGTCTCCACGTTTAAAACACTGCTGTTTGATTGGTTTGTGGGGAGAGGGGGGGATTAATTTGTGCTGCTAAAGCATGCATGGATAGTCCTTAAATTTGCTTGAAACAGAGCTTTCCCTTGCCTGCTGTGATCTGCCCTTGTCTGAAGGGAAATGTACTTCCTGTGCAGCACAGCAAACAGCTTGGAGAGTCCATCCAGATGATTCTGAAGGAGTTCTCTGAGTCCTTTTGTGTGAAAAACAGATTTCTGGGCCTCATCCCTCTGCCATGGATGTTGGCTTTACACAACTGTTACCAAACCCATCCCTCATCCCTCTTACAGACAGGCAGGTGGAGGCCCAAAGCTGTGCTCCAAGGAGGACCATGCCAAATCAGACCAAAGATTTGGCTCATGCCACCTCTTTTCTTAAATAATAATTGATGTTCAGGAGTCATTCTTAAAAACTGGGTGGAAAAACAGGTGTAAACCTCTCAATTTCTTGGTCAGTGGTTTGTGGCTCAAAGAATCCCATAGATTTGGGGAAAGGTGATATTCTAATCTGCCCAGGGACTGAGTTGGGGATAGGTCACAGGAATCCATGTGCACAAAAACAAGGTTTAAGAAAGCTTCAAGGTTTCCAAAATAAGATTGCAAGGCTTTGAAAAAGATATGCTAAAATATAGACAGTCAACCATTGCAGAAAACTTGATATTGAAGAACTGATTTATTATTGATGCCATGAGATGAAATAATTTTTTAATGTTCCTTTTGTAATTGAGCAGTAAGATCCTAATGGACTATAGCCAAACTGGACCTAAATGTTAGAGAAAGCTACCCTGAAAGCAGTAACTGCCTGATGCAACAGCCTGGAAATCTTGGGGTGACTTGACATAAATTAACAAGAAGAGGTTTATAATGCATTAAATATGACAATTAATCTTACAGTCAGTGAAGCAGCTTCTCTGTGAGTTATTTTGATGTCAAATTACATTTTACTTTACTCTCCCTGGATCCCCTGGTCTCACTCAAGATGCAATAAATTTTGTATTCACAACACCAATCAGTAGAGTAAAAACTGTTAAAGAGGAAGGTAAAAATGGAGTTGCTTATTTAGAAAATAGCTGGCTGTAGCAACCTTATATAATCTATGTCTCTCAAAATCACTTATTACTTTAAGGAGGTGAGATTGGTGGCCACACCATTTATGTGAAGCCTGTCCAGGCTGCAGGCTGTTTCTTAGGGCTGCAAACAATTCTCTGTGGAACCCACATGCCACAATGCCAGATAAAGCTCAGCCAACAGTGCTGCTTCTGCCATGAAGCACAAAGCCTTACCACAGTTATTATGTTCAATTAGTTTTCCTGTCTAGTTTGAGCAATTACATGTGATGACTTTTTTTTTTTTAATGAAATATGCTTACAATACATCCTCCCTTCCAATTTCTCATTGTATGGATAAGATTATTTCTTTATACCATGTATGAGGAGATCAATGGCAAGCTAAGCCCATTGCAGAGCCCACCGTGTGCCTGGTAGGCACTTTAAGAAGTTTATGAGGGCAGCAACTTGTCATTTGACTGGTCATTTGCAAAAGATATATGAAACAGTCAGGCAAGCAGAGGATGAAGTGTCGTTTATTGCAGGAAATTTGATGGGTCCTTCCATGGAGAGAGAATGAGGATGACCTTGAGGCTCATCAGCCCTGCTGAAAACAGGCAGATGAGATTAAAACAGTTGTCAGTATTTGTGCACATGCAGCCAGAAGTTCAGGGAAGAGCCAGTAGAGCCCCATCAATGGGAGCTGGGATCAACTATAAAGATGGGTAAAGTGGATAGAGTGTATAGATGAAGAAGGCGTTTACATAAATTTGACTAACACATGATCAGTTGATTGGGAGTCACCTTGACAGCAGAGCCCTCAGTTCCCTGGTATGGAAGGTCGTGTCCTCCACCTCAAGCATTGGCCAATATTTCTGGAGGACCAACATTCAGGCACTAGAATCTAAATGCTCTTTTGGGTTTTCCAGACTGTTTAGTTCACTGGGCTAGAAACAACCCTGGTGTTCAGCAGGGCATGAGGGGATGTCTGCTCAGAGGTCATGGATTAATTTATTTAATCTATAAATTAGGAAAAAATACTGGCCTCAAATGTAAACAAGACAGATGCTGAGGAAAGGATTGCAAGCCAAAAACCATTAGAAGGAGCTTGCACACCCTGTGTGTGTGTGTTAGCCCTGGGGTCAGCAGAGTGGGGGGCCTGGGGACGCCTGATTGCTGACGTGAGATGAAAAGCTCTGCAGCAAATGGGCCCTGATTTCACCTGAACTCAGCTGCCAGGGGGGCTGTTTCTGAACGGCCAGGTGTGGCCTTCTGCCCCAAGCTTTGCCAACTTGCACATGGCTGAATGAATCTACTAAAATGATCAGCTGGGAAATAGCTAATATCGTTAAATACCATTTAAGCTGTCATTTTTATGTGTAGAGTCAACACCCCTCATGATGAATGGGTCAGCTCTCACCTCAGGGAGTGATCATTGCAGGTGTGTTGCTGCCTTGGAAAAACATCAGGGTCTTGCTTTGCCCTGGCTTATATTTAAGCCTACAGCACAATTTATGTAAAGGCAAGATTGGGCCCTTAGGAACCATGTCTGTCACGAGGTGCATGAGAAAGAATAAAGGAGGAAGCCTGATGTCAGATTTTTGATTTTGCTGAAGTTTCAACACAGCACAAATTCCCAAAGCTCCAGGAAGGAGTGCTGAAATTTTCTTTAGCAAACTAATGATGTTTGAGGCTATTTTTCTTGTTGCAGACAACTGCACACCAATAGCAACAAAAAAAAAGAGCCCAATGAACCTGCAGAAACGTATGGCCCTAATGAAGATGAAAGCCTCTCTTGCAGCCACCTTGCGTAGAAACACACACAAAAAAAGGAGAAAATTAAAAAAAGAAAAGACAAGGTGGCAGCTGCTTGGAGAGATTTCAGACACACAACTGGGTCTGCAAAAAGGAAGAAAGGAAGGGAAGGAAGAAAAAGCTTTTCCCCTGGGGTTCTTCTACAGGATCATTCTTCATTGCAGCTGAGTTTGCATTAAATGGCACAGCTGGTTGGAGGAGGAAGGCTTCTGGGTGGAGGGAATACAGAGATATATATTTTTAATGGGCTCATAAGTTTCTGGAGAGAGAAATGAAGAGCTGTTAAGCTTCTTGAGCTGAATAGTTCTTCTGATTCCAAGAGCCCTGAGTGTTGCATTGCCTCTGGTGATTGTCAGCTCTCTGCGATCTTCACTCCATTTGTTATTTTATTTGTGTGAGAACAAACAGCCTATCCCCTGATAAGATTTACAACTAATGCTGAGTGGGATTGTACAGAAAATGCCAAAACTTGTACTGTAAGGCTTGTTGGTTTTCACTGAGATCTGTTTCAGGATAGAAGACATTAGTTTACCAGCTTTCTCCTCTGGAAGCTGCCTTCAGGGCTCAATTTTTAAATTTTTTCCTGGTGAAAGAAGTTTGTCTTTTATCTCCAGCCCCTTGTGATCTCTTGGAGTGGCAGGGAGTGTCAAGCATGGGGCTCACTGACTGAGTTTTGTGGGTAGGCAAGGATGGAATGGCAGAAGATGCTGCCTGTCAGGTCTGAGGTGGGTTGGTGGAGCTCTGCTGCAGCCTCTCTGTCCACATCCTCACCAGTGCCACAACACAGAACTGACATTTCCAAGAAATAAAACTTTTTACACTCTGGCAAAACATACACAAACCCCAGTTGCCTAATGAATATTGTTTTCCAGTGATGGGGAATGAAACTTACCAGCAGTGGACTTTAGTTCTGCCTTCAGTCCTTCCGTTAAAAGTCATTGGGTCACCCTGAATTCAAGAGCTGAGTTTCAGATATTTTGTAAGGGGTATAGTTTGGAATAAGAAGAGCTCTTGAAAGGGATGATAATTTCTGCTCTGACTGTTCCTTGCATTGCAGTGGTGCCTTTGGATTTAATTTTCAGAGAGGGAGTAGACGTGCCAAGTACTGTCCGGACTCAAAGCAGCACAGCCCAGGAGGATAATATATACCTTAGGAAAGAGCAGAAATGTCTGACTTGCTAATAACAATGAAAACAATTTTTCCAGGGACTTTATCTGGAAAATATACAAACAGGAGAAGGAAATGAAAAGGACAAAGCTCCAATGCTTAAAGATGTTTCAAAGGCACAATTTGAGCTGCAAAGAGGAAAACAAAAAAGGTGGAGAGAAAAAGAAAAATAAATCCCTGTCTTACGAGGCTGCTGCTACAGGGTCATTCTTCATTGCTGCTGCTGCTGATTCTGCATTAGAGGTGGAGCTGATTAAAGATTTGGTTTTGGGGAAGGTTAGGGGTGAGGTAATACATGGATATATATTTTTAATGGGCTTGTAAGTTATTAGAAGGTGAGATGAAGGGCTGTTCAGCTTCTATGGATGAAAAGTTCCCAGAACCTTGAATGCTGCAGACTTTTTACTAATTGCCTTTATGTCCTCAGTCTTTAGTCCTGTTAAGATTTTATTTGTACACTGACCAAGAGGAGCTGTCCTCTGTTAAGATTTGTGACAAGTGTTTGTTGTTTGTCCCCAGCACAGACTGCACCACTGCTGATGATATCCATAAAACATTCTCTGGTTGGATACAGGTCACTTTGACATGGAACTGAAGACATGTAACTGCTCCCCACCATAGCACAATAAACTCTTCTACCTCTGGTTTGATGATACAACAAATCCATTTAAGTTCCCAGCACAGGAACTAGGTATGTTGTGGCTGAATGAGGCAAAGCACTGATTCGGTGGGTGCTTGCTCTGAAAGTTCAGATTTGCTCAAATCCTACTGGTGGGATGACTGTGCGTCAGCTGGCTTTCTGCAGGACCTGGTGCTACACTGATCCTGCAGCATCCTAAAACCTGGAGAAACTTTACATTGCCCTCTCCAGCTGCTAACAGAAATACAGCCTTTTTCCAGACCAAACTCAGCCCCTGAGACTGAGCCTAGTCTTAGGACCAAGGGTTTAAAGCATTGGCTTATGAAGTTATCTGTAGCTGGAGTGCATCACACCAACATGTTCACTGCAATTCAAGGCTGTGCAGCTACTTATACTGTCTATGTCACATATTGCTGCTTACTAAAGTCGTATAGTTGGGGTAAAATACATCTCGTAGCTGCATATTTCTTTTTCTCTTAAGCAGTAAGATGTTTCTGGCTAGGAAGAGGGCTTATGTGCCAAAAAACCTTGGCTGCAGTGTACTTTTTCCATTGAATATAAGATAAAAAAGAAAAAAGAAAAAAGATTACGCAGGTTTCTTCTTCCCACCTGTCTGGCTCAAGTGGTTTAATGAGATTTAAAATAAACAAAAATTGCTACACAGGCACCTCTTGCCCTCTTCCCTGAGAACCAGCCCTGGAGATGTGGAGCGTGGATAGAAGAATCATTAGAGTGTGATAAATAAACCTATCATGGGGATAACAGAAGTCCTGGGCTACACGTATCAGGTAGATGGAAGAAGAAAGAGGTCACACCAGTGAGGTGAAAGGGCAGTGTAGTGTGCAGGTAGTGTTTTAAAAAGGAATTAGTTAAAGAAAACAAAACAAAACAGAAAAAAACCCCCACAGAGTGAAAATAATCCCAAGAGGTGGACAGAAGAAGAAAGGACAAGAAAAGACATTTATTCGAAGCAAAATTATGGGGCTAATTACAGTGAGCAAGGGTATGGGGAATGTAGGAGGGAAGAAAAAAAAAAAGGAAGCAAAAAAAACTATACCACAAAGCCAAAACATGTTGGTGTTTACAGGGAGAATCTTACCAGAAAGGCTTCTTGATGTCTTGACAGCTTTGGTGAAATCCTGCTTTACTCTTCATTTTGTTAATTGAGATTGTGAAGATATTTGACTGTAAAACAGAACTTTTTTGGTTATTGTTTTCTTTTTAAATGGAATATTTTTTTTTGTTTTAATGAGCAATAGGGACAGGAACACCTTGTTTTCATTATTTTTCCTTTCTTTTAACATTAGTAATGTACAACAAAGAGAAGAGAGATAAGATAGGATTGCTATTCTTAGTGCCTAATGCAGATTCTTGTGAATGTTGGAATAAAGATATGTGGGCTCAGATTGTCTTTCCCTCATTTACACATTTCTCTTGATAGAAATTACAAATTCATCTTTGCCTCCGCCTGGATTCCTCTATTTTTCATTTAATTTTCAATGGGTTTTTTTTTGTGTTACTTTGTGTTTCAGACCCAGCATCTTTCTGTTTCTATTGACTCTGACATTGATTCCCTCTGGTGGGTCAGGATCATCACTGGGGCTGATTGGATCTTTTGGGCTGTTCCTCCTGTGGTCACTCCTTCTCTTCCAGACACTGGGTGTGAACTCGTGATTTTGTGGTTCACAACATCACTGCACCAGTAGCAAAAATCTGAAACAATCAGCCTTGCCCAGAAGAGGAGGAGGCACCTGATGATTTGTAGAGTCACAGCATGTCTTGTTGGTCTCTTCAAATTGGTCACCAGCTCTACAAACCTCTGCTGCAAGTGTTCGTGTTGCAAGATCAGGGGATGTGTCATGAAAGACTAGGACAAAATCCAAGCAAAAATAGATTAAACCAATGTCTGAAGCACTAAGTGGGCTTTGGATTAAAAGATTTGGATCCAGAAGAAGACTGTGATGTGGGGATATTCCTTTGGGGCAAGAAGGAGTGGCTTCCTTCTCCCCACTACATCATGCAAATTCATGGTGCATTATGAATTTACGTTTATTTGTATCTCTTTGGGTAAAGTGGAGAGCTGAGTTGAAGAAAAATTAAAGTTTTGTTAACCACAAGCTTTCAGAGACCATTTTCACAGCATGTCAAAAGGAAGATCAGTTGGTCTTTAGGGCAGGCATATTTATGAAGAGGTACCCAGAGCCATTTCAGAAATTAGTGCTTGCCTGGAGAACCTGTTTTTCAATAGAGCAGAGAGGCATAAAAAGTCCCCATGGATTTCTCTTGCCACGTACTTCTGAAATGCACCACACTTTGGATGAATATCACCATCCAGCACTGACTGCATGTTGCTCCTCCTAGGATGGGACCACTACCCCCATTGTTACAAAGCCATGGGCAAAACAACAAAGAAAATGTCCTTCAAAGCTTTGTTAATAAGTGGTTTTTGAGATTCACAGTATTTTGCTTTGTGGTTGCTCTGTGCTTAGAGGTTGTTCTATCATCTGCCCTAGATAGAACATGATTAATAAAGAACTGTTTTAATGTAATTTTTGCCGCTGACCTTAATTGCACAGGTCAGAAATGAAAGCAGCTCACCATATGCCAGACATTAAGGTCTTGAGCAATTCCCCAGCAAACGTTACACTCCCAGGATTGGATTGGAGCACAGCCAGTCTGCCCTCATTGAAACTTATAAATTGCCTTTATCTTGCTGGCAATGTAAAATTAAATTGGTATAAGGGATATCGCATTGTTGATGAAGATGTACAAGGCAGAGTTAACTCTAATACAGTGAACTTATCACGAGATATGAAAAATGTCTTAATTGGCTCAGCACCTTCCTTGCATGGCCTTGAAGAAACCCAGTGTTCCTGAAAACCGCAGGAACATTAAAGGAAATCGTCTTTGTTCATTCTCTTTGTGTGTTTTTGTACAGCTTTTCCTATACTGCTCATGGATGGTGGAGCACAAAACAGGATGTATAGTAGTTTAGATGACACTTAGCAAGCTATGGTTGTATTAAAAAAGTGTGATATATTTATGGCCCGCAATCCTTCTCTTGCTACAATTCTTCCCTCAGCTCTATTTCTGTCCAGTGTCCATGGAGAACTCCTTTTATCAAGTATTCTCATCTCTAGCTATAGTGACAATTGCATGATGTAAATGTAGGAGCAGCAGGGAATCATTGGGTAGAGATGAAGTCTGGTGAACACTAACCCTTCTGGGCTCTCTCAGCATTTAACGTCAAAATTTAGAAGTAAATGACAATGAAAATCCTTCCAGTAATTTTCTCTTTTCATGAACCCAATCATAGAAATTAAAATCAGCCAAGACCTTTTGGGTCAGTGTGTCCTGCTTCCCTTGAGCCAGAGTCCTTGTGGTCTGTTACTTGTCTTTGAGAGAAGATTGGGAAGTTATTGTATTACTCTCTTGTTACAATCCCTCTAGAATTATAATCACATTAATGTAATTGTGCCAAACTGAGGCAGACATTTTCCAGAGAGGGAGAGTGAGGAAGGCAGGGTGTGTACTCTCAGGGGTTTATATTCCCAAACAGCACAGCTACGCAGAGACTGCTGAGCCCTAAAGCAGTGGGGCCTGTTCAGCTGGAAGGGACCAAGGAGCACACTAGAAAAGCCATCAAAAATCCCAGGGGTCTTTACCACTCCTGTGATGGATGTGCATGTAGTGATGGAATTGTGTTACACACACAGAGGAGACATCATTGCCAGCAATTCCTTGCATGCCTGCTCCCCAAACCAGAATGTTGTGCATTCTGCTATGAGCTATAGGGCTGTGAGCCCTGGAGTCTTTGTGGAAAAGGGCACAGGCTTCTGGCAGCTACACCTGCCAGGGAAAAATAGGTTGGATGAGTGAGAGAGATAAGAGAGAGACCGGGCAATGAGCTCTGAAACTCTCTCAGTCAGCTGTCCTTGACCTTGGGTGATGTGTGTAACTGGCCAGACCTTCTGGGTGCTTGATTGCAGAATCATGAAGGGATTTATGCCCTCAGCTGCCGCACGGACACTTGCCCACTGCCCTTGACAAGAGATCCGAGCTCTCATAAGGTGTAAAGGTGGCTGAATATTTCCCCTGTGTCCCTAGAGACGGTTTCAGCACTTGAAGACTGATGCTGCCTCTAGCACTGAACTTGGAATGAAGTCAGTGCACTTTGCACACTCCTTCACTCACATTTATATCAGTCAGTATGGACCATATTCAGTTTTGGAGGGTTCCCACAGGAGCCTTCTTGTGAGTTTGGGTGTCTGAAAATTGGCAGTCCTCAAAGTGCCAACAGTAAGATCTGGTGCAGGGTCAGGGAGAGGAGGGGGTACCCCACAAACCATCCAGCTGGACACAGGAGGAATCAATACCTTGCAGCCCCTAGGTGTTAAGGTGACAAGCTCTAATAAATGCAGCAGATGGGGATCTGGTGGAGAGTCTTTAGTAGGCTGGCTGAGTGCCTGACAAACCACAGGGAGAAAATCACAGTATTAAAAGAAGCCCCATGCAGAAATGCACTGAAACACTGCCAGCAAAACATCCGACCAGCTCGCCAAAGGGCTTCCTGCACAGCAGAAGTCAAACCTGCTGCCTCCTGCACCTCCTTCCTCCCTTTTTTTCCCAGTCCTGATTCCATGAAAGAGCCTTGGTGAGCATCTCATCAAGCATCCATCTCCCACCCTGCTTCACCTCGTGTTCTCCTAGACCCTGAGGGGTGAACAAGCAGCATCCAGGTTGTACATGGGCCATGTCTGGAAGTTTTTAAAAAGACTGAGAGAGAGAGAGAGAGAGAGAGAGAGAGAGAGATTTCAGCAGAACATATCTGTTAACTGGCTTCTTCACCTAATTAGCTGTGGAAAAGTCACCAGATGGACACAGATTTTAATGATGGCTTCATTCAGAGTCTTGGAGGAGTGGGCTGGATATAAGAAATAATTATCTTGACTTTTAGATGTAAAAGGATGCTATTTTATTCTGCTTTTTTCCCTCTCTAGTTCATTTTTAATGAAAGAGAGGAACAGTGAAATTCAAAACATCAAATAAAAAAAAGAAGGTTGACAATCCATCGTTTAATCTCTGCTTAGTGCCAGCCTGGAGTGACATTTCTAAGGATTGGTTTGATGGGAAGTTTGTTTGTTCATAAATTGCCACAAAATGGCATTCTGAGTTTAGCCAGGGAATTTCCCCCTCCCCCTGTGCACTGGGAGGAAAGTTAAAGCTGTATGATTAAATGCTACAGGGGATGGAAGTGTGTTTTCATTACACAGAGAGGAATATGGATAGGAAATGTCACTTTCACAACTGTTCTCCTTCATACCCTTCATGCCCCTGGATCCTACACTACGGACAATAAGAGACATCAAGGGATCATGAGAGCATTTCCACGGGTGTATAGTTGCATCAGAAGGAGATAAAGACCTAAGAGGGGCTACTGGGACCCTCGTTTAGCACAGAGAACTGAGCCTGTGCCTGCAGGACAGGAGAGCCCTCACCACTGGTGAGTGGGTGAGGGAGGGTGGAGAAAAAGGTGGCAAACAGAAGAGCTGGAAGAAACTGGAAGGTGACAGAGGACAACTGCAGTGGTGGCAGGGCTGGCCGGAGATGCACCGCCACAGACAACTCTGCCTTTGTGGTGCAGGGGACAAAAATTCATTTCTCTACAGGCCTCCTCCAGCCTGCTTCCATCTGGCTGTGGATAGGAAAAATGTCATGAGCAATCCAGAGCACTGAGCAGCTGCAGGCATGAGGAGAGAGTTTTCCGGAGTTAGGATTAAAGAAAAGTGAGGTTTACCAAATCAGCAGCATCCCAGTGAGAATGTGCTTTAAAGGAATGCTATGCTTAGGTCTGGGGTATGCTCTGAGTAACATCCACAGCGTGCCTTTGATCATATTGATCTGGGTCCAGTTATAGTCTTACAGCTGGTGGCTGGAAGTGGATTTCAATTCAAACCTTATTAGCAGCATGGACACTTAGACCTGAAAAGGGTGAATGCACATACACATCTCAGGGACCAGCCTTTTCTGGCCCTGATCTGATTTTGAGGGCAATCCATTTTTTTTTCCAGCAAGTCGCTCCCATTTTCATCAGTGCTCCCCAAGCATCTGATACAAAAGGAAGAACACAAACTAGATTCAAAATATAACAAATTGCCACATTTCTTTTGAAATTACTCTGATGACTGGGAACTTGCAGTATATGGCTCTCAAATTTGGCTGCTGTCATTCAAATTGAATGCAGTCTCTGGGGACAAGTTTTGCTTTCCTGTATCATAGTGAAGGGCCTGATAGTAGAGCACACTGAGGGAAATGCACTATATATAAAAGAATAGAGAATCAAAAGACAAAAAAGCCTCCAGTTTCTGAGAGCTTACACAGGCATCTGGATAAGTGGATCCTGTTATCCATGATTGAAATAACTGGGACCTCTGAAGTCCAGAAAATGAGGAAACCACTTGAGAACATTGTTGGAGAGGCTTTAGCATTCACTCTGCCAGGGTAGCACATGAGACCAGTCTTTCACACAGTGCTCCAGCCCTTTCTGTGCAGCTGCTGTGCAGAAGAAAATTTGCAGAAATAGAAGTTGATGGGAAAATTCAAAGTAGGTCGTTCAGAGCTCTTGCAATGCCTCCCTTTCCAATCACATTTTCAGCAAAGAAGGAAAGGATATATGGCAAAACATTTATTGTTATTGTTACTATTATTGTTATTGCCATTATTTTACCATCATTTTCCCAAATTATCATCAGTCTTGTGCAGATTATGGCTCTTTGAAATATTCAGGTGTAAAGTGTAAGCTTTTTCCCAGGACTTTACATTAACTTCAACTAACAGCCTTCCCAGCCTGAGAGGAGAGGGTTTGGGACAAAGCCCTGTGTCCATAGGAAAAAGTGGCACAACCCCTCAGCACAACATTACAAATCACAAGAGAGGTACTGGGCCAGCTGTGGCTGTAATTAGAACTATATTGATAGGTAAATGTAGGTATGGCATATCCATATAGACTTGTTTATACAGCTGTGGGATGAGTGCTAGAAGATATTATTGCTTTACAGTGTACAATAAAGTTTGGATAAGAACAAAAGCCTACTCTGTAACCAAAATTATGTTAGGGTGTAATTAGGGATAAGAGTAGAATCAGCAAGTCTGGAGCTAAGCAAGGAATCCTGGGCTTGTAGAGTTTATCAAAAAAAGGTAACACGTGGAGCCCCACAAGCTGGTAGCCTCAGTGTGCCTCCCACAGAACACCTGGCCCTTTCACCAGAGGACTCTTTCCTGGTGATTTACTGAGGACCTTGTTTAACATGAGATCAGACATCATTTCCAAACCCATTAAATTGTTTTTGGCTTAGCAATGTGGCTAGATTTTTCATTCTAGTTTTCCTAGGGGCTTTATTAAAGCATGAAGCTGCTTTCTGTGTTTCAGATAGAACTAAGTGTGGTATTCATCATTTTGAGCTGCTTGTATTGAACAGCTGCCTTTGCTTTTGGTGCACCCTGGAATTTCAGCTTGTTTCTGTATTTAACTTACTGACTAAAAATAGGTAGAAAAGACTTTGTGTTGCAAAGTCATTCAATATTTGGAGAGAATCTTAAAGATTAAAAAAAAAAAAAAAAAAAACCCCAATAAAAAAAATATTTGGCTTCAAGCT
>VWZU01005090.1:1100894-1204478 GCA_013397095.1 Sterrhoptilus dennistouni | reverse complement strand
AAATTAAAAAAAAAAAAAAAAAAAAGCCCACTACAGAACATATATGGCTTCAAGCTTTTAGAAAAGGGAAATGATCAGAGATTAGTGTTTCTGTTGAGCACTAGAGATTGTTTGGATGAATTCCTTGAACTATCAATGCAGCCAGAGGAACTGGATGTGCTGAGACCTTCCCTGGCAGAGCTCAGGCTCTTCCAGGATCTGATCACACATTAGAAATGCCATGGTCAGACCAGGGTGACCAAATCATCATGGGGTTAAATCTATATCACTATTGATGTAACTTAGAGTGGGTGATGACCTGAGTACTTTCTTGTTTTAGCTGTGCTGTAATAATGCTCTTTTTTCCTCCCATTCCCTATTTATTTACATGGAGTGAGGCAATCAGAGTGACAAGTTAAATTAACGAGATAGTTCATCATTTCCTTTTTTTGTAATTTTAATTCAGCAGATTGTTGCCTTGCATCTGCATGTGTGTTGGTGCATCTTACACTCCTCTGACACATCACCTTTCCAGGGCTATAATTTTTCATCTAAGATTATGGACAGGCATTTGGAAAGTGGCCTCAACCAGCGAGGTGAGGCGAATTCGGATCATTTATATGAACCAAGGGGTAGAGTGATGCATTAAATATATGTCAAATTAGAACCAGCTCTTCACTGTAAGAAAGACACCATTAATGGGTTCTGTGGGTTTGGGTTTAATAGAGCAGAAGATTTACCAGCCTTTAAAAGCTTAATACCAACCATTTTTTTGAAATGATTTGAAATAATCATTTGAAATAATTTGTCAGTGGCTTAGAGCTCCCTGACTTCCCTGGTCCTTTGCAAACAGCACAGAGACTGACAGTGCTATGGTGCTCCTTGCTAAAAGTGTTTCCCAATCTTTTTCATGGATGGAGTTTGAGTGGACAACAGAATGCATTTTATATAGAGAATATGAAGAAATAAAATCAACACAGATAAGAATCTCTCTCTGCAGCCCTGACTGGCTCTCACCAGCATCAGCAATGTGATGAATGTCAGCTTATTTGTCTCTCTTTGTCAAGTCCCTCCTCCTCTTCCTTTACGCAGAAATCTTTTCTTCCAGGTTACCTGCCCCTGGTCTTCATAGTTTGAGACACAAGTGTCAGTCTTAGTGCAGAGCTACCACAGGATCACAGAATGGTTTGGGTGGGAAGGGACCTTAAAAACCATCTAGTTCCTTCCCCCTGCCATAGGCAGGGACACCTTCCACTAGACCAGTTTGCTCAAAGCCCCCTCCAACCTGGCCTTGAACACTTTCATCTCATATGAGAGAAGGAAACTGAACTGATAGTCTAGAACTACTGGGTTTTCTTGTGGAAACCCTATAAAATTTGATGGGATTCATGTTGGAAATCATCATATCTACAGGTAGATTCTTCAACTCACCATGACTTTGACTTGTCAATAGGGAAAGAGGTTATGCACAGGTGGCACAGGATTTATTCAAATTTATACAAAGAATTTTTTTTCCTTGGGTGTATTCAATGCTAAGAATGACTTACAGTGAGTCCATGAATATGTCTTATATGTCTTTAAAATCACCAAGACAATGAGCTTAAAAAATTATCGTGTATTCTTTAATCCTTATAAACAAAAGGATTTGCCATGCAAGATTATTTTAAGAGCATTCTTAAATGACTTTATTCCTTAACCACATTGTTTGTGAAAAGGCATGACTATGTGGTTTCTCAGATAATATTATTCCAACATAATAATGCAAAGAACATTTTTTTTAAAAAAAAGCAAACAAGCAAATGGAATGTAAATAAAGGAGAAACACAAAATATTTGGACTTCTGAAGTTCCTCCAGGGTTGTTTTATGTATTTTAGAATGGTTTGCACTTCCCTTGCAAAATTTCCTTTGCATACAAAGAAAAGAGAGAATTTTCAAGGATCTGATGCTATGTAAGAGTTTGAGCAAAGAAAATTATGGTCATGAAAACATTGTTTGTATTTTGCAGTAGCATACAACTCAAGAAGAGCCTTCCTTAGGTCTTTCCTTCAAGTGAGAGCTCTCGTTACCATAACACCTCCACATCAGCTATCACAGAAAGATCAAATGCTGATTCAGACCACAGAAAAAGATTTTTCAAGTAAACTTCTGAGGTCACTAAAAGTACAAATTTATGACACTTGATCAAGAGATAATGCAGGATGTTTGCTTAGCCAATCAACTTTGTTTACAGCAGATTCTAAAAAACTTACCCAGGCTGTCTTCGCTAGAAAGATGTTTAGGTGTAAAGAGAGAAGAGCTCTGAATCTGCTCTTTTACCCAGGAGAGGCCTTTGGAGAAGATGAATCTTACTGAATTTCAAACCTATATTTGTGTAAGCCCCACTGATGGATATGAGAATGATGCCTCCTCTCAAGAGAACTTGAGAGCTGTATATCATGTTCAACATTGTGTTCCTCAAAGAATTGTAGAAGATCAGAGTTATAATCTAATGAATTTGAGAAGATGTCTCCTGAAGGGGTAAATTACCATGCAGAATGTGTTCTTTTATTGTAAAGCTGTAATCTTATTTTACTATTCTAATGATGTACTGTTTACTAATGTTGTGCGGTGAGTAGTGACTGGGAGAGCCCCAAAAAACATAATGGTTGTTTGTTATAGCAATATTTAATATATTTCATTAATACAGGGATGTTTTCATTGAGGACAGTGGAAGTTCTATTGTAGGACAGCATAAGAAGATGTATCTAATGCTATGCTTAAATCTACATCAATTTTGTCTTCTTGCTTTTTCAAAATCAGCCTTGATCCCAACAGTTGGTTGATCTCAGTAATCAAAGAGGACTCTGAAATGTTCTCTCAAAGTTTGCTCTTGAGTGGACCAAAATATAGCTTACTAAAGCAGAAAAGGAAGATTAGCCTTTTGAGGAGCTGGTGGCAAGAAGCCTTTCAGTGAGGCTGCTGTTCCAGTGGGCAGGGTTTGATGCTGAAGGATAGGGATGCCTTTGAGAGCTGCCTGGTGGCACAGTACCACCATGTTGTCCTTCTATTTGACTTCATCTCTTGATAAGTGGATTTCTCTCAGGGAAGCTCACTCTGTGCCATGCTCTACAGGGACAAGGATGCTTGTGAATGGTTCTTTCTACTTTCTCCTAAAGCCCTGCTCAGACTGAAATTCCCAAGCCAATCCTATTTGGTCACTTGAGGAGAGAAGTGAAATAGGGAATGGAAAAACAGCAAGGGATGGGGCCAGCTTGGCCAGACCATCAACCCCACAGATCAGCTTGTTGTTCCAGCATTTCCAGCTCTGCTCCAGCAGTTCTGCCATAGAGGAGGTCTTGCTGTAACAGATCTCCTGTGGCTGTAGCACTGTCACTATCCAGACTTTCCAGCCCTCTCCATCTGTCCACCTGTTCTTCCTCTTCCCCATGGACAGCAGAGTTTGGATTAAGAATTGCTGGGCTGGGAGGATATTCTGCTTGTGGGAAGAGGATTCTGGATGGGTTGAGAGCAGCCTATTCATTCCCTTTGAAGGAATGGCAGGACTGTTGTTAAAGTGGTGGAACTGGCGGTTGTGCCCACAAGGATACGGTGGAAAGAAGAAATAGCATTGGCACCTTGAAAGAAGTGGTGATTCTGGAGTGAACAGCAAGTGCTCTTAATAATGACAGCCACCTGTTTCATCAGCCATAGCTTCAAACAGAAAGGATGTGGGTTGCGAATCACCATGCAAAGCAGGCTGGCAAGGACCAGATAGGGGCAAGGAGTTGCCAAAGGCTCTGATAGCAGCTGAAGCAACAGATGTGTTGCACCAAAGAGTGCCAGGAAGGGAACAAATGGCCATATACTTTCCCTTGGGCAAAGCAGAACAGTGACACTGCCATTTGGCAATATTTTGGCCAGGTCTTTATATGGGTAGTTGACCTTGATTTGCAAGGTTGATACTTTTAGTGTCCTCCAGTTGGCACTTGCTGTATTAACCACCTAAAGACATGTCAGCACGAAACCCAGACATAAAAATTTATCCCAGCCTAATTCATGGAAGAGACAGGAACTTATGGTGCACTAGCATGCTACTTGCATAAATTGCATCTCATTGCTTTTTATAGCTTACATATACACTATAAATTCTGTAAGAAGAGAGAGAAAGGGAGCTAAATAAGATGGAATACATGCAGAAAGAGAAGTTCCTTTTCCTTCTAGTTTCCAGAAGAGCAGTTGCTTCCCTTTGTCTGGAGGTGTGAGCTGTAAGGATGAGCAGTGGATGAATTTCAAAAAATTCAAAGCCTTGGCTTGACTCAGATATGGCACCCTCAGCCGAATTGGCCAAGAACAGAGGCAGAAGCCAGGCTGGCTCAATATTGAACGCCCCTGGAGCTCAGCTCTTAGTGAATGTGAACCAAGTGTTGAAGGAATGTAGGATGAGACTTGACTGAACCTCTGCCAAGATCCATCAAAGGCAGAGATTTGAAGAAGGATAGCCCTTTGAGATTAAGAAGAGCTAGGCTGTGTTTCTGGCTCTGTCTCATACTCCTGGGGTGACCCTGGGCAAGGCGTTTAATCATGCAAAAAGGAATACCAGCTGTATCCTCACTTTACAGGGCTGCAGGGGTGTTGAAAGGACAGATTAATTAAAGTTTAGGAGAGACTGGAACAGAACAATGACAAGTCCTACATAAATAGCTTGTTGCTAGAGCTAATGGGAGCTGCAAGCTGCAGCCCCATGTGAATTTCTGACATTGCAACATTTGGTTACGAGCAGGTTGATGCAAAATAGACAATTTAGGCAAAATAATAAGGTCACTAATTTCTATTAGGGAGTACCAGCATGTATCATTTTGGCTTATTTCAGGTACTTTCAGGCTTTTGAACTCCTTTTCCCAACACAGTCTATCAAACCAGTGCTCTCAGGATGCCTTGTGGCACTGTAGTCAGAGGAGAAATTCTATCTCATCCTGACAGAGGTAATTTGGCTCTGTACCTCTGTAATAATATGCAAATCTCCCTAACACCATCTTTTTCAAATCACTACAGAAGTTCAGGCAAGAATCTGCTGCTTGTGAGATCAATCTAAAATTCAGATTTGATTCAGCAGATCATAATATTTGAGTTGATGTCCACCACCCTATCTCCTACAGGTTTTTCACTCTGAGTTTCCCATGTCAGAAAAATCACTGTATATTTAAGGATGTATTTTTTTGGAAACCATATGTTGCTGCTGCAAGAACACATTGATATCTTTTTGCTTGTTAGCTATATGTGGTATATAGTGACTACTTCCATTTTCCAATTCAGGCTAAAGCCCTTTGTGCTGCTTTATGAGTATATTCGAGCAGAAAATCACAGAACTCCTTATGAACTTAAGCTGATTTATAATACACATAAAAGGTGAAATAGGAGGGGGTTTCTGCTTTTCACCATAAAACAGGCAAAAACTGTTAATTCAGCCAAATATTCCACCTTCTCTGTAAATAAATCCAAATTCCTCAATATAAAATGAAATGGATAGGTTATTAATCCATTAGAAATAAAATAATTGCCTTTTTTATTTTTTTTGTATCCTTGACAGAGGTCTGAGGTTAGATAGATGCATGTGAATAGTATTGTAGGAACTATTTTGCTCATCTGTATGCAAATAGGTTGGGTAAAGTGTGGTTAAAAAATGTGTAAAGAAAAATAAAAGAGATTTGTAGGAAGATCAGGAAAGCAATGTTTCACATGGGAAAAAAAAAGGGTTTTGTTCTACATTTGACAGTGACTTACAAATTACCTTTACTTTGCCATAATAAAATTATTCAATTTCCTACTGCACCCCAAAAAATTCAAATAATTTTTCAAAGGTAATTTACTATCCCATAAAACAAACAAACAAACACCTTAACAAAATCTCATTGTTGGGACTTTCTTGGGGAAAAAATGATTTTGTTTGGACTGTCATCAAAATGTATAATTTCAGAGAAAATGTAACATGACAAATCAAAGAACTGGAAGTTTTGAGTAAAAGGAACTTTATGAAATTTTTCATGCAGTGTCATTCAGTGCCTGTGAGCTCCCCATTTTGTCATCTGCAGAACTCAGATGAGTTTCCTGTAACAAAGCAGCAGGTTTTGGAACTGCTGTGTTTATTAAGTTAAACCTCTGCTCCATATTCTCACAGAAAAGGTGGTCTTTGTGGGAGAAATGTGCTAAATTTTGTATGTGCTACCTGCATCACCCTAGCGAAAGGTTGGGCAGAGCTGGGTAAAATTCCCAGAGCAAAAGCAAATCTGTTTTTATGATATTTCATGATGTTCGATGATTTAATCTTGCCCGCATATGGATCAGTACCTGCACGTGTATTAAACGTAAGTTCTCAAGGATCCTTTTTCCCTTGACTCCTCTCTAGGAGCCACCACAAGCACACCAGGCATGTGAAGGTGTATTTCAACACTCCTGAGTGGGTGCAGACTCCTGTGGTTTTGGGGAAAGATTTCCTGTGTGGCTGCTGGGGATGGGAGCACAGAACCCCACCCAGCTGATCCTTGCCAGACATGCTCTCACTTCAGTGAGGTGTTTGGACCAAAAGGGGCAAGCAAGCCTCTTTTTGCTGGGGGTAATGGTGCAATTCATGGTGAGTTTAATAAGACTAAATTTTCACCCTGCAAAAGTTTTAGAGATTACAATTTCTTCCTGCCTATAGCATTTTTTCCCACTAAAACTCTTAAGCCAGATTTCTCCTGTGAGGCTATGGGCTTCTACATTAGACTCCTTCTGAATCATAATCTCCAAATCCTATTCTGACTCCAGACAGTATCTCATTTTTTTGGCTGAGGATTGAGGGAAGCCTCCTTCTTCCCATATGCAGGGACACAGGGATCCTTTCATGGTTTCTGCTAAACTGACCTGCTCCCAAGGCAAGAGACAACAGCGTTATTTACAGGCTCCAAGTGAGAAGGTGAGTCAATAGAAATCACAGTGGATTTTTGTTTTCTGAATGAAAAAAACAGAACCCAACAAACAGATCCTGGCAACAAACTCCCAGAGTGGTGAGAATAATTTTTGGTGGCCCCCCACTCCCACCTTCTTCTGCACATATGGCAATCCTGCTGTAAAGGCACAGCACCTTCCACCAGCCTGGAAGACAGAAGTGAGGAGAGAGCCTGTCCTTCCACTGTGCCTGTGCCATAAGTGATTTTGGTGCTGCTGCTGATTATCATATCTGTGCCTCCACAGCTGATGCTCAACTCCTCCACTTCCACCCAGCTTCCCCCCTTTCCAGCTCAGACTCATCAGGAGAGGGTAGGGAAGGTGCTTGAAAATTCCCTTTGAAATCTTGCCTGTGAGGCATGGATTTATCAAAGCAAAGAAGTTGTTTGTGTGAGCACCTGCCCTGCCATCACATCAAAGGGAAGAACAAGAAGGAGTTTCAAAAGGGTGCCCTTGCTCCCCCTTCCCTATTTCTAGGCTCACACACACGTGCAAGACAGGCACACATGTATTTCCCTGCCTTTAGAAACCATGGAGCTTCTGCTGGGGCTTCTCCTTTAACTCAGCACTGATGGAGAGATTCACAATCCCTCACCACAGACACAGCACTCAGGGATTAACCAGCTAAAACACTGCATCCCTTCCTGCCCTCAACCCACAGACAGATGCAGCTGAACTGGTGGCTCAGGAATGGCTCCTTAAAAGGTCAGGATTACCCACAAAAGCACATCAGCTCCTTTGCCAAAAGACAAGAGAGTGTTGTCTTTAGTACAGGTGACAGCTGATAAAACAGCCTTTCATGTGTTCAGTACAAGCAACAGGCTCAGAGCCCCTCTCAACACCTTTATCCTGGCTGTCAGTTATGAAGCCTCCTGATACCAGTAAGACACAAGTCAGGACAAAGATTGCCCTGTTTTCTGAGGGGTGAAGCAGTGGCATATGCAGTGAAGTGACTTGAAGCCTCAGTGATGTAACAAACACACGGCAGAGAGAGGAGCAGAGCCCCAGTCTGAGTCTCAGACTCAGAGAGAGGGAGGTCTGGTCTAATTTATGGGCTCCAATTCTCTCCATCGTCGGGATGAGGTAAATTCTGGGCTCAGCTCTTCTACAGGGTGATTTGGTCCTGTTGTTTCATGGGTGATGTCTGGCATATCTGCAGATGTCTAGACAGAGCAAGGATGAAAAGCAGCAGCCAGCATGGCTACAGCTGTCACTGCCAGAAGACAGTGGCCAGGACATTCTTTGGCTTTGTGCTGTGGCCTCTTGTTGCTGCTTGCTCTGTTCTGTGACCTTTTCAAAGCTTTATACCTGGCTCGTTAACTGGACATGGTCAAGTGGGTCCAGAACTGGTTTAATGTAGAAAATAATTTTGTGTGTCAATCTGCACTCAGAGATCAGGATGAGAGACTTTGGAAGCAATTTCATAGCAATGAGCATGTTTTCTTGAGGATGCAATGGTTTCATTCTCGCCAGAGTTCATCATCACATCTCATTCAGTTTCTACCATGCCCATTATCTTAAAAAGACATGTATATCTGCAAATGCCCCTCTTCTCCTCAACCCTCATTTTTCTTCCCAGACGTGGCCATCATTCCTTGAACTTCAAGCACTTCTCCTCAGACCTCAGTTTCCTAACCAAGATTATTTATTGATAGCCTCTTTCTTTTCTTTTTTCTTTTTTTTTCCTTTTGGCTCCATAGCTCATCAATTAACTGGAGAGGGTATTGATCAGTAATTGTGTCAGGTTTCCCAAAGGTTTCTGGGAAATGCAGCTGCTGCTGCAGCTTCAGATGATTGCATATGCTCTGTCTTTGATTCACAGAGCACAGCCAGGGAGTATTCTCACTCAATGTGACTTAAACGAGCAATGAGCTCACAATTTACCCTTAGGAGGGTGTTATTTGCAGCTCTTGCTAGATGGGTGTTTGACATTAAAAAGAAAACAGAAGAAGCCAGAACCTTACAATTAATTCCCACTGAGCCAAATGGAAACTTTAAATTGGGGGTCTATGGCAGCCTGACACACATTAACTTACAGCACTAAGCTACCTGGCTGGAAGGATATTTGTGCCTGGCAAGCTAAACTTACAGTAGTAACACGATTTGTACCACAGTCCAATTTTACCCTTCTCCTTCTAAAGGATCAGTAAATTAAGGTGATGTTGGTGGCACTCTGTGCTGTAATACTGCTGCTGTTATCCCTACTGGGTCTCTCACTGCTAGCACAGATCCTAAATTTGGAAATTATTTGCTTAAAGAGATCAGCTATTGATTAATAAGGGAATTTTTTTCTGAGACTTCATGTGCTTCTCTACATGAGAAATAATTCTTCCCTGGCAAGCCTGTAATTCCCAAGCCTGGGATTGCAGTGGCATTTTCAATGTGTTCATGTGCAGGTGCTCACCTCTTTTCCATGCCAAAGACTCTATTGATTTCAGTTGAGGAGAAAACAACATGACATTGCCTTTGATTCTGGGGCAATTAATGTGGCCTTACCACAATGCCTCTGGCCTCAAAGAATCAGTGTCCGTCTCATTGGCAAATGAGTGTTCAAAAAGCAGTTAAAGGTGGAGGCATAGCAAACTGACCTATCCACAAATAGCCTGGGAAAGAGCTGTTTTATACACCTGAATATGGCAGAGATTTCAGCAGTGGCTCCTTTGCTCTGTGTGGTGATCAGCTGCCTCTTGCTCACTACTGTGTCAAGGAGTCCAGCTGGGTGTTGTGTTGAGCCCCTCAGCAGTGCTCCAGGGGGGCTGGGCCCCCTAGACCATCAGAAGAGGTTTGGGACATTGTAGAGCCATGATGGCTCATTGATAAAATAGTCCATTCCCCCAGACAGCCTCTAGTTCCTGCTGTCTCTGGCTAGAAGGTGATGTGATGTTGCAGAAGAAGGCTGAGGAGAAATGGCAATTTTTTGAGTGGCAGTATTTTGGCAGGTAGAAGGAGAATTGCTCTGTGTGTTCCTCTGCAGCCTTCTTTCTGCCAATAGGAGAACTTTTGGAGATATCTCCTCACTCATGTTCCTCACTAAACATCCCCTGTGTACCCTCAAAGCTGACCAGAAATTAGTGTGAGGGAAATCAGTCCTACTGACAGGATGTGACTTTGTCACATAGTCCTGTGTCTAAGACCAAGCTTCTTGCTCTTGAAGAAGTCACTAAACAAGAGGGATTATTCAAGCTACTCAGACTTGGGTCTCAAGCCTCTGACATAGAATTTCAGGGAGCATCTGATTGAAATAAGCTGTTGACAACCCCTTGTGGGATGCTGCCACCCTGAAGGGTAAGAAAGAGGAAAGGCAAAGCACTTCAGAATGGGCTGGAGGGTTTTGAGGATCTCAGATACAGTGAAAGCAGAGAGACTGATATTTTGCTCATGCTATCCCAAACCAGCTCTCCATTCACCTGCATTTCTGGTATTGCCTCCTAGGGATGTTCAACGGAAAGCGAATTATTTCCTGGGTCCAGGTCTATTTTCATGCTTCAATGGGAATGACAAAAAGCTTGTCAGATAAAACTTGTTTTCACAATGGCTGCACGTGCATGTCCAGCCCATGCAGACACACACAAACAAAAAGGCATTATTCCCAGCTTTGTACTATCCAATTCCATAATTGTTTTTTTTCTCTGTTTGCACCTTGACCTGTATTCGGTGCAGCATCTCTGCATGTGTTGTGCTTCCCACAGTAACTGATGTACACATGTTCCCACACGGATTATGCACGCACCAGATCTTCACAATTCCCTTGTGGCACCTGGCACAAGTTCAAATGATTTGAATTGGAAAGCGATGGCTTTTCCCCCTCTTATCACTACATGTAGATCTTCATTGGGTTGGTGACTTTCCAGCATATCACACCCACTGTTTGTGTTTTGTTTTGTTAATCTATTAGCTCAGCAGATAATAAACCAGTCTTAGAAAGAATTAGCACTTTGATGATGCCTTTCTGCCTTGTAGAGGATCCTTTTTTTTTGTTGAGGTGAGTGGTAATTCTTTCCATGAAGAGTAAGCATGTGAATTTTCTAGCCACCAGCAGAGCATCTTCTGTAATTCCACACACTGAGCATCTTCACCAGTCTGTCGGCTGCTGCTTCTAACTGCTTCTCTTGTGCTACGGACTCTCACACTGCTCTGGGAAGACTTCACAGCCCAAAGATGCCACCTGCTTCTTTGGGAACTGCTGCAAAAATGCTTTGAGCCCACCCTGTAGGATAAGTGGTTATTGTGGGAGATGAACCAACAAAGAGGGCTTGAGTTAAGGGTGCCAATGGAATGAGGAGTCTCCCGAGGTGGTAGGTTTTATTTGGGCTGTTCCAACCATGAAGGTTAACCCCTGGTTTTCAGCCCTGATACCATGTTCAGCTATTATTTTCCAAAGTTCAGGGCTGCTATCGGGAGGTTGAAAGTGGTTTGAACAAAGGACTGTTCCAGCAAGAAAGGGTCAAATTCAGCCCATGTGAAAATTTAATCCCTAATTTTAAAACAAAACCAGAATCACATTAAGAAGCTAAGTTGAAATAGCAGCTTTATCTCTTCTGAGCTTTCTTGTATATATGCTGTAATTCATTCCTTCCCCATCAATCACAGTAAAGAGAATATTTTCTTAAAGTAATTGTGAATGAAAGAGATGTGATGAAATCACTGCCAATGGTCAGTCTGGGAATTCACCAACATGTGTACTGATCCTCTTAAAAAGGTATCATGTTGAATTGTGGAGCTTAATGGAAGCAAAATTAGTCGACAAAGTTAGGTTTATTTTTCCAGAGTTATAGACTTGATTGCATTTCCAATTCCCTGCTAAACAAAGCTATGAGACTACCTTTTGTTCAATTTGAAGCATTTAATGACTTCATAAAAAAGGAAAAACCCAGACTGTTGAAATTTATATCCATAAGAAGTTGTCATCTTTGCCTTATTTTCAATTTTCCCATGAAGTTATTAAAACATGATGTGATCGTAATATATTTATGGGGAGGGGGAAATGAGGTGTATCTCTGACTGAAGCACAATGATTTGCTATGAATTGTAAAGCATCAAGGGCTACAAACTTGTACAGAGGAAGATGTGTGTGTGTATATACAGCGAGTGGAGTTTTGAGTACATATATTCCATAGTTGTTGCATGGAGTTTCTATTCTCCCAACCTACATAAATATTAATGAGACTCAGAGGTATCAAACTCTGTTCAACAAGTTGAACTTAGACTCCCTCCTGCCTTTGAATTTCTTTGCCTTTTTCTTTTGTATACTGCATGACAGAGGATAGGAGTTTTGGAGCAAACTTGATGGTAGTGTTTTGCAGCTAACAAGCACAGAGCCCATTATTATTCCCCATGCCTTTATTCACAGGGGAGAAAAAAGAAAGCTATTAATGAACATAAGTAGCTTTCTAGGTTTCTGTTCTTCTCTGTCTTCTGTTCCTGCACCTTCCCTCTGGTATCTGAACTACTGGCCTGTTTTGACAGCTGGGTGCAGAGCCAAACTTACCTTTGTGAATAGGATGCTGAGCATGTTGACTGTAACAGCTCTGGACAAGTATTTTCTTTCTGATGAATATCTGCCAGTGTTTTGTGAAGGATTAGGGCTCCTATGGCTGACTAGAGCTCCTAGTACAGCACCAAAGACAGACTTACAATTTGGAGAGACCATTACTCTCAGTCTCTATGCTTCATCTCCACAGGAAGAAGTCTCTACAATGTCCAAGCTGAACACAGCAGGCAGGTCTAAAAGATGTCTGAATTGAAATTAGAAGATATCCCTAATTTTCTGACCAAAAATGCACTCTTGTTTTCCCTCCAGTGTGCCACTGTTCTGAACATACTTGTCATTGTGGGAAAAGCTGGACTTGACATAAATAACAGTAGCCCATTGCCTTGAGCAGTGCTACTCCAACCTCCAGCGGTTGAGAAATGGTCCAAGCAAACTGATGGATGTCAATATGAGTGATAGGAGGCGTATGTTTCTGAGTGCTAAAAGCAGCACAACACATTGCAAGGGATGGGAAACTGGAGCAGTTCCGACAGAGCCACATATGGCTTCACATATATAATGTGCAAATTCATCAGTCAAAAATATCTGAACACTTCATGAGGGTAAAGCACTGCTCCTACAAGGGCTGCAATCCCACAGACTTAAGGGGAGCAGAGTGGAATCAGTGCCAAGTGCTTGCAAGTCCTCCCACAGCAGTGTTTTCCTGGGTGGTCACATTTAAGCAACTTTCATCTTCCAAGAGCAGGATTCTTATCTGGCTTTAACCATATCCAGCTGACAGATTTCACCCACCTTCCTCTGTCACTTGCATCTCTTCAGTTGTCCTGGACTGGGGGAAGCTGTCTGTGCCCAAGCAGACCTGTGATAGCAAGGGAGGTTGCAAGAAAAGTGTCTCACCCTCTGTTTGTTGGAAGATGAAGAGCGGGGACTCCGTCCTCATAGTGATAAAGATCTGGTGGACTACAGCATCCTGCTGGTCAGGAGAGAGGCCTTTTGACAGGGCACTCCAGAGGGGATGTCAGAGGTTGCTGAAAACAAGCACAGGGACTATAGACAGAGTTAGGTCTCTGTGCTTAGTTCAGGAATGTGGAGAATCTGGCAAGGTATCTGTCCTCAGGATTCCTGTGTCCAATCTTCACTAATATTTGGCTCCTTCAGGGTTGCTACACCCACTCCTGAAAAAGAAAATGCAAAGAAAATATATGCTGGAATTTTTCCCTTCGAGGTGTATTGCAGCACCAGTAAGTTTCAAGTTTCCACATCCAAACAGCTCTCCAGCAACAAGAAATGAGTGTCTGGGCCCACAAAAAGCATATATTTGTCTTCCTGAGACCAGCACATTCCCCCTGCTTGGTAAGGTTTATTTCCATGGCTAATTTCAGGTCGACAAGATGCATGGGGCTCCAGAGCGTAGCCTACTGTGTAGACTGTGCTGAACTGACAGGACAGATATCCAGGGCCATTTGCTGGCACGTGGAAGAAAAACCAAAAAATATTAACTGCATTAGAACTAAATAAGAGAACACAGATTGTCCTTACAGCCAGCTCTGCTCCTGCTGGCATTAAGTGCATAATGCCAGAGCAGAAACCAGGCCTACCGTGGCTGCTGGGAGAGGGGTTTAATTATTTTCATTCTCCATTTTCATTTCAGCCTTCCTAGTAATTTGTGTTGCCTTTGTTACCAGAACAAGGGAGACAAAAGATATTTGCCTAGTAGATTCCTTTAAGAAGCAGTTCTTTGTGCTGGTGAGAGCAGGCTGGCTGACAAGCTGCTGAGAGTGAAACCACAAATCCACACAGATTCAGCCAGGAGCTCACATCCAGGGTGATTCCTCACAGCCACGAATCTCCACGGGCAAGAAAGGGGTGCAGTCTTCTGGACCAGTCTATTTGACAGGGTTTCCAACAAGAAGGTCAATGCATGCCTGCCTCAGGCATGTATTATTTGTTCTTATAGACTATTCTCTGGCAAGACCTGAGCTGGACCGCTAAGCTCTTTCCCCTTGATCACCAAAGATACTTTTGATAGAGTTAGCTCATGGTGACAGCCACAGTGGCCGATTTGGAGGCAGGAGTTGAGGAAGGAATAACTGTCCTGCTACTAAGCCTTGGTGCTTGATAAAACTGTGTCTCTGTGTTGAAAAAGAAAGAAAATCGCTACCACTAATGGAAGAGTGGATTGTTTGAGACAGTTCCAGACATCCAGGAGACCATTGTGTTTTCCTGCTGGAGTTAAACTGATGGGTACTTGTTACAGATTACACACATACGAAAGCTTTTTATATTTTCATTTCCAGCTCAGAAAGCTTGTACCCACCATTTTCTCATTGGGAAATGTCACTGTTTGCTGTACCTGGTTATCATAAAATAAGAGCCTGACTGCCCAGCATAGCTTTCATTCCATAAATTTAGGAGTGGCAATGGCAAAACTCTGTGGTATGTCAGTGTCAACACCCAGAAATCTATGTGTCCTTTCTGCTTGTCCTCTGAGTTGGCTGTAAACACATAGGCCTTTTTTCAGACAACCATGCTAACAAGGAATTCTTCCTTCAAGGATACTGGAGTACAACAGTCAGCAGGCCTGTCTCAGAGGTACAGATAGGTCTGGAGAGGGAGAAAAATAGATGGGTCTTTGTAGATGGGTCTTTGTCATTAGCTTTCCAGACAGGACAGAGGAAACTGAGCATTGGAGTAAGATGTCATATAAGAATCCATGCAGCATGTAGGTGTATTTACCTGTACAAAAAGAAAGAAAGGAAAAAAAAAAAAAAAAGCTCCCTCAGAACTGTAGAACTGTACAGAGAGGGATCTCTTTTATTAGAAAATATGAGGGGTTTAATGGAGCAATTACAGCATCAGTCTGGTCCTGGAGAACAAAATATGGCTGCATGCACTAAAAGTATTGAAAATGGCTGGCTGCTGCACAGATACCCACAGCTGACATGGTCAATACATTAATTATTCTGGAAACACAGGCAGATCTTGTGCATTGCTGCAATTTGCTTATGCTCTGCTTTTCATTCCATTTGAACCTGTTTCCTTTCATGTTAAATAATTTTTGAGCAGAGTTGGCTCTGGTGTTTCTAATGCCCTTAGCAGAGTTTGGAGGTCACTGTAGCAGAGCAACTGGTGAAGACAGCAGAATTCCAGCAGCAATTGAATTGCTTCCATGAACCGCTCTTCATTGTGTCCTCTGGACATCTGTCGTGCTTCCTTAATGGGGACTGTTGGCTTTGCTCTTCAGGAACCAAGTAAAATATTCTCAAGTTCAAAAATACTTTGAAGTGCTAGTTAATTCAGGTCTTGATACAGATAAAAACACAAGGAACAAAATACTTTGTAATGCTTTTCAGCACTTAATATGAGTGTGTACCTTCACCATTGAAGAGGAAACTTCACTGATCATTGACTGAAACTCCTTTTGCACTTCTTATACAATGTGAGCTATGCCATATGAGATGAGCCAGGACCTTTGTGTTTCTTGATATAGTGGAAACAAGACAGGAACACAGCAAGGGGATTTTGTTCAGTGTCTTCTATATATACCTGGAGCTAGAAAGGAGGTTGTTTCTGGGGAAAGGACAGTATGCAAAGTGCTTTCAAGAAATTTCCAGCAGCTCTTCAAGAGAGTGAGTTGATTTTTCACAGGAATTTTCTGCTTGAAAATATTAGATGGTTTTTCCTACACTGTGCTGCAGACTCCTGCACGTTATGTTGTCATACTTGGCAGGAGGGCGAGGGGTAAAGAAGTGTTAAGTTATAATGTAAATTGAGTTTATTGCTGTCTGGCAGAATATTTTGGCAGCCTTTTGTGACAAAGCCTCTGCCACAAACACTTTTTAGCTCTTGGAACCAGGTCAAACCATTAATCTGGGTGTCTGCAGGGACGTGTACAATGCTACAGCAGCTCCTACTGTCAGAAGATGGATGCATCCCTAGCTTCCCACTGCACACACTCACTTCTGACAATGTTAGTCAACAGGTTTTCCTAGCAAGAAAGATTATTGGGGCACGAGGAAATGACTGATTCAAAAGGGTCTGCATTAAACAGCTGTTCAAACCATAACGTTTCCAGTTTCTCAGTGGCTCAGGACAGGCGCCACATCTTTCTTGAGGCCATCAAAACTTAGCACAGGTCATGACTAATCTGCCAATCTGCCACCTTCAAAGCAAGGAAGGGAATCTATCCCAGTTTGGCCCTCAGTATTTCACATTCCATATTCCTGTTGGCGAAAGTCAGATTTTTCATCACAGACCCTCACAGAACCCTTAATGAGCTGTAATGATGGGATACCTGCAGGGCACAAGGAGAAGTTGGCCAGTGGGTCTAGCAAGAGGAAAGACTCATCCCACATGTCCTCCTAAAAGGATCTTCCAGTTCACTGTGTCTCTGTAGTAAGATGTGAAAACATACATTGGGTTATACCAAGTGTTTCTGTGGATCCGTCCTCCCTCATTTCAGATGAGGAAGGCAGGGAGTGAATGATTGCAGTCAACTGCATTTCTTCATTTTCTCTAGCCCCTTGAGAGCACCAGTTAAAATTAATGGGGCCACTGTGCATGTACCAAGCCTAGCAGAGGATTTCTCTGACAAAGCTGCAGATGGAAGGGTTAACTACAGGTCTAAAATGGCTTCACTACTCAAATATTTTCTTGGAAAGCTTTGAAATGGTATGCCATTGTAACTTGGTTTTTGGGGTTTTGTTTGTTTGTTTGTTTTATTAACATTCATCATTGGCTATATCAATTAATGCAATTATGTTGTCCAAAATAAAACATCCTACCTGATCTGTATCATATGATCATTCTCCCAGGAAAATAATTTGGCCATAGCAGAGTGTAGCTGTGGATTAGCCAAAGAAATAATTTCTGTTAAAAGAAATTTTCATTTGGGGACTTTTTTTTTAGAAGAAATGATACATTGTCTGCATGTAGAGTCACAACCCATTTCCTTTTCAATAGGAACTAAGTATGTTTAATTACTGGGCTGTCATATTAACTATCCATTATTTTTATTAAAAACATAAAATGAACATTAAAATTTAGGAAATTGTCTCAATATTGACATTTTCTCATGGGATACAGGTAGGATTTGAAGTTTCAGTAACTTAGGAAGGTGGGTGTTCAGCCATGCATTCATATCTGATTTTTGCAGTTAATTTCAGTGACCAGAGAAGTTTACAGGAGCCCTTATTTTCCCAGTTTTGCATCCAAGGGATACATTGGAAAACAAAGACATGACCTGAGCATAACCTCCCACTGATCTATAAGCTATATTAATATGACTGTGGGTGGTAGGGATTTGTGTACTTGAATCCAACATTTCTTTTTCCTCTAAAGTGTTAATCCTTTACTTGGAGCGCACATATAAAAGACTTGGCTTTTCAGGACCAGATCATGTGTTTTCCAGGCTGGTGGGCACCTCACAGATCCACTGGTGGGAATTTGTTACCATCAAACCTGAAATGAGAGCTTAATTCTGGATTTGCCTGAGGGCCAAACCTTTTTCATAGTTACAATCCACATCTAAATACCAGCACTTTGATCTTCCCTGCTTCATGGACTCCACTCTTTTATCCTTAAAAGAGAATCAGCCAGATTTGTAGTGGAGATTACACCTCACCTCTTTGTGCCTCTGCTTGCAGGAACATCAAACCCCACCTTTTGCAATCTGTTCCCTCTCACGGGTGGTGGGGTGGGAGGGTGTTCTGGCAGGGTGTTCCATCCCAGCCATGGGAGACAGTGTCCTTCAGACAAACTAATAGAAACACAAAAAAAGTGGGCAGAGGGAAGATCTCCAGCATCATTCTTCCCCCAACAATTCCCAGGCTCTGGAGGACTCCAATGCCACTACTCATACATTGATGTAGTTATACCTGCACCCAGCTGGGGAAGCCCAGCAACAATTTTCAGACCAACACAGTGGTTTTCAGACCAGAGGGGTGACGTTGTTTTACGCCACAATGACACGAGACTCTGACTTTAGAAGGTTGAAAGTGATGTGTCTTCTTTTTTATACTATTTTATATAGACCAATTTGACTGGTAATAAGAAGACAAACTTTTCCATTACATTGGTCGGACCAGAGGGACATCAAGAAGAAGTCCCTCCTAGGAAAGGATGTAAACATAGTGCAGTTACAAAAACACTTCTCTTGTTTACCGAAAATTCCCTGGGAAAAGAATTTCAGAAAACCAAAACATCTCAGGCATGAACCAGGGCTACAGAGGGGCACATCAGATCAAGTGAAATGCTTTGCAGATAGGTGGGGAGAAATCAATTAATAAATAAAAGTAATTTCTTCTTCCTCAAAAGACTGACTAAAAAAAGAAAACTTCCGGGGTTTATATGCTTTATATTTTTTTACCAGTTTTAAAGTATTAAATAAAGCTGAAAAACCAAAATGAAATATCATTTTGCCTGTCAACTTTTCTATTCACCAAAGCTGCTATGAAAAGGAGAAGGATTGGACTGTATCTCCCACACCTGCTCTATACATATTTTTTAGTATTGCCAGTGAGCTGAAATGTTATTTTTAAGTCATCCTCAAAAAGCACCTGAATAATCCATGCCCTGAGCTTTGGCATGGGACATAAAAAGATGGGTCTGAGGGGTTACCTGCGGTCTCTTTTCCAGGTCACTCATCTGGGGCATGAGGAACAGAGGAGTTTGACTTCTGTCAAATACACATTTGAATCGAAAGAGAGAGATCACAGAAGGAGCACAGAAAAGAGGTGGACTTTGTGCTGTGGGGCATTTGCAGGATGAATGGTGCCGAACCTGGAGGACACAAAATCAGGACATGCACTTGGCAGAAGAACTGCAGCACAGAAAGGAAATGGCACGGGTTCAGCTGGAGATCTTGGGGGCCGTGAGGAGTCTCAGGCTGCTGTGTGAATCCTCCAGCATCCTCTGCCTCCAGGGGCTGCGAGCCGGGATCTCTGAGAGAATCAAAGTGAATTAGGGGTCAAAATCAGCGGAAATTCATGAAACAGGGTCCTTTAGGGCTGCTTGCAGGATAGACAAGATTTAGGTTCGGTAGGTTGGAGTCCCCGGGCTCTCCCCTTGGGCAGCGTCTACACCATGCCAAGAGGGGCCCTAAAGTAGGTCACAGCTCACTGTGAGGCAAAGTCTTTCTTCTCAGGTGCATCAAGGCGTTCTTTCATGCGCTACTGAGGCAGGAGCAGGAATTCCTGAGCACACCGAGCCTCTGTCTCCTGCAGTGTGTGCTGGGGATGCCAGAGAGCTGGAGGATGCTCCCTGCCCTGTACCCCACAGGGTCTGGCAGCACTGGGAGGACAGCAGCAGGTGCCACATGTCATGGCACAGAGCTTGGATGATGGCCCGTGGCAGCAGAAATCTCAGCTTGCAAGTCTTAGGACGCCTTTCCATGCTTCTTATCAGTGCCTGGTGCTTCTGTGATGTCCTGTGGTCCGCAGAGCAGCCCTGTACTGCTTTACTTTCCATGTCCTGGCTGCACTTTTATCTCTCTGCCCTCATCAGATGCTTCCTGGCTCAAGCACATGTGTTTTTTCCCATGGGAAAATGCACTTTTTCTTAGTGACAAAGGCAAACCTTGAGATAAACTATCTCAGTACAGCAAGATTAACAGAGGTTGAGAGAAAATAAATGTGTGGTCATCACCTGGTGTCGAAAGCATTGAACAGATAGGAAGCTGAATGCCCCATTCACCATTTTTCTGGACAAGAGGCAAAAAAGCCAGAAGAAATTGCAGTTGTGTGTTACTGAAAGAACAAAGTGCTTCACCTCATCCCTTCATACCTGCAGGGAATGGGCATTAAGACTGGAAGCTTCCTCTTTATCTCTAGGGTAAAATACCACACACTTGTGGGTGGGATATTGTTCTGAATGTCACCAGGACTACTGCTCTTCATGATTCCAAATTTTCTACCTCAAGGATGTAGAGATCTGACTGTCGCCTACATTTCTTTCCTCTACAGTTATAGCCAGGGGCTGAAACAAGCAGACCATGAATGAGAGAGGGCATCATGAAAGCTCACCAGGAGAGAAGGCAAATTTTCCTGTTCTCCACATGATGAAAGAATGGAGCCAGTGTGACCATTTTCCATTGAAACTGTGTTTCGGAAACAAACAGTTAGCACCTAAATAAGTCTATTCACAGGAAACACCCGTGTCTCATGGAAAATGTCAGTTTTTCAGATAGAGAAATGCATTAAAATGTCATATGTCAAAATATATCAAAGATATTTTGTCTGAACTAAAACTCAGGTGGGGTTGTTTGCAAAAATTCAAGCAGGGAGAAGTTCGACTTCTCTGACTGAATAATTATTACAGCTGGCTTCATCCACAGTGCAGTGTAACCATGTCCTTTCTACGTACAGGAAAAACCTGAGATATCTGAGTGATGAAATTAAGGGAGAAACAGGGCATTGAGTGTTCTGGATAAAGTTGTTATCATTCTATCATCTCTCTGAGGCCCTTCAGCCCCAGTGAGGTTGGCTGGCATTTCTTCCTCACTCTGCAATCAGCACTGGAGGCATCAGGATTATCTCACAGAAGAGACACTTTTATTGGGCACGCTGCTCAGCTCAAATCTAGCAAGTGTTGCCCTTTTTGTATTCCCAGGTATTGTCACGCACGGATCACTCACCAGCTGCTGGTGCTGTGTGGTGGTGTGGGGGCAGACAGAGCTTGAAACAGGAGCTCCTGTGTGACGCTGCCCCAGAGGCTGCTTCTCTCCCCATCCCTGGCAGCTCCCCCGAGCCAGGCTGTGTTCACACCACCCACAACCTCGGCCCCCTCCAAGGTGGGGACACACCCCAGGGCTGCTCTGTGTCTCCCCAGGAAACCTGCCAAACTGCACAGGATGAATGCAGTCTGGAAAAATCTGTTTACCGCAATGCGCTCATACATCTGGAATGATTTAGCTGCTATTTCAAGCAGACCTTCCTGTAAATGTAAAGAGGCATCTTGAAATGCATTTCAAACACAGAAATGAGGGGCTCTGCTCTAGCTCATTTTCACCTGTGATGTGTCATCTCTTAAGTGGCCCCAATTTACCAGACACCAGCAGGGAATTTGGTTGTGAACGCCACTCCTGCAGTTGCATATTCCAGTTACCCACACTATGGCCATTAGTCTGCTTTAAATACATGGAGGTGTAGCCCTGACCTCAACTACACAGGAATAATAAAAACTGTCCTGGATACTATCTCGGTGATTGCTGTACACAGGACTCTCAGTTTGAGGCAGGGTGAGCTGTGACACAGTAGGTTCATCACACCTATAGAAATCCTCCCCAAAACAGTGAGTTGTTTGCATACTTTATACACATAGGAAATCAACTTACACTCAAGTCCCAGTAGTTTATCTGGGGTTCCCTTCTTAATATCTCTGCTATAGAACACCTGACAAGAGCTTCCCAAGTGGCTGCCTACCCTGAAAAGAGAGGAGACACCAGCAAGGACATAGCAAGAGCTCCACAGATGGGTACTTGGATGCAGCCCTGAAGATTAGAGCAATGGCATCATCCATAGTCAAATAGAATTTCTCTTCTACAGGCAATAAATATTGGATTATTTATTTTGCATCATGACTGCCTTCTCCTCTCCTTTCTATTTTTCCCTCTGTATGGTAAGGAAAGAGCATATGATGAGTGTAGTATATTGTAGCTGAATATTAATCTCTTCAGTCAGTGCATGCATTCATTTATATGGATGATTTGCTAGTTTTGTTTGAATACACACACACATATTTAAAACCGAGGTTTATTATGAAAAATGCCCTCGAATTAACTCTTCTAAAAGATGCCAATATTATTGGCAAGAATTGCATTTTATTTTCTTTGTAAATGTGCTGCTTCCTTAAACATTCATTTCTTTGGAAATCCACTACTTTTCCAAATGCAAAAGCAGTGGTGATGAGCAACTGTCATTCCCACATTAAAAAGCAAAACCAAGCCTTGATCTTTCTACAGCAGATTAGGGAAAGAGATAAAAATGAGATGAAAGCCTCAAATGTCTGTTCCACTAGGTTCGAGGCATTCTTTTTGTTTTAGTTCCGCACTCTGCCTCTTTAATTCCCCCTGGCTCAAATGCCAATTTTCTGCTATGTTGGCATGACTGCCGAAGAATTGCTTCTGTTAATAAACTGCACAAAATAGCTGAGCAATTAGGCAATTAAACTGTTTTAAATTTAATTTAAAACCCTGGCATTTTGCTAGGAGTACTTTTTTTTCTTTAATTCCATCTTTTTTGTGTGGTGGGAGGTAAAAGGAAACTTGGAAGGGTGGGAAGGCAGAACAGTGATGAGGGAAGTGTCTGGTGTGCTCAGAGTTGAATTGGACAGATAAGTATAAGGGTTGTCCACTTTGGGGAGCACATTCCAGCCCTTGTCCCTTATTAAAACAAGTAATTTTTTCCCTAACATTTAACACACAAACGAGCTTAATCTGATTTCCATCCTGATCCCAGATGGGTATCAGGGCTTGTAAGCAAATGATTTTAGGAGCTGCCTACCTGCTCTTGGCTTCTAATGGAAAATAAAAAGAAGCACTGGAGAAAACACAGGAATTACTGTGCCCGGGGGTGAGCAACCTGTTCTGTGTTCTGCTCATCACTGCATGTTCCAACTGCATTCAAGGGCATTTCTCCAAGTTCCCTGAACTGTAGAAAGTTTGTCCCTTGGGCTTATTTGACCTGTACTTACAGAGATTTTTTTTTTTTTTGCAAAAGTTTGCATTTTGCTGAAGGCTGTCTTGCTGACTTGCCATTGGTGGTGGCACTGGGATTCACCTTTCTAGGAAATGGGGCCCAAGGGAATGTTGAAAGGGCTTATTCCATCATGCCACAGCTACATCCCCAAGCCCATCATCCCCTGCCTTAACCCACTGCCAGCCAAATGCCCTCCTGTGCCACCCACACCATGTGGGTCAAGCTCTGGTAGCCCATCTCCATTGTGCTCCATCCCTTCCCACCCCAGTCATCTTCCCCAGGCCACCATCTAAAACCTGTGCATGGTCCTCTGTTCCAATCCACGCTTCCAATCCATCCCATTCATACACCTAAGCAAAGTTCTCTCAATAACCACAAATCCTCAGCTGTCCAGTCCCATCTCTGTCCATTGCCCTTCCACCCTCACTGCTTCACACCTCAGCTGACCCACAACCTTAGCACTGTCAGGTTTTTCAGAGCAACCTGTCCTCTTTAATTCTCAATGCATTAAATCTCTTTTCTTACCATGATGGGTGGAAGAAACAAAACATTCTCCCTAGTGTCCTGCTAAAATTCTCTGCTAATAGAAACACACCATGTTTTTCAAGCCTTTTTTCACTACCTATATTTGGATGAATGATGCCATAGCTAAGCAAAACAACCTATGGTATACCCTGCAATGCTGATTATCTTGTCAAGAAAAGCTTGTATCTCCATGGTCACATCATGGCTATTTTTAGTGAACCAGCCATTCCTGTTATTCTCCTACTCTTTGAAATGAAAAATAATGGAAAGAGAACTAAAAGGGTTCTTTTAAATGTTACAGTAGCCACATGCTGTTTGCAAAATTCTAGGTGAAACTCCAGCAACCCCCCCTCCCCCCGAGCTAATGGTGATATGAACATTAACAACATTCACGTCATCATTGCAGTCAGACTCACATTATCATTTCCACTTAATGCACCACTGGGACCAATCCTGTGGTAGCTGGGGAAATGTATTATAAGTTAATTCATTATTTTTGATATGATTCTGTGCTTAATTGAGATCTCCTGTTCTGCACAATGAACCCACTTCAGAGTCAGTCCCAGGAAGTTCCTCTCCCTGAGCCTAAACACCTCCAGCCCGGGTGCTGCAGAGGAGCTGTTGGCAGTGCAGGCTGTGCCAGGGTGATAATAGAGATCCAAGGGCTGCAAGTGCAGCATGACCTGGGGATGTGAGCCTTGCCTGGGAAACAGGCTGCCCAGGGCAATAGAGTGAGGCACTGAGGCAGCAGTGAGATATTAATTTTATGTATTTTGGACTTCTCAGAGCACCATTGCAGAATCCTTTTTGTCTCTATGTGTTAGCACAGATTGTAATATTAATTTCTATCCTCTCCTCCCTCCTGACATTGACTTTCCACCACAAGCCCTTTGGCTGTCCACTCCATTTTGACAGCAGGCAGGATGTCTGTCTCTGTATTTATACAGTTCCCACCATAAAGGGAAACTGATTTTTGCTGGACCTTTAGCTACTAGTGTAATGCATATAATAATAACATTACATCCTTGAACTCTCTATCCAGTTTCAGTGGATCTGACAACCTTCTTAGAAAAAAAGAGGTATGTATTATACAGATGTGAACAAGCTCTAAAATTAAGTGGACAGCACATAATTCCAGATCATCTTCTGAGTGTCACAAAACCCCAAAGTGTCACAAGCATGATACAGGGAAGGATAATTAAGATAATGGGTTGGTCTTTATGTTTGTACATTGCTTAGCAGCCATCAACAGAATTACAGCTCTGAGGCAGACCTCAGAACAATTCAAGCCTCCTTGGTAGCAACACGCAGTTAGAACTTCAGGACAGGAAAGTCCAGGCTTTGCCTTTGCACACTTACAAGATTTTCAGGCACCATAACTCTTAGGAGAGAAGCATCAATTTTCCTGATCCTACAGGCAGCAAACTCGAATTTCAGGCCAACAGCACTGACAGAGAGTCATGCTCTGCTGGTGACCACTGGTGGGAGGTGACAGCCGTTCCCATGGGGTATCAGCTCCTTGCTGGGCTGTGCAGAACACGCAGCTACACCCCTGGGCAGGCTGATGATGCCACTTCAGTGACTAGTGCTGTTTTATTTCTACCCAGGATTATCCAGTAAGGCCTTCCTTTTGGTCAGGGGGCTCAGTTCAGATGTGCTTCAAGAGCCACAACTTGGTCACAAACCACTCCTTGGACACTTCTGCTTTATTTTGAAAGGTAGGGATTAAAGGATGTCCCAGGAACTTGTTTATTGTAGTTCCTACAAATGCCAGCAGAGGTTGTATTGAAATGTGAGATAAACACATATGCAAATAATACATTGACTCTGATTCAGTCATGATGACTTTGCCAATAAATATACAATCATTTTATAATACATTACATTTGTATATTTTAAACGACCTAATTGATAGGAGCATGAAAGCATTAAATTACCATATAGCAAGACTACTATACCACACTAGACATCTATTAGCATACTACACGTCAATCAGTGTTTTACCAATTAATGGCTATCTAATTATCTTGCTATAATGAGCTTGTTAAATGCCAATTAAATGGCAAGATGTTTGAATGCATTAATAAGAATGTAATTACACAGTTATTGGTGACATAATTTTCACATCATTAACTAGTAACTTATCCTTATTAAGTTTAATAAGTATATTCTTTTAACTTCCCATTGATCCCAAATTAGGATACAATCGCCTGTCGGTTAAGACTGAGTGAGATGGCTATAATTATCAGGATCATTATTGGAAAAGTTTAATGTCTCCAATGTTAAAAATAAGCAATAACTGAAGAATGCACTGGAGGAAAAGCCAACTGAAAGTGTAACTACACTGTGCACACAGATTCTAACCTGATATAGAGAGTCTTCCTCCAGACAGGAAATGTACTTCTTGTAAGAGACCAGCTTTCGAACCTGGAAATTATCATTGGTTTGCATAGCAGAAGGTAAACCTCCCTTAACAAACTTTTCTGCCAGAGTGCTCTAAATGAAAAGGAACTGATGAGAAAGGCTGAGTCCTTACCTGGTGTGTCCTCCCCAGGTGAGGACACCCTGGGTCATTGCAGTAGCTGATGGTCTGGGCTGATGCTCACCTTTGCTCCTGGGGGAATAATTTCTGCTGTTTTTTTGTTTAGCTGAGACGGATGAGGTACAATGATGACAAGCCCACAATGTGGTCCTGCCTGGAGAAGGGCAGTAGAAACCTGATGGGACCATCATTCTTCTGGGACATTGGAGATTTTGAGATCATTATCAGTTACACCTCATACTTACCCTGAAGTTTGGACATCTAACATAATCCATCTTGTATTTCCATTTACTGGGACTTGTGAGAGTAAAATAATCAGTAATGATGCTGAGGTATCCAAAATCTCCAAGCCAGGGGCTGCAGAAACACTGATGTCAACAGCACCTCTCCGCAGAGCAGGTATCAGATCCAGTCAAAGCAGTCCACAGGAAGATGAACTCAGATCTCCACTTCAAACCTTAGGATGTCATAGTTTGTATAAAAGAAAATAGCCAATCTTCCATCCCAAATCTTTTATTTATGAAAGGGAAATAAATCACCCTGTGCATTTCCACACCAGGAAAAGCTATTTAACCAAGCGGGCATGCGTGAGCCATGGCAAATGCACAAATAGTTCTGCATTAATCTTTTCCTGCACCCTCTCATCCCATTTTTGCAAAATATTGGGTTCATACCATGTCTACTGTATTTAAAATGAAGAAAGTGATTGAGAGGCATTTACTGAATTAGGCACTGTACTGAGATATGTGTGCAATAAAATCAGCCCTCTGCCTCAGTGCCTTAATTAGCTACTCCACATTGATGAGTGTCATGGCTCCCAGTGTAGCCCAGTGTGCATCCTGCATCTGCAGCTACAGGTGCACTGCACATCTCCAGTAGAGCTGGGCCAGTGTTTTCAGACACCAGGAGACAAGAGGATGCTCAGTGGTCCACCATAGCTCAGCAGAGAACTGCAGCCTGCATGTTAAAGGGTTTTTGTGAGCTGTGGCCACTGGAAGTACTTAATCTTTCCCAAGGATGTAACTCAGCCTTCTTCTAACATTTTTTCTTTTTCTTTTCATCTATCTTTCTGACTCCTTCAGGATTTTATTAAGAGAACTGGGGAGGTCTGTTGAATTCCTCTGTCTCCTGAGATGTATTTAACAGGAACGCGTTGTTCCTATCTTGGACACGTAAGATGGGCAAATGCGTACACAGACATCACAGTAACATCATCTTCTATTGATCTCTGCTGATACAGGCGCATTGTGGATGTGTTTTGCTGCTTTAAAGAATTGTTTTCAGTGGATACTTGTCAGGTTCTTTCCATCCCTCAATTTCATCTTCTTATAAGAGGGACAATTTTGTGTAAAAACACAGAGGTGCTCTCCTTTTTTCTCAACAAAACAAAAATAAAGAAAGGGGAAAGTGGGGGTGGGGAGAGAAACCCTTCCACTCTTCACAGCATTTTTGTTTTTCTCCCCAAAAGCAATATGAAACCGCGCTGAGCAGTTATGGTAATAATCAGCATTGAGTGCAGTAATGATGTGTTTTCTGCACTGAAGCTCCTGACAGGAAAATCATGACCTGCTCCCCACAGGTATCAAAGTCGCTAATTACCCATCACGCGCTGCAGATCGGATTCATTAGAGGCACCGACACTGCGTTACTCAGTCACGGCGAGTCTCTTTCAAGTCCGGGCACTTTTCCCTTTGATAGAAAGAGACTGCATCAGCACAGGCAGAGCACTTGCCTTCTGTCACTCGCTGGCTGCTGTGCTGCACATGAAACTTGACGCTGAGGATGCAAGAAGTTCAGCTGAAGGTGCAACTCAGCACTGCTTGGAAAATGTTTAATAACAGATCATGGAGGAGCACATCTCTAAGATCTACTACTGCTGCTGCCCACCTGGCCTAAATCTTGTTTCAGCAATGTCCCCGGTGCTGCCATCTAGATCCAAGTGTTTCCTGTGCCTCTCAGATGAACAGATGAGCTAAAGAAAATGGGTTGTTCTGCTTTTTTTTAAGGGCTAATACTAATCAAGGTAGTTCTGCTATAATTGTATTCATATGCTAATGAGATTATAGGTAGAGTCCACCTTACTAAATCCAAATCTAAATGTCCTTGATGTCTGCACAGACCAGATTTGCCTGGAGCCCTGATTTCAGACTCATCTGTAACCAGATTTATACTTCTGCCTCATAACTGTTTCCTTGTTAGAGCCTTTCTCCCTCTCTTCCAGGTTTTTTTTTCCTAGGCTGCTATTTGCTTTTACTACATGTCTTTGAAGCTGAAAATGGCACTTAACAATTAAGAATTATTATTTTTTTGGCACATTATCTCTACAGTGGCACTCACCAGAAGAAAATAATAAGGAGTCAGCACTGGTAATGTTACATAATTTATAGATTATCTAGTTCAGAGAGACACCAGAGCCTTTCTATGTGCTGAAACATCCAGCACTGATCACTGTTATGGCCACAGTACCTTGCTTGGGTGAACCATTAGTGTATTGTAGCATAGAAATTCCTACAGTGGCTATAAAACATATTTATATATCTATAAAACCAGGATGCTCTGGTCTACTGAAAGCACTTAGATGCTTGGATAAAGAACATTGTGTGGAAGCTGGATGTACAGGGGAAAGAAAGAAGCCACACTCAGGGTTTGAGATCAGCGGTTTTTTTTCAGGCATCTGCAAGGAAAGCCCATCAGTTTGATGATTATCTGAACATATGTGGAGCATTTGTAAAAAGCTGGGAGAATTCCATTATGTATAAGCTGCTTAAAAACTGGCTCACTTAAGGTTATTACATTGCTGCTTTGGGTTATTTTTGTTTAATTCAAACTCTGCAGTGGGTGAGACTCAATTTCAGTTTAAACAATCATTTCAGTACCTTATCTTTCTCATCATCTTTTGTACCTACAAAATTTGCAGTGTGGGATTCAGATAAATAAATACATGATTACACACACACTTGCTCATCATTTTCTCCATGACATTCCGTTTTCTGTGAATAAAGAAAATAGTTTTCAAGGTGCTTTTTTTCCTTCTCCTTCTAAGTGAATGATTTCCAAAGGGCTTGTCTGTCCAGAAGAGATTAACGCTCTTGCCTTAGAATAAGGCCAAAGCACAATTTTAGTGTCAAAAAATCAGTTTTGAATTGACAAAAGCTTCCATTCAGAAGTCTATTTAAGAATATACTTATAAATTGTCCTCTTTAGCCTGCTCCATCATGAGGAAAGAATTAAAATATTTATCCACTGACCCAAGAAAATGCTTCAAACAAACTGCCCTGTTGATAAAATCAGTAAGATAATGTGTACTATGATTTTGCCCCATACAAAAATGACAGCTTTTGATTTAGCTGTGCCTCAGTGAGGGTCCCCAGTGAAAAGGCTGCGTGATGTTTCTGAATGCAAACTTTGAGCATCCAAAGGAAGCACTGCAGCAACATCCTCTCTGGAAAGACCTTTCCACCACAAAAGGAACCACATAACACCACACCAATTGTAATCAAAGAGGTGAACAAAGAAAAAAAACTTTCATGACCAATACTCTTTTAAAAGTACTGAAAATAGAGCATTAAAAGACATGAAAAAACCCCAGTCTTCCCCTCAGGAGAGCCTTGATGGAGGAACCTACTTCGGGGAATATCTTTCTTTCACCACCCTACTTTCATATTAATATCCTTGAGATTTCTTAAGTCTATATAAGAAGAAAGAGACATTTTCTGTAGATCTCTTTCAAACAGCGGCTCTGCTCTCAGTCCTGTGAACTCTCCTTTTCCACATGGCAAAGCAGGCACCTGGTGATTAAAATTCAGCCCAAGCCACCCAGATTCAGATCTTCTGCAATGTCATGGCAAAAGTTTCTGGCCACTGTGCACCTTTCCTCTCTCCATGCTGCATCTTTCCATATGGGGGTGGCAAACAGCTGAGGTCTGTGAAATGGCACAAAATTGTTCTCTCAGGCATATTCTTTGTTCCCCAAATTAAAGGGAAGTGCAAAACTTCAGCTCTGCTTCCCTCTGCGTCCCTCCTCATGTATTGGTAAATTGGGGTAAGTTGTGAATGCACTTGAATTCTGCTTATCACAAGTCTGGTAGCTCGTTACACCCTCTGCTTTTTCTCTTCAGATGCTATAGAAATACAACAGTGTAAGTAACACTTCTCCTCATTTAGAACTGCAGGTGGTGGGAGTACGTGCGATTTTATTGTCTTTACTTGGTAATTACAGGTCTGTTCCTATTCCCACTGTCTCAGTGGGATGCTTGTAAAGTACACATATTTAAGCCCTTTCAGGTGTTTTCAAGGTGGATTAGCATGGAATATCGCACCAGTGCAGAATGGTGCCTGCTCTGGTGTACCTGTGACCACTGTCTGCAGAAGGGATGCTGACACACAGGCTGCTCTCACTGCTTGTATTGACATGAGGGTCGTGTAAAGCCTGGCTATACAGATGACAAAAGTCATCCCAGGAGGGAGAGGAGAGCTGGGATTTGGATGGTGCTCCTGGCAGAATGTGTATCCACATCCATGAACACGGTGCCTCTGCAAAGGGTGCAAAGTGCAGTGAGCCCCAGCTACTGCTGAGACTGCAGGGTGCACACACACACATCAGGTCATTCCAAGTGCCTTCCTGTGGGACGTACCTTCCCCTTCCTCCTTCCCCCTTCCCTTTCCATCTGAGAATGTGAGATGTGATGGGCCACACGGCAGTGGCAGCAAGACTGACACAGCCTGGGCTTTGATGCACATGACAGGTCCATTTAAAAATGTAGATATTATTATCTTTTGATTTCGGTTTCTCATTCCTCCAGATGTTTGTGGTTGATAAGTCAGGTTCCCTTCAGGTTTTGCCACCTTCTATCAGTGCATATTATGCTTATCACAGACAGAAATCCATGAGTAATAGGAAGACACATTGCATACCTCCAGTGTGTTAACTATGCTTTAATACACCACATTCATAGTATACTTTGAAAAACACAGTAGCTAGAGCCAATGCTGCTGACAGAGCAGATCCTTTCTGAACTTGTCTTTGAATTCCCTTTTTCTCTTTGAATTGGGATATTTGCATGAAGGCTGGAAGTCCCATTTTTCTTCTATTAAAGCACTGGTGATCTTTGCCTTTTCTCCATTGAAATTGGCTTGTGAGTTCAAGGACTGAATTCAGCAGAGTTCATAAGGATACACTTAAACCGACAGGATTAAACCTTGGGTAAGGCAGTGAGGCTTGGAGCACACGTTTATCCCTAAGCACGGGCTCAGATGCTGTGCTGAGTAAGGACTGCAGGACATTTGAAGCAACTCAAAGATCTTCTTCCCTGGAGTCCTTCTCCTCTGCTGCTGCCTCTCGGTTAAATGAAGCCAAAGGTTCCTGTGCAGCACACAAAGGAATGTCAGGATGGAGAGGTGCAGACGCCCAGGTGTCTCCAAAGAACTTCTGGAACTGCACAAAGCTGTTCTGAACCATCTGGAAATGATGAGAACTTTGTTTTTCATTCTTGTATGGAAAGAGAGAGAAAACCCAGAGCTGTATAGACCAAATTAGGATCCCCAAAATTATATGTTTTCAACAAGTTGCTTACAGAAAAGGCTGGACATGTGGAGTGTCAAGCGGCTGCAATATTTTTATCAGTACATTAAATGTGACAGATGGTCAGAAGTCAGAATCCAAAGCACAGATACTTCTCTTCTTTGAGAGCACTTGAAATTTGAACCTCTCCACATGCTTTGGACAGCACTGGTCCCATTTAAACTTCAGGAACCAAGGAAGAAAGAAATAACAGCTATGTTTTTTACCTGCTGTTCCCTAAATGCCTAAAATGCAATCAAAACCAGAGGTAACTCATGGAAAACTGCCACATTAGTAATCATGGAAGTTTGTCTTTACTAAAAGCTTACATTTCTCTCTATATAAATCCAATTGCCTCAACCATCTTTGGCATCCATCTGTATTAGCTCAGCTCTCCAATGGAGATCTCAAAAGCCTTCCACTTCCAAACAATGGCTTCAAATCCACTGGCAATTGTCCTACCCCTTTTCATCTGAAAGATAACTAGCTAGGAGGATGCCTGGATGGCAATCTCACCACAACAGATCCCCAAGAGACCAGGAGCAGGGGACTTAGCTCTGCTTTAGCTACTGGATTTCTTGGCCTCTGGCAGGGCACACGCAATGCTGGTGAGAGCTGCAGCCTGACAGAGCATCACTCTCTGCAGAGCTCCCCAGTCCCTCCTCATGTTTAAAGGTGGCTCAATACCAGAAGAGGAGCTTTGGCCCTCCGCCTGTCTTCCCTTTGCAGTGCAGGAGCCAAATGAAATACCCATCTTTTCCCAGGGAAATATAGGAAATATTGTATATAATTAAAACTGCACTCCACAGTCCTCTCTCCATCAATAATGAGGTCCAACAAATTCCAGCTCCCCTCATAGTCCCCTCCTGAGTTTTCATTTTTCTCCTATATTTTCAGTACTTTTGCCATATATTTGGTTATAAATATTACCATTTAAGAAGGGAACAATTGAGGGATATTCACCTGAGGTCTGAAATTATATTTTTTTTATTATGAGTACTGGAGAAGGATGCACAAGGCATCAGCAGAATGTTGCAGCATGGGTTATAGATTGCTGCTCAGCGGTTGGTGGGTTGGCTATTTCTTTTAATTGCTGATACTGTATTTTCAGACAGTGCTGATCTTATGACAAATCTTTTTACCTACTTTTCTGCAATTAAGCAATTTAGCTGATAGTTGAAAAAGTTTTTTCACAACACAAATACTCCATTGTACAAATACACCTATTCCTGTACATATATTGATATGAACATGTGTGTGTGCACATGCACAGGGACATTAAACTATTTCACAGCAGTTCTGCCAGGGACATTTCCTTTCCCATAATTCTGAATCTTTTCTCGTGCTCTCTGAAGAACTCCGAATTTTGCTTTCCCAGACAATTCTTGTCCTTAATGAGGTATTTTACAGTATTTTCTTTCAGTTCAAAGGCCCAAATATCCAGTGAAAAGCTGTTTCAGTGACAGCTGTGTCTGTGTGTTTGTGTCACTTTCAACCTCAATGTGCATGTCCCATTTTCAGCTCCTGAACTCTGAATAAACTGGGCTCACCTCCAAGACTTACAGCTTTAAGGAATATAGGTAAATTGCACCATTACCCTTTTTATTTTTATATTTTTTTTTCCTTCAGCCTGATCTGTTAGTTTATCATACATGTGGTCTAATTAAAGTTTCCTGCAGGACATTTCATCCAGAATAAATAACGACACTGCTCAGAAGGGCTTTAGTTACATTTTTTTTCCTTCCAACTGTGCTGAAAGGGATGTTGCTGTCTAAAAAATCTGTGCCTGGGTGGAAGAGACAGTTTTATAATTGCATTTCCAGTCTTCTTTGTATTCTTTTGTGTTATATGCTTGTACAAGAAGAAACCGGACAGGCCTGTTGGATAGCAGCCAGGCAGAATTGTCAGAGAAAGAGAGACCAGATTGAAAATGAAATAGAAAGGGGGAAGAAAAATAAAAAATATCAGGATGATCTCTCAGAACAATGACTTAAGAAAGTGAAACTGGAGGAGAAAATAGCAATTTTGTTTTGTGTCAACTTCTGAGGTTTTAAAATTGTCTTTTGCTTTCTGTTTGGTGTTTTTTTTTCTCCAGTTGTGACAGAGAAAAGTCAAAGTATGGGGATGTGTTTCAGAAATGGAACTGGGACAAAATATTTGTTTTCTGACTAAGAGTCGAGCACTGAGAAATCTGAGTGCACTCTGAAAGAAGAGGAGACTGTGTCTTGAAAGTTGAGGCTCTGGCAGTCTCAAGGTCATATTCCTACTCCGGATGAGATCAGCTTTCATTGGTTTGGCATTCTATAAATTAATTAATTCATTAATTAATCACTCAGTAAATACATATTCTCTATCGCTGCGAAGCAAGCAGAGACAGGATCAGCATACCCAAACCTAGAGGCTGTGCCTTGACTTTCAAGTGTCTGAGTGTGAAGGGCTCTTCTGATTTCCCTTCCACTTCTCATCTTTCCCAAGTCCCTGCAGGTTTCAATTTCTCAGGCTGATGTACTAGAGAGTTGGTAGCAAACAGGTTAGCTCTGCTTTGAGGAGAGATGGTAAAGGTGACCTCCAGAAATCCCATCTAACCTGACTATTTCTGTGATTCTGTTTAAGTCAGTCCCGAAAGCATCCATCTACAAGCACCAGCAGCTGTACTCTTTGTTCCAGAAAGCCCATAAGTCATGGTCAGACACACTCTGTGACTGGTAAACAAAGGAAAAAAAAGAATAAAAGGGAGGCAAAAAACTCTTTGAGCCTTGGGATGTGATTATTTGTGCAGGGGCAGATTGAGAACAACTGAAATGAAAGGAGAAGAGTAAATGCAGGCCTGTGAGAAGCTGAATGGTGAGTACGTCTCTTCCACACTTCCCTTGAAGGCACAGCGTGTGGATGTACTTTATTCATAATGACAATATGATGTGATTCATAGCAATTGCTTCTTCACAGTAAATTATTCTAAGATGCGTTGTTGTGCCACGTCGCAATGGCACAAATGAATGATGTTAAAATACTGAGCAGACAAAACGATAACACCTGTTACAGAGCCACTTATAAACCGGAGTGCACGGAGGCATTTGTACCTGTCTCTATCACACATTGTGAGCTACACATCTTAGGATGGTTTATGAAGGAGAAGGCAATTTCTGTTATTCTGTATTAAAACATTTCTCAGAATTCCCTTAATTTACAGACATCCTCTCTCTGTTTACTTGACATCAGCTCCTGCTCTCTGCCAGGCAGTATAGGAGAGAGTTCACAACTGGCTCAGCACTCAGATTTCCTACCCAGATCAGGTCTGGAAGGAACAGAGTAACAATATCTCCACATGTACATTTAATCCTGCCCTGTGGCAGCACACAGTTACCCACACTGAAGAGGAGCAGGAAGCTGTGCCCCCTCCCAATGCACCGTGGGGCAGCCGAGGCTATGAATTGGCATGAGCAGTCAGGGCAGTGCCTCGAGAGAATGATGATGTCCTGAATTTCCACGGATTTGCACAGGTGTTTAACCCCTATGCGGGAGTCAGGCAGGTCAATGCCTTCATGTGTTTGCCTCTAACAACTTGATGCAATGACTTGTTGAACCAGTGGAGGAGTGGGGATGGCACTGTACCTTCTGCTGGCTGTCACCAAAAGAATATCAAAACACTGACGTAATTCAGAGCAGCAGCCAGGACTCAGCCTGTGATGGCACATGGCCTTCCTTGAGGGATTGACACCAGCTGCTAGGCCCCTGACACTCATGCAGAGTTCTGGGGAGGTTGAACACTGAATTCACAGAGGTGGGCAGGGCACAGAGGTGCCACCAGAGAGGAAATGCAGGATGATCCCCTGATACTCTACTGAGAACATCTACGTCCAAAAACAAAGCCAAGTGCATAGTCAGATTCTTTTAAATTTTTTTTTGTCAGGGGTAGGGGAGAGGTAGGACAGCTTTCCTCTGATTTCTAAGGAAACTGGTTTCATTGCTAGCCAGACATTTCCTGTCAGATATCGCCCATGGAAATGGAGCCTTAGGCCAGCCAGCTCTACTGGGGGTTTTGTTCCAGTTTCTAGGCCTGCAAGTGAGACACTAAGCTTAATTTCTTCTTTTAATTTTCTTCTCCTCCTTCTTCTTTTTCCTTGATTCAACGTGTTGTCTTTGTGAAGATGCTACCTACAGGGTTCTCTCCTAATGCTCACAAGTGTCTCTTCCACCCAGAGGCAGTTGGAGAAATTGTTCCTCTAAGCATCAGACACTTAATGAACAATGAGATGAACTCTCCAGTTTGTTTGCCTTCTCACTCATTTTTCCTCTTTCGTGCTGTCTGGTGCAGTGAGAAAGTGTGTTTCAAGGTCTTGACAAAACATTTTGAACTGAAATCATCTTGGGATACCCAACCAAACTAATTACCAGCTTTGTTTCTCTCTCCCTTGCCCCTTCTTCCCTCTGATGACAAGGGGGTGAAGTGGATACTCAGCCCACATAGAAATGTCCACATTTCCCCCTCTCTTTCCCTGGTAAAGGGTCCCCTGTGAGATACTCTGTGCCCTTTGATGACAGTGCTGACATCTCTCCTCTTAACTAGTCTAGTCCCTCTGGGAAGCACTGGAGAAATAATTTGGCTCCCACCAAACTTTGAAATAGGTTTTTTCAGGAAGGTTTGTCAGCACAGAGACAAACAGCATGGCCTCTGGATCAGGTACTTGACTTTGCCATGGAAAAAGACAAGGCAATAAGCTTTTAAAAGCCCAAAATGGCTGTGCTGTGTCTCAGAACTGTCTGCTTCCCACAGCTGGAGCTGCAGCATCCATATGGAGCCATGCCATGGGGACATAGTGGACCAGTGCAGGAGGGCAGGGGAAATGCATATACAATCCTGGAAGACAACCATTGCCTCCTTTATTGTGATTATTTCTGTTTTAAAATACAGACATTACTGTTTATCATCAAACCCATCCCACTTTCCCAATTACCATTGGGCAGTAAGGGGCTCCTGATTTTTATGGAAGGTGAAGGGTAATTAATTCCCTAACATTAGCTGGGATGGTTTCTGCCCGAGGGATTCTCATCCTGTTCAGCATCATCCAGTGTTGGTTTGATCATGGTGGAGCAGGAGGATGAGGTGTAACTCAGACCTGGGCAGGTAACAATTGAAGGAAGTGTCCAGGGAAGGCAGACTGCTTGGGGGCAGGCAATGAGCCCCTCACAGGCACTCCTGTGGGGACTGAGCAAGCCTTGAGGTTTTTGGTCTAGAAGGAATGCAGGGAGGAGAGGATCTCCTCAGATCAATGCTGAATGAGGCTGTGGAAGCAGGGAACAAAAAAGGCAGGAGAAACCAGAAAGGCTTTCAGTGAGAACTGAGAAGGTCCAGTCTGGCCAGGACAAGGGTGGTGAACAGCCCTGGAAATTTCTTGTGGCTCTTTTTAGATATCTTAAATATCATATAACCGTGAGCAATTACAGCTCCTTCTTACCCAAGGGACACTGCTGGGTACCAGTTTGCAACAGCCTGTGTGGATTTGGCATTTACATTATGCAGACCAGAAAGTCCTGGTACAGCTCCCCCAACATCACTTCTGAACCAGACTTACTGTATGTAGGTTCTGCAGCATCCAAAAAGCTTTGGCTGTTTCCAAAGGTGTAGCAAACCTGCTTTGTGGCCTGGACAGTGAGGTCTTTAGCACACATTTCAGCTTAATTGTAAACACTTCCCATGAGGCTGGATAAGAGGACAGGTCCAGCTCTGTAATCCAGCCAACTAAGACCCTATCTGACAACATGTGCTGACTCTTCTTTTTTTTTTTTTTTTTTACCTGCACATCTCTGTGCAGCAGTGTACAGCCTACTTAAACCAAGCCCTTGACATGTTTAAAGCTCTGTGCAAATATTTGCTAATCAGTCCTCAAAAATCCCTTGTCTGTACTGAACAAGTAAATATTGCTGGGCCTGATTTAGTCTTAGAGTGTATCACAGCCTCATTGGTCCCAGGTGGAGCAAGCACACAAAAGCACCAGCTCAGAGGAGAAAGGCTTTCCAGCATCCACCCAACCACTTCCACTGCCTAAAATAGCTGTTGGCACATTTTTGCTTTTGATTTATATGCCAAAGTCTGCTTTGCCCAGGCACTGAATTACCATGGAATCCAGCATCCAAGGTCTGCCTTTTCCACATTCGTTTGAGACCTGACTTTCCTCTCTTAACTTTGCTGCAGCCACCACCTGACTTTACAAGCTGCTTCCTTGGACTCCAGCTGTCTCCCTTACTTCTCTGGATTTTGACTGTGCCCTATTTTGCCCTTTGGATTGGCACATCTCTGTCTTTCCTTGGTTTCTACCCAAAGGAGCTGATTCCTGTCATAGTCTGCCTCACTCTACCACTTGGTCTATAATTCAGTCCAGCCTAGCCAAGCTCATTTTTGCAAGGCATTTCCCTATATTTCTTTAGCACCTCAGCCATGCCATGCAGCTGAAATATTTGGACATAGCCCTGGGAGCCCAGTGGTCCCATCTCAGGAGGTGCCTGGTCGCTGTGGTGGAGCCCCAGGCTCAGCTAGGGAGGAATGGACTTACAGCCCCTGCCCTCAGACACTACATTCATTGCCCTGAACATGTTTGAGATGTGTTTTCTCAGAAAGCACAAACCCCCATTTTCCACCTTTTGCACTGAAGATTCACATATCCTTAAGTCAGTGCCCTGGATCTGCTTCTGTGTTCCTGCCTGTGGTAGGTCTGCTTTTACCATCACTGTCTATTCCCCTGTGTGGCTGTTCCCCTCCATGTGGCTGCAATCCCACAGCCTTGTCCCTGCTGGAGGGAATCTTGTATGTGAACAAGTGTGCATTTGCAGACTCTTCAGCCCCAGGAGGCTGGGCTGAGTGTACTGCAAGGAGGACTGAGGGAGATTTCAATACCAGACTTAGGTTAACAGCACAGCCCTTGACTTTTGCATGATCTTCTCTGCAGCAGTGCACTTTATACACAGATCTTTTTGGACTCTGCATTAGAAATGCTTATTGATGCCAGCTGTATCAACAGCTGGGTTCCTCATCTGCAGTGTTTTGTATAGCCTGAAGTCTTTAGGTTTGCTTTCATGGACCAGAGATCATTAGCAGTGAGAATCCTTCAAATGTTGACTTGGCTAATTTGTCTGTCAATGGGGTCTGTGTTGCAATTTAATAAGAAGCTGAGAATATAAAAGTGAGTGGGTTGCTTTATCCCATAGGGATGGCCTTGTAGCTGGTTCTGTAAAGAGTTTTGCTGTTCAGAACAACTGAGCCTCATCAAGCCACCAAGCTCTGGGTGAAGCCAGGACAGTACCCCACACTCTCCTAAAAGACTGGCTGTATTTAAAGTTTAGAAAATCACTTCTTGGTTGGCTTCTCCCTTGTTACACATAAGCTGGGCTGGTAGAAATTATCAGGATCTGAAGGAAACTCATGGGTTTGTTGTATCTGAACACCAGACACTCCTTTCTCTACAGAAAATGAAGGTGGCCATGAGCATTGGCCAAGAACAATTTGCATCAGTGGGTGTTGCAGCTTTGGTTCAGCATTTTATCTCATTTACTCAGCCTCCAGCAGAGCTAGGCAAGGACTGCAAAAAAAGAATGGGAAAACAAATCTCCCCTTCAGCATCTGCTCATATTCAGAAGTAAATTCACTTTATGCTTCTCTGTTGCTGAAAGCTCAGAGTGAAAGAACATCAGTGTTGCTGCCTTGGCCATCTGTCTGGGGCTGGGAACTGAGGGTGCTCCCCAGTCCTCCCACAGGTTTCTTACTTTGCCTCAAAGTAAACAAATAAACTATTTTTTGTCTCAGCTTTTAACCTGTAAAATGGAAATAATACTTCTCTGTCCCCCAGGAATATTTTCCTGCAGGTAGCATGGGAGGTGCTTTCCTGGTACTCCCAAATAAATGCTGCTTAATGTGCCCAGCCATGCTGGCATAAAGAGAGGCACTTCTGCCAAGGTCACCTCACTCAGTGTCTGCTGAGACAAGTGCTAGGATGTGGCTCTGTTGTTTGCAAAGTACTTTTCCATGCAGTCCACAGACCTGCTGAAACTGAAGCAATCCAGATGTCCAGCAAAAGCATGACAAGTAATTTACCACCCTGGCTACTTCCATGTTGAAAACAACCAAGGCTCGTTTCTTGGCATTCACTGTAAGGCTTCTTGAACTATAACTAATTTTTCTGGCCTTTCTTTCTGTATTATTTTCTTCTGCTTTCCTGATATCATGTGTATTATTATGTTAAAAAAATAAGTGCATGAAATTGAGTAAAGAAATAATGGAAAAGGGTTTGTTGCAGGAGTTCCCCCTTGAAGCCTCCATCTCCTCCTACAGATTCCACATAAAAGCCTCTTGAGGAAGATAATAGAATAAGAAGCCAGGCTACTGAAGTGGGGAACAATCAGGAATCAAGTAAGATGGAAAGTGGAAAAAATAGTAATAATACAAACAAGAATGAAAATGATATTTCAACAGTGTTGGCGAACACTGAACAGATCACAGGTTTTAAGCCAGAAGTGTGGTTTTCAAATGATAATAAAAATAATTAACCTCAAGACTCTTCCTTATTCTTCCACTTTTTGCTCCCACCTACAGAATCTCACAGGATCCTTTGACATAAAAGCAAATTTTATCACATTGTTTTTATTCTCAGCAGTTTAGAACAGCAGTTTCAAGGCCTGGGCTGTGGATTTCATGAATGAGTGGTTAGTTTGGCTGAGGACAAGGCTCTACAGGGATTCTTCTTTCCCTCCATTCTCTCCGCAAAGGCTTGTTGAAAAAAAAAAAAAAAATCTATATTTTGAAATATGACCCTTTGGCTCATGCAATGCAGCAGAATAATTCCCAGGTCTCTACCTCTTGTTCTTTGATACCAGGGAAGAGGATGGGTTTGGTCCAGCTTTGTTCCTGACTAGAAAAAGAGAAGTGCTTTTTTTATAAGGATTATTCATTTCAAATAGATCAGCCTGTTTAATCCTCCCCTTTGTGTCTGCCACAAGTCCTATCCACCAGGGCCAACTGGGAAACACATTTCACAGGGACTTGCTATCAGCATCTCTCTCATGAGGTGCTGGGGGCCTTGCATATGAACCTGGATTGGTCATGGCAGATGTGAAGGATCAAGGCTCTCAAATGCAGTGCAGGAGTGGGATTTTGAGAGAAAGCTTTAAAGGAGGGCTTTCAGAAATAGCACAGTCCCCTCCTCTCTGCTGTTGGAATGTGTGTCCAAAGCAGGACGGTTGGGGTCTAAATTTTTTGTTTGAATCATTGTTTGGGCTTAAAATCAGTGAATTCCAGGGATGGACAATAGCTGGCATGGCTTGGTTACATTATTGCTGTGCTTTGGCCCAAGAAGTGAGCCAATAATCCATCTCTTGGGAACAGTTTCTTTTTGGGATTTTGACAATGGACCCAGGTGTTTCTTTGACAAGCAGTTTTATTTCTTTACAAAGCATGGTTGAAAAAATGGTCCCCAAAATGTGGCCAGCATTGAGGAGCTTTCTCACTTACAGCTCCCCAAACTGCCTTTCCAGAAAGTCCATTACCTGAAAAAACCCTTGCCTTTCACACCCCACATGGCATCCACTCACTTTTTGGTGTTCTGCCTAACAGGTCCCACTGCCAAGTCTCTCACCAAGGCTTTGCAAGCTCAATTGGTCTCCCAAGAAATGTCTTAGTCAGCTGCGACTTGTTCAGGCCATACCTCTAGTCAGTGTCTTCTACAGTTTCAGGTCTATAGCTCCTCCTGATTGCTCATAACTATGCTATCAGCATGTTATCTTTAAGCAAGATCTCTGGTGACACATCTACAGGCATTCACCTTTGAACACTACATGCAATGACTCAGCTAAGTGTTGCAGCACAAAGCCAACTTGCTGATTTGAAAAAATAAATTATGAATAGGTTGGCTTTGTTAAAATATCCAATCTGCTTTTGTCATTATCCTTAACACATCACTTTGCCAGCACCAGCAGCATCAGTGATGTGTGAGCAGGAGTCTGTGTCTTGCAGCCTCTGAAGTCTGGAGGATAGATTTCCTACCTGGGAAGAAAATGCCTTGTTATAAAGGCCAGGCTCTGAGAGGGATGGGGAGGAGAGGGGAGGGAGAGGTAGGTGGAAGGGGGAATTATCCATTTCCTTCCTCCTGACTTAACTCAGCAGAGCATGTCCAGGGAGTGGAGCTGGGATTTTCCAGCTCCTGGGAGACACTGCTCCAGTCTGGCAGCGTGTCTGCTCCCGGCACACCCAGGCGGAGCTCATGATGCACACTGCTCTTTGGGGCTGCTGGTTTCTGAATTCCTTCACCTCAAGTCCTCCCCAGACATCCTTTTCCATAACTGAGGTTCTTTCTGCAGAACCTTCAGCCCCATGCAATTTAGGTGATGTACCTAAGCATGGGACAGAGCAGAGGACTCATCCTCTTGGCTGCCTTAGCGGGTCAAACACGGTGAGACTTAGAGGGACAGGAAATCTGTGTGACTCAGGTGTGGGGCTATTTACCTAACCAGACTTCTTGGGGCTCCTTTCCACTGCCAAAACTAAAAAAAAAAAAAAAAGAACAGTAAAAATTGATAATACATTTGATTTTCCCACTCAGCTGAGCTCACAATTAGCATAGGCTGCCAGTTCCTTGTTACAGAAAAATACCCAGCTGGCTTGGCCCTGTTCACACCATCATACGTGTTTGACACAGCTGGAGGATGGCTGTGTCACCCTCAAAACAATTTTTTTTGGCATGACTCTTAAATGCTTTTCTTGGTATTTTGCCTTTAAAATAGAGAGAGGATTAAAAAAAAAAAAAAGTACTTTTCCCTGGGGCACCATCAGATGCTAATAAAATCTTTAATTAATTCAGATTCGGATGGGCTCACATTTCTCTCGCTAGCTCGCAACTTCAATCAAGTTTTTTTCTTTTTGTGACGCTGCTTTCATGCTACTTTTCACTGCATTTCTGATTTATCTGGAATTGTGCTATACAGGCATATTGGCAGGAAAGGCTGGGATAAAAGAGGACTAGGATAAGAGAAATCATTAGCACAGGATGTATTTTCTGGGGTTTTTTGGAAGAAACCTTTTTTGGGAGAAAACCCAAAAGGTCCTATTGCTGTTATGAATCCCACAGGAACTCTTTAATACAGACAATTTGCCTGATTGGACTGCACTGGTCTTAAGCATTAGAGAGAGACAAATCACTCTTAAGAAACATTAAATCAAATAAGATAGAGAGAAATCTTGAAAATGTGAAATGAATTCTCTAAAATTAAAGCATCTGGTGAATGTTCACTTCATAATAAAGTGATAATCTCTCTGAAATGGAGCCTGTCTCATTACCAGTTTAACAACTGGTGTGGATGGTCTGATCTAATACTGGTTAACTGAAAAGAAATAAGTGATACATATTCTTTGCTGGCCCCAATAAGAAAGAAAAGCCTCTCTCTGCCATGCTGTCAGTCCTTCCAGGGTCAATCTCCCCATTCACTTGCCATCCTGTGAATAAAATATTTACTGTACAGGGTACAAAAATTGTTCCAAGACTGTGAGAGGGAAGCATTTTAGAGACCTTCCTCCAAACACAAGAAGAGGAGTTTCCCTGAGAGCTAATAGTTTAAAGATGGAGGCATGGAATAAACGTATTCCAGCCCAGGGAGAGGCTGCACAACCAAAGACCACAATCCCAGTGCTCCCAGCCCCAGCTCTGCTGGTCAGAGGCTCCCTGGGTGCTGGTGAGCAGAACAGGCTGATGGCCAGGGTGGACACTGCATGCAAGGTGAAGGAGGGCACTTAGGAAGGGCTGATTTCATTTATAGACTTTCTCGTCACTTCCTGCTTCAGCACCTTGCTGGAACAATCTTGGAGGATAACCTGACCTGTAGTCTCTTCTTCTACTCTTAAATGGTTGATCAATAAGCTCAGGAAGAAAATGAAAAAGATGCTGTTGAATTTCCTTCAAATATACATGTAGCCATGCTCGGCAGTGAGGGATTGGATTCAGTGCTCAGGAGACTGAGCAGCATTTCCAGCCAGTCTCCTCCCACGGTGCTGCCTCTGCCCCCTGCCTCTGAGCTGCCCTGCCTCTGGGATGCTGCACTTCTGCAGGGAATTACAGCATTTCTTCCAGCCTCTGGACACAACTTGCATGGAATGGAGGATTCAGCTGCAGGAGAAATGCCATTCTCCCCTGAAGCTTTTGGGATCATGCATCTGAATGCTGATTTGCTGCGGATGACCACGAGGTGATCTACCCTGCTCATGTCTTGCAGTCTTGCTGCAGATCACAGAGCATTGCCTGCTGCATAAACAACGTGCCATGGCCTGGGGCAATATTATAATTGAATAGATATAACAGATTATTATCCATTTGATGTGCAGCATGGAGCTGCAGCACTCCCTATCCTATTCCAGCAGAGCGAGGCCAGGGACTCCTTCTAAAGCATCCATACAACCAGGAAATGTAAGCAAAAGGCTCTTGAAATAGTAATAATAACACAGCATATCTCTAGGGCTGACAAGTGTGTTGAGTGCTGCAGTTTCACCCATAATCTGTCATAAAGTCAGACAGTTCTATCAATGGGGAAATAAACAGTCAGGATAATAAAAGGTGAGTGCTGAATAGCAACCCTTCAGCTCCCTCCAGGCTTTATTAGGATAATTGATTTTGGAACATTAATAAGGATATTGATTAGCTTTAAGGAATTGAAACTCAGGGTGAGGGAGGGAGCTGGGGAGGAGTGAGCTGTTGCTCTTGGCCACAGACTCATGGTGGATCAGGAGCCCCGGTAGGAAAAGTTGACCAGTTCTGCCAAGGGATTAACTTTTATCTTCGACATGAATTAGGTCAGTGATTTCTGCAAGAGTGCCACCCACATCGTGAGGACCTGAGAAATTACACAGCAAGAGTGCTTCCAACAGCACGAGGCTTGTCCTATTAGCGGGACCCTCAGAGGCAATTTCCATCTCCTGATTCAGCACTTCAGCAGAGCAATGGTGCAGCCACCGCGGGGCTGGGGGAAGGAAAATCAAGCGGGAGGTCTGTGTGGAGGAGGCTTCCATGCAGCAAGGAACTGATTAGATCAGGAGTGTAATCAGCTCCCTGAACTTGCAAAGTGAAGTTTCACTGATCAGTGAATTTCCAGGCTGAAAGAGAACGCTCTCATAAATATGGAATGTCACTTTCTTTCTTTTCAAGATCAAGTGGTTCACGTGATTATTTTTTTCCTTGCAAAGTTAAAGCCCTGACTTTCTGATACATTAGAGAAGAAGAAGAGTGTTTCCAGCCATTGAGTGAACAAAGTCATGGGCATCATGTTCACTCTCCCAGTAAAATAATGGCCTTGAGAAATGCTACAGCATGTGGCAAAATCAGAGTGAGCTTGCATTTTACATACTGTTGTGATTTAACAGAAGTGTCAGGTGGCTTCTCAGGCTCTTGTTTGGATTGATTTAAAGATGAACCTGGACCTGAACATGGCTGCTGGCTGGGCTGCCTGTATCATATCTTGAACTTGAAAGTTGTTACATTAAATACCTTACAAAAACATATGCAGATGTTTAGAGCAGTTTTGTATCACTAGAGACAATGTGGAATGAAATAAATTCAGAGGCAGAAGCTGCCAGGACCAGCTTTGTGTCCCAAAATCTTCTAAACCTGTGTGCACACCAGAATTTGAACATCTTCTTTGATGGGTCTCCTGAGACTGCAAGATACTAATTTTTGAGCATGAACCTTTCAGTAGTTTCTTGTTGATGCACAGGTAATTTACATGGTCCCTATGGAGCAACCAATGACCCTAACAGAATCCTACCAGAGGGAAAAAATCTCCTATTAACCTCAGGTAAACCTGGATCCAAGAGCTTGTTAGGAAATGTCTAACAAATTACAAAATGCAAAGACAGCAAAGAACTGCAGCCAAAGATGCCTGTTTCTGAATTAAAATATTGTGTTTTCACCTTTTCGCCTAACTTCTCGTCACCGGGGATGAACAGACCAAAGTTAATGGGAGTTATGCTTCAACTTCAGTCTTTTGAGGAGTTATTTAAGGACTTTCAGCACTCCTTCCTAGAGCTCCACCTTCAATACCCAGCGCAGCTGTGGGTGACCCTTGTGCTCTCTTACCATTCACAAGGAGTGAGATCTGAGGCTTTTTCTTGCTCCACCATTCCCTTTATGCCCCAGGGATGAGGGAGATGCTTTTGTCCTGCTGCTGCATGTGGGTACAGAGAGCATCACTGGGGCAGGAGAGGCTCGTGGCTCATGACTTGGCTGCTTTTGTCTCTGCTTCTGAACGGCAGTCACGTCCAGGCAGCACACACAAAGAGTAACTGATGTCCACAGTTTTTATCCTCCCTGAGCTTGTCTTGTATCTTGGTCCCCAAAAGTAGATAGAGAGCAGAATATTTGGAAGAATGAGGCCATGGATAAAGATTATAATAGACAGGTAATTATAATAAAGAAAGAATTATTAGATAACTGGATAGATAACTGGATGGATAGATGTGGTAGAGATCTGATAGGGTTTTTTCTCTTTTGCAAAAGCCCTAAAATAAAGGAACTCTTGCACATACATAAATCATCTAGCTCTGGGATAGGAGCAAAGACAAGTTCCCATAGCAACAAGATCTATGCTGTAAAGCTGTGCTGCCCTTTGTTATGTATCATTGTGATATTTCTCTCAGACATGTCATTGGCAATTACCCACAGAAGGAGAGCTCAAATTGTGCAGGAGCCCAGCAGATCCACCTTACATTATTTTTCTGTAATTAATGAGATTATTGAATTTCCACACTAATAAAGCATGGCAAGGACTCTGAAAACAACTCCTCTCTGAGCCAATTCCGGGTGATTCCTCAGTGCAGCACCCCCACCCTGCACACACACACCTCTGCACAGACCTTGGTGCGGAACAAAAAGGAGAGCAGGAGCCTTCTGTAGAGCTCTCCTGCTCTGTTATGAGTCAGCCCGAGCAGCATTGACGTTTCTGTGTTGCCAGGAGGTGAAACCCTGTGTAAATGTTCCTAAAAGCAGTTTTCAAGCTATTCATCTTTGATAACATTGTTTCTTTATGAATGCTTGAGCTTCACTTAGCTGCCTATGCATCACTTTCTGACAGGTCTCCATGTATTCTGCTGCTGCCTGCATGGAGAAAGTTCCCTTTCACACAAAGAAGAGGCACTTGCTAGAGTCGATCCCCTCGAAAGCTTGTTTTCCTGAAGTTTCCTTTCCAGAGGGCCCTATCCCGTCCTGGATGGCAGCAGATTATCCCTTCATGCTGTGAGGCAGGGAAGGGGCAGGATGTGACAGCACTGCCTGGCTGTGCTGCACTGGGAGAGCCAGCTCAGGTCCTGCACAAATCGGGATGTCATCTGTGCATCGAGCTGTAATGATTCTGTACTTGCTGTTCGGCTCTTGAGGGACAGGGTTTCCCCCATTATCTCTCCTCCTTCCCCAGCCTTTCTCTGTTCTTATCTTTTGCCTTTAATTATTTTTTAATATCTGAGGAGAAAGTAATATGTGGCAGGAGGCAATTTTAGAATAAGTACCCAGGAGGGGACTCTCAGGGAAAAAAAAATCACAGTGGGGTCTGGTTCCTTTCTAATTGAGTGCATGGAGAAGGGTGACCTTTGCCTTAACCCCTCTGGAAAGAGGGGTCAGCATCCCCATGGGGCCAGCAGACCAACCCTGCATCCACTTGTAAACACTTTAAGATCCTCTAATGCTGCATTGATAGATAGTGAGATGAAATGCAGAGGACTTGTGCCAGCATACTGGAGAGTATTGAAGAGTCATTACCTCATTTTGCAGCTGGTTTTCTGCAGTAATGTCGTTGTGGGTCTTTTAGAGATGCTTCCTGCTATTCATCTCCTTCAAAGGTTTCCAACGTGCATCTGCCTTCTCGGGTCCTGGAAGCATTTTGAAATTCTCCCATGACATGCACTTTTTGGAGGCAGAATGTTGTTAGGATCACTGAAAAGTCTTTTCTCTGCCTGTTCCCTTCCTTGCAATAACGATAATTTATTGGGAAGGTGCTTGCCAGGCCCTCGATCTCATGTGGGAGATGCAGGGAGACGAGGCCCCAAGGACTTGACATTCTCCATAGACGGCAGCAGTTCAGGCAGAAAGTGCAATGGACAGCTGGGGGATGATCCGTCTTGGAGCACAACAACTTATCTTCCCACAGTGAGCCTGCCGTGGCAGCTCCACACCACTCTCCCTCCACATGAGTTACTGTGCTGGGCTCTCAGAGAGCAGTTTCACAAAGAAATATTTTGCCCGTTTGCCTGTGGAGTGCTCCCTTCCCCTAAATGTGCCCAACTTTGTCCTCACAGAGCACTGTAGGGCTGAGCAACACAGACAGCACGTCCTGATCCTGCTCCTAATTCCAGCACTGCCCTTTTGGGCAAACATTTTTTCTCCTCCTGCCTTTGCAGCTCTTCTTGAAGAGAAAATTCTGATTTTTTTTTTTTAATTTTTTTTTTTTGAGTGCTCTGAGCTTTAACAGAGGAAAGTCCTGGAATGGCATTTACACCCACCTTTTATTCCCTAGCCTAATTTCTCTCATGCTTCTGTTCAGGTTTCTTTCTATTCCTTTTTCTCTACCTACTCACCTGCCCACCTATTGAGACTGTCTAATCTCTCCATGTCAATTCTCCCCGTCTTTCCAAGACCAAAGTGCTTATGTTCTCGTGTTCAAATGTGTTCTCTGTTCAAACTCAATTGCAAAGCTGTCATTATTTCTCACAAGTTTTTCAGCTACCTGTACTCCTGATAATGATCAGATAAATATCTAAGCTCAACATCTCACCATCCCTCTTGATGCAGTTTGCCAACTAATTGAAGAGCATCCTGTTTCCATGTGAATATAGATTGAAAAGCTTGGCAGTAACATAGCCAGGAGCAAACTGCTGTATCTATAGTTTAGTTAAGCCTCCTTTTCCTGATTTATTTGCAAGTATCAGGATTAGAAGAACCCATGTTACTTTCTTTAAAGGTGAAAGGAAGGTTCAAACTGTGCTGCTTAAGAGCTGCATAATGTTGAATTTCTGCTGATATGACACAATATCCTGGAAAACTGCATAAAACATCTTAGAAACACAGAGTACATCTTCCATTCACAGGGAACACCATCATGATGAATTGGCAAGACATATCCTTAAGTTCACTGAAAGCAGATCTTCTTAAGGCTTCTCTCTAATTTCTATAATTAATTGTTAACTTGCCCCATGCAGACGCCTTTGTCAAACATGAGCATAAACAGCCCGGCTTGCAGACCCTCAGGAAATGCTGCCTTGACCAAGGAAAACATTTTCCTGAGCATCTTGCTGCAACTCTGGGCTTAAGACACTTGTGTGAGGAGGAAACTGTGCAGCAAGAAGAGCTTAGAGCTTGACTGTAGATTTAAAGCAGGTTAAGTATCAAACACATCCCAAAGAGAAAAATGGGAGCACTAGTTTCCCCAGCCTGCAATGAAATCTACTTCATAAGCTCAGAGAGATATACAGTTCAGCACGAAGGACCACTAAGGAATTCTGTTACTTCAGAAATAGTTTTTGTGTTCTTTATGTTGCTTGCATTTGAGGCCTGGGATGGGAGCATGATCTGCTGGGCTTGGAGCTGGCAGCAGCACTGTGGGCTGTGACACAGCCTCCCTGCCCTCCTCTGCCTCTGCCCCAGGAACAGAAGAGATGCTGCTACAGATCACTATTGCTCCTGTATTCATGTTCAGCCTAAGGGCTCTGGTGTAAGTCTTGGGAATGCTCTGCACACACAGCAGCAGTGTGCTCAGGCTGCCCAAACTGTTCCTCCTCAGCAGAGAAATCTTCAGATCCCAGCAGAACATCTACATCAGCTGATGGCTTTCCATTATGTCCCAATTTTTAGATAATGTGCAAAACAATGAAACAAAGATCAGAGAATCATAAAACCATAAAATGATTTGGTTTGGAAGATACTGTAAAAATCATCTCACTACAGTCCCCTGCCATGGGCAAGGACACCTTCCACCAGACCAGTTTTCTTGGAGCCCTATCCAACCTGGCCTTGAAATTCCTAAAAGGCTCATTGCCAGGCTGAGTTGACATGATAGGAAAAATCATTCTAACCAGAAATTGGTTTTTATCTCCCTACCCTGAAAAAAATCCATTCTATTAGCAACTGCTGGGACTAAATGTTATGCTAGGAGGACCTCTGGTCTGATCAGTACAACAAACTTTAGGTTAAACAAAACATAAATCAAAATTAAAACAAGCCCTTTGACATGAGAGTCATTTGCTCTTGAGACTAGACTGGAGGGGAGCTCAGAGCCAGCAGCTGCCTCCTCCTGCCTTGCTGCACACACAGACCATCACTGGACAAATGGCGGAAATTGAGCTTTGCTCAGCATCATCTTTTTTTAGCTGTGTTTCCAGTCTGGCTTAAAACCAAGCATGGAAAACTACATCATCCTTTGCAAAAGAAAATATTCCACAGGGATTCCTTTAGGATTAACTTAAACTTTCTAGATCAGCACTGTTCATTTTGAAATTCAGTGTTATTTTATGGACAACCTATTAGGTCATCTCAGTTAGAAAAATTGATCTAATTGAAAATTCATTTGGAGAAGAAAAATAAAAATCTGTAATGTTAGCACTCATCCCTTCCTGTATTTGTTCTGCAACTATAATTGGGCCAAAATTCTCATAATTCAAGAATTCATTTCAGTCTTGACAAATCTACATTCTCAGTTTTACGCGATTTTCTCAAAGTTCTTCCAAACTGTTCCACCTTCAATTTACCTCTGGCCTTTACTGTTTTACCTCCTCCCTTGGCTGCTGCAAACTATTATTTCAAAAAGAAAACACAAACAGATGACAATTTTCTATGAACCTTTCTTTTCAGACCTTCTATTAACCTTTCCCTTTGTACATAAAAACACCAATAAAATATAATCTCCCCCCGGGATCCTGCAGAGATTTGTTCCTTTTTGACCTAATACTCAGGTTTTTGCCCAAATGTGTTTCACTTACTGTTTACCTTTGTTTTCTTTTTTTCTCTTCTTACAAGGCTTGTCAGAAAAACCCTGAAAATTCATCCAAATTATAAACATTTTTTGGCATATTTTGCTAATTGTCTAGTTAGTGTGTTTAGGCTGTTGTGCAAGGAGAAGGGAGCAAAAGTCTGTGAAAGGAAGAGTGCAGTGAAATATTAGGCTGATAAGTGATAATGTTCCTTCCAGGTACTGCAAGTGTAGAGATATTCTGACACACGGTGCTTTCCTGCTCCTTGTTAATAAAGTTGGCTTCCTGCTGAGCCTGGCTGAGTGTCTCTGACACAGCCTCCCCTCAGCCAGGAGCTTAATGGGGCTGTTTTTGTAGGTAATCAGGAAGGCTGAGGCTGCAGACTCCAAACACAGGTGGGTTCCTGGCTGGGCAAGTGGGATTTTAAGTGAGAAGGGGATAGAAGCTGTGCTAATGCAGTATCAGGGATGGACATGGCTGGGATGGGCTCCCACAGGCTGGTGAGTGTTTGCTTCAACATAGTGGAAGATGGGGATGGGATGGGATGGGAAAATCACTCTGTGATCAGAAATCATAATTTAGGAAAAAGTGAGAAACCAAACGTACAAAGCTCAGCCCTCCCTCCTGTGCTGCTTCCAGGGGCCTCCTGCCCAAAGGGTCCATCCAGGCCTCCTAGGGTGGGGTTGCATTAGAGAGACCTTATTCCAAAACCTGCTATGGGATGGTGTTTACATAGTTTACAAGTATTTCAGGAAAAATCTGTCTAGATGTGACATCCAAAACCAGTTCTGACCCTGAAAGCCAAGAAGCAGTAACATTTGTTTGTTTTTACTGCTTGACACAACACTGAGCTATGAAGTGAGCAAAGTTCTGCTACTGAGTGTAAGGGCTCTCTAATCTCTGGGTTTGAAAATTTTGCCGTACAGTGAAGATGCAGTTCAAACATTGTTACAGCAATCTGCCCTGATTTTTGTGTTAAAGAAAAAATTCAAGGTGTGCCACCAAGAGTGCCATCATTCCACATCACTGTCCTTGTCACACCAGTCTTCTCTCCCTGATGACATGGAAACAACACAAAACTTCCCAAACTTTCTGGGTTGCTTTGCAACCCAGAGTACAGGAAGGTGAGAATTTGTTCTTGGATGTGCATTTAAAAATATTCATTGAATTGCAGATATTTTTCAACAGGGAACACACAAATTGTATGTTTCTTCATTTATTCTACTTGTAATTTATCTCTTTCAGCTGGATATCCATGGCCTATTGTTTCTCCTCTCTGGTGGCCTGGCTAAATAAAGGTGCACTGGGAGAGCAGCCAACTCAGTCCTGCTCTGTATCCCACCTAAACCTGATTGTGAAATGAATGTATACCCTGGGCTAAAATACATGAAGCTTTGGGGAGGATTTGCAAGTAACATCCAGATATTTGCAAATAGCAAATAATCTGATCCTAAGAATTGAAATAAGCCATCTCAGACCTTTCTTTTTCAAACAGAATCATGCTCCATAGTACAGGAGCAGGAGACTATTAATTTGATGATAGATTTTTTTTCTAACCCAACCGGCTATAACCTTTTCCATCCCACAAGCTGTTTTCCCTCCCAATTTCTCCTTCTCTTTCCTGATCCAGCATGGGTCAGAGCAGCTTTCTAAAATGTAAAATGCTTTTTAACTGTAATTCTTTCCATACAGTTTCATGTTTTAGAGATTAAGCCAGCATGTCCAATATGATTTCATCTCCAAGTCTGATTGCCACATTTCTATTCCCAGCATATTGAGAGAGGCCTCATGGTAACTGTGAGCTTTTTATTCTGGACACCTTGTCTTTGATCTTCACAGCACAAAGCATGAAGTGCTGCTCAGATAAGTTCATGGAAAAACTGCTGAGCAGGACAGGGTGTGTGGGGAAATGTGAGCTGTGGTGGTGCCAGCTCTGCTGTGGGACCACCAGCTGTCTCCTGCTCAGCAGTGACTGTGAGAAGGAAATGGACAATTACAAGGGCAGGAAAGCCCCTACAGTGTCCCTGTTACCTAGAGAATCCTTGATTTTCCATAGTTTGGAGTCTTGGAGGTGGAAAGAGGACAGATTTTAAAGCCATTGCTTCCAGCAGAAAACTGCATGGTGAGAATCATCTTTTTGGCTCTTTCATGTTCTCTGCTCCATCCTGGCTGTGCAGGATCTCTGTAGGATTGCAACCTTTTAAAAATGGCCCTGAAAGAAGATAATACTCCAGTATTTTGAATACCAGCCTTCAGACAGCAGTCAGCTTTCTGTCTGAGCCTGAGGAAGGGGATAAATTTGTGCCTATGTGCCCAATCTGTGCAATGGCTTGGTATTGCCTCACGTCCCTTCAGGGCCATTGTAGTGATGGTGTCTATTAATGACCACTGAGTTCCCAGATTCCACAGTAAGGGAAAGCTTGGCCACTACAAGGCAGAGATAAGGGAGCAGAGTGACTCCTGACAGTTTTATTTCACTTCAAGCACACCACGTTAAACAAAAGGATAGCTGGAGGAACATGGGCAACACAGTCATGAATATGTTTCAAGTAGGGTGTTTATGTGGGTGAGGTGAGACCTCCGATGAAATTACACATTTGGTATTGTCCTTCCACAGCATCAGCACAGGGTTAAGGAGACAGTGGCCTCTTAGATGACAAAGCATTGGAAATAGGAACTGTGCACAGGGGGCACAGCCCCCTTTATGCCATGAAGTGATGACATCTTTTTACATGAATTTTCTAGAGGACCACCAAAAAATATGAGTGAAGTCCTTCAGGGCATCTGCAGTTTCCCTTCATGCAAGTCTTCCCTCACAACTTCTATAAGGATAAATTTGACCTTGAGAGAGAGAGTTTTTCTAGGCAAAGCTTGGAAAGTGACAGAGAGGACTATTACATTTGCATGAGCTTGATTCAGAGTTAAAAATCCACATGGATTTACATCCCTTGTTCTTGTTGATGACCCTTCAGTGGATATGTTGGATCACTTCAAGTATTTGGTATCACCTTTTTCTCTCCTGCCTTCCCTTGCACTGTGTCTGTTGATGTTCAGCCCTAAGAGCAGACAGCACAACTGTAAACACTTTTATTGCACCCCTGAATCCCACATTTCCCTCCTCATATCTCCTTTTACAGCGTGGCACCTGTGTTTTGTTTTCATTTCCTCAGAATAAGCAATAAAGCCTTAACTTCATTCAAGGGAGGGGAGCTCATATCACTGAGCTACAAATTTTCTGGCAGAAGCCACAGAGGGAAAAGAGGCAGCCTGGGCGGGTGCAGTGACTTCACCCCATACAGGCGGGGGAAGAATCCATATGAAGTTTTATCTGCTGATGTATACAGTGTGTTTTCCACCCTCAGAAAAGTTGTCATCAGTTTTGGGTGGCTTTTATGGAGTGTTCCTTTAGTTCTGAGGTGCTGAGCTGCAGTTTATATATATTGGTGTGGGGAGGAAGAGTCCAAAGAACTCTGCTTGAAAAGTAGTCAGGATCCCCAAAGTAAGAATGGCTGAAAAATCACTGTCTAATTAAATCACAAATGACGCTCTTGGCACTAGAAAGAAATCCTTTGGTCATGCCGCTCTTGGCACTAGAAAGAAATCCTTTGGTCATGCCAGTCCCCATCACAAAGCATTTGAATCTCTAAAATAGTGTTATTGGTTAACAATCTGAGGCACTGTAACTAGTCTGAAAAAATGCTGATCCTCCATGTGGAAACTGTGGGCTTTTATTTTCTCTTGTACTTCTCTCTTGGTTAGCAAGGAAAGGAGCAGCACTTCAGAGCCACTTGACAGGTTCTGTGAAGAGAAAGTCCTGGAGAGCTTGAGGTACTAAAGAAAGGCAAGGAAAAACGGTCATAACCTAAATTCTGGGCAAGGAAGGTTTCCACAGATGTGGAAAGTTGCAATGAAAAGTTCCTCTATTCACTTTGCAGGAAAACAGCCTGGTGTGGAGGACAAAAAGGGCTCTTGCACAGAACCCCAGTCAACACCTGTTGGTTCAGATAGTGTTGAGGGCTTTGCCTCCTCTGCTGCAGCAGCCTCTGCTCCTGTGCTGGGCTCAGGGATGTGGGATCCATGGTGTACACATCCTCCAGCTTGTCCTGAGGACTTGTGGCTGGGGATGCTGCTTGACGTGCTCACAGTTTCCCCCAATGCCCTCTCAAGGCACATTGAAGTTTTCATCCCCATGTTCTCTCAAACTCCCAGTGCCACACCAGAATGTGTCTCTTGACAATTGGAATTACTCTGGAGATTTAATGGGCTTAGGAAGACACACAGTAAGAAGATTAAGGTATATATGCATCCAATAGACAAAGAGCTGGAGATGTATAAGTGGGGAATACTGTGACTCCAGGTGAGGAGAACTGCCAAAATATCTTCCTAGCTAAGAACCAAATCCAAATAGGATGTGACACTGAGGGGCTGTTGCCAGCACTGCAAAAGTGCATGAGTGATTCCTACCACCCTGCTGCAAACTCACACCATGATCAGCCTTGGCTTTTAATGAGCCAGGCCAGCAATGCAAATAACCTATTCTGTCTTAAACATTGCTCCAGTGCCTTTTAAATGACGGTATTTACTGGGCTCCTGAGCTCCAAAAATACCAACATGGACCATTTAATTAACTGCATGTACCCCCAATACCTTGTATGAATGTGATGGCATTGGGCTGTGTTTCAGTATTTTTAAAGGCTGCAGGCCATCACCGAGGGCAAGTGACACTGATTGCCAGCAATACACTCCACCACATTCAAGCAGCTTTCCAGTAGCTTTTCCAGTTTCCTAGCAACAAGGCCAGACCTAAAAGTCTTTCTTAACAAGCTGTTTGTCCAGAATATGCACTTATCGCTGCATTGCAAACAGCGAATGATCTCCCAGGCCAACTGATTATTAATAGAGGGAAATGCATTGGAAAAGCACATTTCAGCATGAACTATCCCTGCAAATTAGTTAGGTAATCAAATATTTGTCAGTGCGGAGAGGAGCATGTGGATTACAGAGGGACATAGATGCCCTAATTTGAAAGCTTGGTGTTTCCCTGTTCTGCTGGGCTTTTCTAACAAGGTTCAGGGTTGTTCCTGTGCAGTTTTCCAGGGCCACTGCATGGTCTCAGGTGAGATGCTGTGTCCTCTGACTCCCCCAGTTTGGAGTGTAGCACAAAAACACAGCAAGTGAGGAACTTGTGCATTATTAAACACATACATGTAAGAACAAGGAAGCAGACTTGGGATTTAAAATGCATCAGAGCATTAACTGCTTTATTCTCTATTTACTTTTTCAGAGCTGACTTACACAGCTAATTAGCTTCTTTTCCTCCTCCTCCTTTTTTTTCAGAATCCAAACTGCCATATTTTTTTTCCTGGCAAATGGATGTGTTGAAAGACAGCCCTCCTCCACACAGATACATTTTTTTTCACTACATCCACCTAACCATGATACACTCTGGATGTTATATGTAGCTGTGCCCCTCAAGCAATCATTTCCTTTTATGGCTCTGAAAGGACAAAACCAGGTGACAGGCTGAGAAAGTTAAACGCTCAAACTTTCCAAGACATATTCTGGAGAAGTTGTACCAACAATCAGAAACATACAGAAGTAGAAAAGAGAGGGCTAGAGAGTGACACTTGACCATCTGCTGGTATTGGGAAAGAATAAACACTGAAAAAAATAGGAACCTTTTCAGATGCTCTGAGAGGGTACAAGTGGCAGCAGCATGCCAGAATAAACAGAGGTTATACACTGGCTCAGGAGTGGGACAAGCTTCTGGCTGGCAGCCCAAATCCTGAATTCCCCATACCCCATTCCCCCACTGCTGAAGTGCGCACGGCTGGAAGTCAGAAAGGGTTAAATCCATTAGGATTCACCCATATAAGAAGATATAATGCCTGGGCAGCAGACAAAGATGTATCAGAATGAATTGGCTTGCACTGCTTTTGCACTTCTTAGCACTGGAATAACTCTTTTCACTTTAATGTACTTATTGCCATTGATTTATTCAGGCTTGAGAGGAGTTGAGCCTACCAAGCTCAAGTAAGTCTTTTAGACTGCGTGGTTCTGCCAGGAAAAGTAGTAGAATCTCTCATATCTACAGATCTACCGGAATATCTATTTCTATATCTTTTGGGTGTGTGTGTGTACCTGTCAATGTGCATTTAATTTTTTGTTTAAGGATATCCATATTGTCCTTCTCAGGTACCCTCTTAGAAAGGACTACCACTTTGGGGTGTTCTCTATTGACCGAAGGAGTGCAATTGTGTCAAGATTAGGTACAGACAGATAACTTTAAGCTGAATCAGGTAGAACAAGTCAAAGTCCTCCTGTGGTTCCATGCTTGCGTTTCATTTCCTGAAAAACTTACCCAGCTGCCTAGCAGTGGGAAAACAGCCAACAGATAAGAACAGGACTATTCTAAGTGAAGGTGATACAATGCAGAGTCCTTTGTTACTGACTAAAGCAAGCAGAAGAGAATTACCCCACTTTCTGGCTTTTCCACTAGTTTTCTGTAATTCTAGGTGTTGACTCTGCAGGTGCTTATTTCTCTCCCCTGACAGTAAAAGCAGCCAGGCTGAGGAGGCATTTCTAGGCTGCTTGCATACAGTTTGGGAGATTATGACTTTTAAAATTAAAACAAGAGGCAGAAAAACACTTAATGAGATTTAATCAGAACAAGCAGGGAGGAGAAAGACAAAATCTTTCTTACCTCAGATGTGAATTTCTTTTTCCTTGAAATAAAAGAGCAGGATGTTCTGAGGAAGTTTACATCCCAGAACTGAAGTCTGGACAGTCCTTGAACAGCAAGTGATGGCAGAGTCAAGCTCCAAAAGCAGCTGTGTTTTGAGCTTGTCTCAGTACTTTGGAAACATCTGCATTCTTTATCAACATCCATAACTAGTAAAAATATGAAGCAGTATTTCTGCAGCTGCAGTAGAGTGATGTAACTAGCATACATTGAATTTTATTTCAAGTTTTGACTACCTCTCATGCAAGGGCAGTAGTGGGTATTGTGGATGGCTAACACACAAAAGATATTCATGGTTTGTGGAGTGGTGACAACTGAGTTTTTCCTATTACACGTCAGAGACAGTAAAGAGACTGAGAAAAAGAAAGTCCCTCATGTAGGTTCCCATCTGCAGTGGGAACCCATCCCTGAGGTTCAGTGGTAAAGAGTAAAGAATGAGGCTCTTGGTGTATGTCTGGAACAGAGGAACTCTTGAGCATCTACTCCAGATAAAATTAGAATAAACCCAAATACTGTCTCTAAACTTGATGTATGACTGATTGCTGCGATCAGAAAATACATGATTGAGCATTAAGAGTCTGCTTGATTTTCAAATAGTCAGGTGTGGGTTGTCTATGATGAAACACTAATAGGAGGGTTTGATCCCATGCTATTTCCTGCCTTGAGGCCAGGGAGATAGCCATACCACATGCTATGCTCTTCTAAGCCATTAACCTTTTTGATGTTTGCCCATGCTGATTTATCTCTCCATCACAAAAAAAGCTAGAAACACCCTAGTACCTGGTACTCCAGTGATCCCCTTGATAAAGACAATTTCTCATTTTATGAAGGCATTTATTTAGGTGTCTGCTAATACAAAGATGGGACAATCATCTCTATATTGTAGATTGCTTTGATGAGACTTTAAAGGACTTCTCCAAGCTCTCCAAAGACCAATTGTAATGGATATTACAGTCCAATTCAGTATGAGATTTCTCCACAAGGCAGAAAAATATGCTTTGCCCAGTTTATCAGACAGACAGAAGGCTCATTTAACTAGTAATTAGACAGCACTTTTCCTCTACTTTTCAGGGCAGAATGGCTTAAACTACTATGGCCACGTCCTTCAAGAGGGAGAAACATAGCACAGGACCAAACACACGTGTGGTTCCTGTGCCTAAGTGTGCAGGTCAGACCAGTGGCTCCGCACACCGCTAACGAGACTCCTCATTAGCTGCACACAGGAGTATTTCCCCACAGGTCCCATTGTGATAGTCATGGTGCGCCAAAGCCCAGCAGCTGCTGGGGAGCTCTGCAGCTTCCTCAAACCTACATGTCTCCCTAATGCCAGAGCAGTTCACACGTCTGAACAGTCACCATGGAGGGACATTAACCTGCAGTGCTGCCTCCTGCACTGCCTGCCTCACACACTTTGCTGCAAGTGGGAGCACAGCCCTGTGCCTCTCCTCACCCTGAGGATAATGCTCTGCCTCTCCTCACCCCGAGGATGCTGCTGTGCTTCTCCTCACCCCCAGGGTGATGCTCTGCCTCTCCTCATCCCGAGGATGATGCTGTGCCTCTCCTCACCCCCAGGGTGCTGCTCTGCCTCTCCTCACACCGAGGATGATGCTCTGTGTCTCCTCTCCAGACCCTGCTGCAGCACTGGGGCTTTCGGTCCTGGGAGCACAATTGTGTCGGGAGAGAGGGAGTTCCTCAGCCTGACTCTGATGTTCTGGGAAGATGTATGTGTGCTTATTTTCAGAGGTTCACTACTCGAATGGCAAATCAGGTCTGATCTAGACTCTGGTGCACTACAGCTCCTGATAGGACTTGGCAAAGTAATACAGAAGAGCCCACACTGCCCATTGATTGAATTGCAGTGTGACCTCTCCTGCCTCTTTCCCAGCAAGACTTTTGTTCATCTTTTTGTGCTCGGTATTAGCCTCCTCTGATAGCCCCCATTCCAGTCTGCCAGCAGTGTTTATTACCTTTTCCACAGTATGGCTGTTTTCAGTTTTCTTACATTTCCAATTATACTGCACAGTTTCCATTGATCTGTTTTCTGTTAGCATGAAAATCAGAGCTGTGATCTATATAATTTAAGACTCTACCTTCATTAACCTTTCTTTTGTTTTTAAGGCAGACTATTTAAATTGATCTTTATTAAATAAAATTACAGGAGCTATCAATCCTCATGCTTCACGGTGTAAGTTGATCAGTGGCTAACTCAGGAAGTAATTGCCAGAGCACCTCTTTGTTAGGATATTGGACAATTAGATGTGTTTCAGCAGCTTCATTATTTCCAAGGAGTATATAGCATCCATAAGGGATAGTATTCTGTGATCATAGAATTGCTTGTAAATTTTGATGTAGAATAAGAGAGTGGATGGCATGGACTCTTACCATACCAGCTCATCTCTCTGCTGCCACAGTGGTTAACACCTCCCTGCTGATGCATTTCCAGGGTCAGATCCTTTGCTGATGTGCAACAGCACAGGTCCACCGACCTTACTGTGATACAAAGATCCTCAGTTTATGTAATTCAGCACAATTTGAGTAGTGACTACCTGCTATTTTTCCCTCTCCTGTGCCAGAGATGGAGGTGTAAATGATGAGCTTTTTTATGAAAAGCATTATTCTCACCCCATTTCTCCAATTGCAAACTACAGTTTTTGAGTGTTGTGGGGATACTTCAGTTTTGCACCAAATCAGAATCCTGTACCATCAAGGAAAACTAAAAAGCTTAAATATGGGATGTCTACACTTTCTCAGATATCTCCTCCCTTGCTGTGGTTCTATGTATTCTAGCTTCATAAACTGACTTTTTCCACTGTCTAAACATATTTAAACACAAGATTTTACAATTACAGGAAAGCTGTTTTCAACATCCCCCTACTCTTACTCAGATTCTTTCTCTTTCACTCTCATGTTCTTATCATATTTAAGAAATCTGCACAAATGAGCATTAATGAACCAATTTAAAATTATTTTTCTATGAGCAATTTCAGCTGCAAGACGCTTGATTATGTGAATCCAAATGATGTGGGTGAGGGGAGGGAGAGCACAGAACGTGTCTTCGCTGCAGCAACCCGTGACCAGTTTCAGAGCAGGAGCAGGTATGTGCAGCAGGGCTGAGCTGCCACCTGAATGCTGTCTGCAGGGCACTGCATGGAGAGGAGATGGCACAGACCTGTCAGGGAAACACAAAATCACATACAGGCAGGGCAAACAAAAGCCCTTCCTCCCTATGTCTCTCTCCTGAAGCCCTCCCTGGCACAGCCTATCTCCCTCCTTTGGCAGGTAAAGCAGCGAGCACAGCGACCTGCTGGCAGGGAAACCAGCACTAGGGGGTTTCTGGGGTGGGGTCCCTGTGGAGGAAAAGGTGGATGCACAGGAAGGGTGGGTGGGTTTGTTTCACCATACACAAGGTGCATCAACCCAGGGTGGGAAGAGATTTAACAGCTGTGTCTGTAAGGAACAGTAGCATGTAGGGAACTGCTGATATCTTAAAACCTTGTGTGCAGCAGCTGTGCACACTAATATATTGGTTTTCAATCCCAGGTACATTCTTATACCTTAGCTCTATAAATTTTAAAGTTAATTCAGAAAGGAGTTATTCAGTATTGCAATAAAATGTGACAGCTTTGTTCTTTTCCTTCTTTCTGAAGCATAAGCAGGGAAGAAAAACTGATCTGGTGCAGAAACCAATAACCACAAGTTAAACCACAAGAGTTCCAAGGCTCAGTCCACCTCCTGTGAAAGTTGGGCACCAAATGAGATCCAACCACAGCAGCTGAATCATGGCTCCAAACACCTCTGAGCAGGAAGGTCTCAGGTTCTTTCCTAGTTTGGGGTGGTTTCCACTTTGCCTTCCAGCTCAAGGATGGGTTTCAGTAGAGCGAGCCTTACTGACGTTGGGCCTTGATCTCTCTGCAAGGGAGGACTGTCTGGTGGGTGCAGAAAAAGGCACTGGCTTCAAAACTCCAGGTTTTTTTCCTCCAGCTCTAGTATTGACTTTCTCTCTGACCTTGGGCACATCAATTCTTCCACTGAAGTAAGTGGGAACTCAATTGCATTTTACATTTCTTTATGAGTCAGATTCTCTTTCTGCAAAATGAGGATTGTAACACTTAACTACCTCTCAGAAGTGCTCTGAGGCCTAACAACAAATTAATGTTTAAGATCCTTGGATCTTTTTAAAGAAAATTCCAGTGAAAAATGTCAATTTGTTGAAAGTAAAAAGTTCTGCAGATGAGGATTGTTTTCAATGCATTTTTGAGCTTGGGAAAAAAAAAAGATTTAAAGCATAGTTTTGAAATGGATGAAATGCCCTGTTTCAGCATTTTGAAAGTGAAACATTTTTGGTTTTCATTTTGAAATTACTTTCCATTTATTTTTTTCATTATATTATGTGCTATAAATATGACACAAAATCAAGGAAAATTGAGGCATGACATCTCTGTTTGTTAAAAGGGAGCTGCTTTGAACTACCTGAGAGGGTATTACTTTTTTTTAATTTCCACTGCAGAGAACTCTGACATCTCCTGGATTTGCTCAATCTGGCACAATTTCAAAATCCACCAGGAAATGGGATTTTTATCCTTCTCAGAACACATGAGGGCATGAAGTCTGTGACACTGCTCCCAATGTCACATGGGGCTGCTGTCCTGAGGAATTCTTCTGCTAAAGAGAAAATATCAAATCAGAGAGTCACAATAACAAACACCATTTGCTATACAAAATCACACAGAATCACTGGTTGGAAGAGACCTTCAAGACCATTGAGTCCAACCCATGTCCTAATACCTCAACTAGACCATGGCACCAAGTGCCACAGCCAGTCTTCTTTTAAACACATCCAGGGATGGTGACTCCAACACCTCCCTGGGCAGACCATTCCAGTACTTTATTGCCCTTTCTGTAAAAAACTTTTTCCTAATATCCAACCAATATTTCTCTTGGTGCAGCTTAAGACTGTGTCCTCTCGTTCTGTCAGGTGCTGCCTGGAGAAAGAGACCAGCCCCCATCTGACTACAGCCACCTTTCAGGAAGTTGTAGAGAGTGATAAGGTCACCTCTGAGTCTCCTTTTCTCCAGGCTAAACAACCCCAGCTCTCCCAGTCGTTCCACAGAGGGCTTGTGTTCCAAGCCCCTCACCAGCCTTGCTGCCTCCTCTGGATGCAATCAAGTGTCTCAACGTCCTTCCTAAAGTGAGGGGCCAGAGCTGGACACAGCACTCGAGGTGTGGCCTCAGCAGTGCTGAGTACAGGGCAAGAATGACCTCCCTGCTCCTGCTGGCCACACTATTCCTGACACAGGCCAGGATGTTGTTGGCCTTCTTGGCCACCAGGGCACACTGCTGGCTCACATTCAGTCAGCTATTGACCAGAACGCCCAGGTCCCTTTCTGCCTGGGCACTGTCCAGCCACACCATCCCCAGCCTATAGCACTGCAGGGGGTTATTGTGGCCAAAATGCAGGACTTGGCACTTGGACTTATTAAACTTCATGCTACTGGACTCTGCCCATCCATCCAACCATTCCAGGTCTCTCTGCAGAGCCCTCCTACCTTCCCAGCTTAGTGTCCACTGCAAATTTACTAATGATAGACTCAATACCATCATCCACGTCTTCAATAAAAATATTATACAGAACTGGCCCCAGCACAGAGAGATACAGGGCCTGGGAAAGAAGATAAAAGTCATGGTGAAGATGCCCAGTCATTTTAGTCAGTTATGCCCACTGTACACCATTTCCATAAACCTGTAGGTGTTTAAGCATTGGAGCAGGTGACTTTCAATTCCTGCTGAGCCTCTGTTGTGGGAAAATTTTAAATTCTGTCAGATGTTTGTAGGAAAAGCATAAGTAAATCTGACCCTGCATTAACAGGGTAAGCACAGGTGAAGTTTCCTTTAGCCCTGCAGGTTGATGCCATTACTAGCTTGGGCAATGTGGTGCCGATACCAGAATGTCCCTGGGAAGGCAGAGGGGCCACAGTAAGGAGAAAGGCAGGAAGAGAGGGGGAAACTGAGTTTCAAAATGACACATACAAAAATGAAAGAGAAGCAGAAGGGGAGCTGGCTGGACTCACAAGACTCATCAGCCAAGGAAGAAAGGACATGACTTCTGAGGGGGCCAAACACAACTCTAAAATACTAAAAGCAAAACTAAATTCTGCTGAAACATTTGTCCATAATGCCCCTTGCACATTGCATGTATAGTAAATTCTAAAGGAAATCAACTACTAAGAGTTATGCTTCTCACAGTGGAAGTTTGTTCTCAAGTCCTTTGCTTTCTACCCAAGCTAAAACATCCCAATTCTTACTCATGCATATTCCAAGCATAGTTTTAATTTGGCCCCACTTCTGGTGTTCATCTGCTTCCCCTCCTGTTGCAGCAGCAGCTCTGCCCTGAGCGTTCAGCAGGCAGCATCAACCCAGGACCGTGGGTGTGTCCTTGAGATAAGAGCTGCCCCAGGAAGCACACAGGGATGTTCACCCCTGATCCAGCAGAGTTCAGGAGAGGTGGACATGGGCCAAGCTGCAAATTAGGCCTCATCTTTTGTGACACCAGCTGCCAAACGTCTTAATAGCAAGCATTCCACTTTATCCTCAACTACAAGGGATCCAAAATGTTTCTGGAGAGATGTGGCATGAGGTGGAAAAGGTGCAGCTCCAGCTCTCCTGTCCCAGCCTTCTGTGTGTTCAAGCACCTCAGTAATGTTGTATCAGACATTGCAACAAGTGTTGTGGCTGCAGGCATGTGACAAGGGTCTCCGTGTACTATAAAGGTCACTAGGTGCTTGCAAGCTGATTGCAGCCACATGAAATGTATCCTGTGTTTGCACTGTGGTGTTTCCCAATGCCCACACAGAGCTAGCACTGCAGTCAGCAGGACAGAATTGCCTGTGTCACCACTGCCCTCTCACCCCAGGGACAACGTGTCTCCACGCCCTGTGACCTTCCTTACTATGACTCTCCTGGTGATCAGATTAAAGGGAACAAGGTGATCTGAGCCCTATCTCTGCTGGCACTCTGAATTCCCACTATTTATCAGCTTCTCTTTAAAAGGATTTCAGATTGCATTTCCGTATCTAGCATATGGAGACTTTCATTTATGTGACAGGTTGATTCTTTTATCAGGCATTTATAAGGATTTACAGTACCAGTGCACTCCTCATGCAGCACAGGATTTCTCACAGAACAAACACTGGTAGAGGGATGGGATGTCCTCAGAGCAGTTTTTCCTTCTCTTTCCCATCCCACCTTTCCTAGGCTTTGCAGAGGCAGGTCAGTACAACAAAGGCTGTGAAAACACTAATGCTCTTCCCAAGCATTTTCTGCAGGGATGAGTGATGATGGATGCAGGCCCATTAAAAGAGCCGAGTAGATGAGGCCCTTCTGTCCCTGTGAGATGGGGATACAGGCAGCCAGAAATCCTCTGCCAGCAGGTGAACAGCAATAGGCAAAGGAAGAGGAGAAAGGTGCTGAACCCTGCAGGAGATCTGCAGAGGAGACAGATACTGGATTTGCAAAATAATATCCTCCAGGACAGAGCCTGCAGGCCAGGGATTTCTCCTTTTTGACAGCCAACAGTGAATGAAGCACAAAATAGCCTGCTGTCTCTGCAGACAGCAAGGATATTTGGAGATGTCAAACTGTAGTACAGAGGATGCACAAGAGGAATGGAGACACAGCTAACTACCTCCCAGGCTTCTTATTTCTTGTTCCAAGTGGGAGATCCTGAAATCATGCAAGTTTTTCTTGCATTCCTGCTGGAATCAAAAATATACCTTTCTTTCTGCTTTGGGCTAGCAGATGGAAATAAAGCTTATTTGGTCTTTGTTATCTGTCCTTGGTTCAGATTCAAAATTGCCTGGATTTAAAGCCCATGTATTTTCAGTGCTAGGAAGGGACAGGGGAATATCAATGGACACAGCCAGGCATAAAGTCCAGTTTCCCATTTCTAAACTCCACATAGAAGCAGTTTCTCAGATTCCTTAAGGGGTTTATAAGGACAGGTTATTTTTGCTGCAGAGTTGATAATTTGCCTAATATAGCTCCAGTCTCATACTGAGATTCACTTTCTGATTTGACTTTGATTTGACAGTTGCATTTGGTAGTCTACAATGATCAATAACACGTTAGCTTTAGTAATTCGGTTTCTTGATTTTTGGTTCGAGTTGGTTAAGTGCCTTGATAGAATCTGTAAAGTGCCCAGAGGCCCATTAGGCTTCATTAGGTCCCTGGGAACAGCTCTTCAAGTAGAGGCTGATCTAAAATCGCCCTGCCCCCTGCCCAGCTGACCACCTGGGGAAAACAGGGTGCTGTCTCTTGGCAGCAAACCCTGTCAGAGTCCTGCCCTTCTCTAGTTCACAAGCCTGTCCTTGTGCAGACACTCGGTGAACTGGTGAAGAAAAGAAATGCTTTTGTGCCAGTTTAGGCCACCAAACTGGCTGAGAGCATCAGGCATGCTGGTTCCAGGGGCAGAGCTGCATCAAAGCTGGGAGAATGTAGAGAACCAGCTACAGTACTCTACCAGCAGAGAAAGCCCCTCCAGGAGATTTACAGCGCTGCATTAACTATCTATTTGGCTTCTCTCATTAAACATTAAAAGTGTCTTCAGCTGTTTTACCATCACCTGATATTGCCACTTGAATTGTGAATGGCCACATCTACTTGAGGATTAATTAGGTTTAATTAATTTATAGTCACACCTTACTTCCCTGGTATTCAATTGCCTGCAGATGCATGTGTTGTCCACAGTCTCCCCTTCAGCTTGAAGGGGCAAAGGTATTTTGAAGTGAAAAATAAGAGTCTCAGAAAAACTGGGGTTGGGATGAGGGGGAGAGATTGTACAGTGAGGGCCTGGTCATAATACTCACTAGAACTAGCACTAAGTTGACAAAGCAAGCAGTAATTGAGCTGCAAAGAAGGGTCTCATCCTTGGTCTGCAGAGGACAGAGCAACATGGGGAGGGGAGCTGATGTTGCCTGCACAGAGCCCCTTCTGACCCTGCAAACTGAGGAGATCTGTGCTCTTGAAAGAGAATGGTCTGAGCCTCCTGCTCTGTCTGTCTACTGCCAAACAGACAGGAAAAGAAAGGGGGGACAGGGCAATGTTTGAGAAGGAGCAGCACAGAAAAGGCTATGAAGAGTATGGCTTAAAGCCACTGAAAACACTTGCAGCCAAGTGCCAGCCATCCAATATGCAGGCACAGTTGGATGATGTTAAGGGTGATGGCTAGCTGCAAACAAATTCTGGGTGCCTGTTATTTTGCTGAGAATTTCCATGCATTTTGGAGAGTTTAAATCAGAACTTTAATGGGCTTTTGATGTTGTTTTAGTTTGGTGAATAGTTTCTCGTTGTATCTGCTTATTCAGGGAAATAGCGAGGAAGCGCTGTTACAGTGGAAGATGACAAGAGACTATAGAAGCCTATCTCAGCTGCATTTGCACAGCAGAAGCCTTTAAAAATCACTGTGCTATGAACAAGACATTTCCATATTTCACGGCTATTTTTGCTGGATGCCTGAAGTTGATGATACAGCAAAAAAAAATTTGAATGAAAGGAGAAGGGAAAAAAGTCCTTCTGCTGTTCCTTTCTTTCCCACAATTTGCATCTTAGCCATGCTGCTTGGCAAAGCCAAGAAAGCAAAGTATGTTGTGGCTATAAAATGATAAGCACATGGGCTATGCTGAAGATGATTTCTCCCCAGCATTTGGTTAGGAAAATGGGGATTCATTCTGAAGTTGAATATTACACTTTTTTTTTTTTTTTTTTTTTTTTTTTTTTTTTTTTTTTTTTTTTTTCTTTTTTTTTTTGCTTTGCTGCTCCTTTTTTTTTTCCCCAAAAGCTTATAAGGACAGCTGTGTCTTTTGGAAAAACAAGGTCAGAGGGATTCAGGGACATTGATTTTCAATGTGTGCTCCCACTTAAACTTATGGCAACAGAGAAATGAACCCTCTGTGTGCCTGGATAACCATCACCCCCAATACTCTGCTTACTTATCCAAGCCTGCAGAGATCTATCAGGCTCTATAGTTTTCATGGTGTAAGAAAGCATGCAAAGAAAAAGTCAATAATAGGCAGGGGCAGTCCTGCTAAGTGCTGCTGGGTGAGTCTGTAGGACATGGCATTGGACTGAGGAAGCTAAAAATAAGAAAAGGAAAACAGAAATGGACCTTCAAGGAAAGTTTTCTGCTGTATTAGTCTATTGTGTTTCCAGAGAGGCTGCTCTGGGATATTATGCCCTTGTATGATGCTGTGCTCAAAATTATTGGTTGCTTTTCAAAGATCCTAGAGTCTTGGGTTTTTTGGTTCTGTATAATTTATGCTAATTATCATCTGTGACCATTTCTTGGGCACCTTCCATGTGTTTGACAGTCTCTGTCCGACTGTGAAAGATACAGTGTACACTGAAATGCTCTAATAAAATTGTACGTTCCTCTGCAATTAGCTCAGTTCTTATGGCATCGCTAAACAAGACAGGCTTGGGGTATTTTTTTTTCCCAAAGAAGAATTTGAAAAGACCTTGTGGACTGCAAATAGGAGACCAGCTTGTAAATGATGGGAAAAGATCCTATCCCTGCTCAGGACCAATGGAGACTCCCATTGTGCTGGAGGTTTTGAGCTTGCCCTGTGACTACCTGGCCATTTGGCACACAGCCCAACACCCCAGTGGCCTTCCTTGTGCACCACAATGTGCGAAAGCCACTTATAAGGTCTTTGTAACCCAGATAAAGCATCTTGTTCTTGACCTACCTTCAGCAGCAATAAAGGGGATGAGGTTTTTCTTTTAGATCTGCAGACCAAATAAAAGCAGAGAGAGACCTGCTGTTTTCTTTCACTAAAGGGTTAAAGTTTCTCACCGCTGACACTATTACAGTGACCACTGGCAGCCTGGGCTGTGTGAGGGGCTGCCAGTGGGGACATAGGTTTAAACAGCAGGTTGAGATGTCAGAATAAGGAAAGCTGTTCCATCCAATACTTTGGACTCTGGGGCTCAGGCAAGTCTCACACACCCCATGGAGGAACTGAGGTGGAGACCACAGCTCAGGGTTGGCAGTCAGAAAGTCAGCCAGATTGTCCCAAGTCACTGAACGTCTCTATTGCTCACTCTCTCCATCCATAAAACAGGATTGTAACACTTGTCTCAGATGGGTGTGTGAGGATCTGTGGCTGCAGTAAACCTTGAAGCTGTTGGCTGGAATACACCATACCAACACTCACTGTTGTTACTAGGGAATAATTCTTTGCATATGACCCAAACAAACTGAAAGGGATTTTAGAGGGTGGCTCTGTGCCATAGAAATTACAGTGATGCTGGCTCTGGATAAGCAAATGGTTTGAACAAGTCTATCCTCTACTGAAGGCTGAAACACAGAAAAAGCCCATTTGATTGGTTTTTAATAGTGGGAAGATTTGTCATTTTTTTCTTCGTATGCTTTTGGCTCTGGGAGCAGTGAAAAAGCATTAGAAGTACTCAAAACACTGGAAAAGCAAAGAGAACAGCTAACATTAATCTGACCCTCAATAGAACAGTGCAAACGAAGGCTGCTTTCATCAGATTTGTACTATGTTCATAGGAGAACTGGGAGCAATTCTAGAAATAAAATCCAAAATATGGGATCTGTTGCAGATTGCATCTGCTGAAATACCTGCAGGAATCAGCAACTCCGCCTGTAGACTGGAGTTTGCGGAAACAACTAAAACTTTCCAACAAGTAAAACTTTCCTGGCTTTGACTCTGTTTAGGTCAAAATTTGGGGAATTACTGAAGTTTCCCCAGGCTAATAGCAAAAAATCAAGGGATGTAAAACTCATATGAAACACAACTGCAAATAGGGTCATACTTTAACACAGATGTGTCTGATACTAGAAGAGAATCCATACCCAGCAAAACCACTGAATCTTTCCCTTCCCTTTACAATCCCTGTTTTGATTCAAGTCTCACATGAGGCTAAAGCAGGAGAAATTTAAAATTAGGTCAGAGATCTGAACTCCCACTAGAGACACTGAGGTTGCTGTGGTTGTTACCAGAATAAAGTCCTGAGCTGCAATCATTGTTTCCTCTGAGAAGAGCTGGGCCCCTGTGCTCCAGCAAGGATTCACTGCCCCAGGATGGTCGTGGTATAAGGTTTAATCAGGTTAGCTGGGTTTTCTCTCTTGATTTCACAGCCTCCATTCAGCCCACCAGATTATAAACTTTCAACATGTAATTGAACCTGACTCAAGGAGCCAATTGTGTTACAGTGAGCTCTAAAAGGGGGAATGGCAAGGGCTAAAGTTTTCATTCAACGAATGCAATTTCTATGCACAGAAATCAATTCAATTGACATCAGTTGAGCTTTAATGCTGAATTAAAGAGCTGCCAGGTTTCCCCCATGGGGCTTTTACAGTCCGGGTTTTATGAATTCATTAAAATGCACACACAAACTTTTAGGGAAATAGCATTACACTGTAATAAGAGCTACAAATCGACCATATTCCTCTGAGAGAGAAGTCTAATTTGAGTTGCCTAGTTGGCAAAATTGTTTTCTTTCACTTTGCATTTATTAACAGAGGGTGTCATATTTTCCCTTGTTTCCATTTTGGTTTCTAGCTGTTTGCTTAGCAGGGCAAAGCATCATGTTTAGAAATATCAAGGGGAGATGAAGTCTTTCAAGAGCAGGTGCCTACTTGGGAAGGTGTAGTGTAGCCGAGGCAAACCAGGCTTCAGGACAGCCAGGATGGTTGGGCTGGAAGTCTGAATGACTCAGCAGGCACTTCTAGAGGGATGGTGTCTGCCAATGGGAAGTTAAAGACCTCAGTCTAGGATGGAGATCAGCAGGCTGTCTACAAAGACATCTGTGCTGAAGGAGAAATCAGCTTTAGCAAAAGCTGAGAATCAGTCTCAGGCCAGTGGGGAAGTGGGAGACTCAGACATCTTAAAAGAATGTCTGGAGTTGCAGTGATCAGGTGAAATTCACTGAAATGAATCTCACCAAAAAGAAATAGGCTTGCAGCAGCCCACAGCTTCCATTTTCTCTGCATTAACTGCAGACACAATTAAACTCACAAATTTCACCTTCCTCTGATTTACTGACAATGGCTGGAAAGCTGCAGGGGCAGCCACAGAAATCATGCCCATGGAAAAGTCCTTTGAACAGGTCAGCATCTCTAGGCTGCCTCTGTGTCTGTGTTGTTGCCCTTCTCCTGTGGCACACATTGCAGCACTTGCTGATAATGAGCATTCACAGGGTTTCGTTAAGTACATCTCTAATTGGATTGATGACCCTGGTGATTGGAGGTCTTGACCTATCCATAAAACAAGTGGGACTTAGAAAGCACAATTTCCTCATCCTGCTGTTTTGGTAGCATGACTTGGCTCCAGCTTTTGACGGATGAGGGAGTCTCTAGGGCTAATTCAGCTCCTGCAGGGAAGGCACAGTTGATGTCATTTGGGATGGCGAATTTTGCAATAGGGACACACATGCCTGTGGAAGAAAACTCTAGAGACAAATCTGACAGGAAGCCAACCCTCTGTCGAGTGGTAATAGATAACAGCCACTGCCAACTCTCATTTCCAGGCTAACTTAGTGATGTGGAATGACTCCATATGCTCCAAACAGATCTGATCTCCCACTCTGATGGGTCAGGAGTACCTAGAGATGCAAAGAAAAGGGACACAGAGCCACTGAGGACAAGACTCTTTGATCCCAAGGGTGAAGATATCTCAGTGCTGGATGCACAGGTGGGACTCCCTCCAAGCAAACAAAACTAAATGGCACCTCTATCCCTTTCTCTGTGACAAATCATCCAGAGCAGCTGAAGGAGGAGGCATGGCACAGAACAGATTCATACGAAGTCAGTGCATCTGTTGGTTTCCTCTGCTCCATTCCCGAGATGCCAAAGTAGCCAACAGATCACAGTTGTTACAGCTGTGGGGTGTGCAGAGTACAAAGGAATTATTTGTGTCACTTCTTCAGCGTTTTGCACAGACTAGGTTTCTTGTCTGTGCATTCATGAAGGGTTGTGAAAAGGAACCTACAAAAAGATTAATTCAAAGGTTGTATCTTTGAATATCTTTGAATTGCTGGACAGCTATTACTCTTAAAGAGCAGATAGTTTTCTTTTCTTCAAATCTATGGGTTTTTCCACCAACAGGATTTGCATAAGACCAGGAAAAAAAATTCTCTGCAGATTTGCTGATGAGCCAGCTAAGATATTAGAGGGGGAGGGAGAAGAGTCCTCTCCACCTCCTTTTTTCTTTTCAGTGGATCATGCTGAGTCTTTCCAGACGAAAAGAAGGCTCTTTACACATTGAGAACTCACAGGAGAAAAGGGGGAACAAGAGGTAACTAGGCCAAGCACTCTTACAATGAACTCTGATGTTTTGCATACCAAGAAGAAAGTGTCCTTTACCCATATCCCCAAACACTGAATATCCAGGTGGAAAGTTCCATCCAAGCTGTCTAGAGACCCATCAGCAGCAGGACTGAGACCCTTCTTTTTAACCTGTAAATTGACACAAATGGGCAAATTACAGACCCAGCAGGAGGGATTATGCCTGAGGCAGACAAGATGCAATTCATGCAGCAAAAACATCAAGAAGGGGAAAGCTCAGTGCCTCCATTCCTTGCCCAATCCCTTTTCCCAGGTCAAGAAGCAAAGCTCGTTGGAAATCGTTGTTGCCTCAGCAGGACACAAATCCTGCTGCTGGCCAAGTCCTGCAGGCAGTGGCAGAAGCCACGTGCTGAATCAGCTTTCCCGAGGCCACCTGGCTCACATAGCCCAAGCTGCCAACTCCAAATGGAAGGCTTCCTAGCCTGGAAAATCTTAGACACTTGTCAGTGCAATTGTATATGTAGAAAATGTCTGTGATAGATAGATAGACTGCTAGATAGATCTTAATAAGAATTGTTCTTAAAACCAAATGTTCCAAGAACCTGGTCCAAAAGAGAAAAATCTTGTGAGTCTAAGAAAAATAAATCCCATTAAAAGCAATTTGGAAGCAAACCTCAAAGATGGTTTGAAACAGGCAAACGTTAATAGTGCAGGTTATTGCAAATCCCTATTTATTTTATCCCACTCTCCTTCATACTCCCACACATCCCTCTCTAGACCTGCTTGTGTCTGCACTGGACCATGATAATTCATTCCCTGGGAGACTTTCTCTGGAAAGAGAAAGGAACGCGCAGATTGGAAACTTCGACTGCATCCTGGCTGTCAAAAGAGATGTGCAAATGGACGGCGATTCCTGACGAGCAGCACCAAGGTTTCTGTGGTTTTGTTCCGGAATGTAACTCGGAGCTTTCGCACGCCCTTTTCCCCCTCCCGCCGTGGATGCTTCACTGGTGGGGTGCGAGTGACACCCTGTGGTCGCCGCTCCCGGCTCCTCCCGGGGCTCGCCGGCAGCCAGGGGTGCGAGCGGCGTGGTCCAGCCCCTGCCAGGGCATCCCTCTCCTCTCCGCATCCACAGAGCCGGGAGGAGGAAGAGGAGCCACCGTTTGACTTAAAAGGCAAATTGCTCTCTGAGCCTCCCGGAGCTTCGGCCAAATCTGAGGCTTGGAATGGAATCAGAGGTTTTCTGATTCCTTTTAACCTGCTGCTCTCCCGGCCGTGTGTTTGCCTGGCACTGCAGAGCCCAGCAGTGATGGCATCCCAGGGTCACCTCGTGGCTCTGGCTGGTGGACTCGGCAGTGCGGGGGTGATAGTTGGGCGTGAGGATCTTAGAGGTCTTTTGCAACCTAAATGATCCTGTGATTCTAAGGATATCTTTGCCCATGAGATTGCCAGTTGTGTTCAGTTTTGGCAAAAGCTGGAGAATCACCTAAGCAAATGCAAAGTGCAGCAGAGAATCAGTCATCTTTAAGGCAGGTCCAGACTCTCAGAGCTGTTCAGGCACACACACTGAAAACAGCATGATGGAGATGCAGGACCATAAATACCAAGTGCTCCCAGGCTCACCAATAGCCAGACCTGGATGCATTCAAGGTTTAAATAGAGGTTTGCTCAGCTCAGACCCAAACCTCACCTCTGCAAATGTTTCTTTTCATGGATAACTGCGTATTTGGATTGTTAGGGTTTTTAATTTTTTACATGGCATGAAGAAATGAAGACATTTTATTCCCAACACATACATGGAATCACCCAATCCACCACTGCGTAATTATGAGGGTGCAGAACATTCTGGTTTGCTGTTGAGAGAAGAGGGGAAAAGTATCTCTTACAGGAGGAAGAAGAACTCAACACTGCAATCGCATAGTTGCTGTATTACTTGTCTAGAGCAAGTATTGTTTTGTTCAAAATGTCAAATTCTGGATGTCTGTGTTTCAGCAATCCAGATAGTAGTTAGCTTGAAAATCATCCTTCTGTTACTGAATTTCTGGGGGGAAAAAAGTGAGTAAAAGGAACTCTGTCATTAGGTTTGGCAACTCCTCCCAAGTCAGCAACAGACCAACAGTTTTCATGGGAATTCACTGCCCCTAGCACAATTAGGTATTTATGATTTTAGGTTTTCCTGCAGTAGGAGGGAGAAATGATTAATTGCTTTATTAGGGATGGATGGGAGGAGAAAGTTCAGTAAACATCCACATCTACTGAATCTCCAAACTTTGGGGTACCTGCCCCTCCTGACTCTTTTACCGCATTCCTCTCAATTGGATAATTTTAGATCTTTGCATACCTGCTAATATCCTCTGCAAAAGAAGGTGGGGGGAAAGTAGATTGCAAATTTGTGTGCATTTGTATACATTTGCATAAATTTCAGCACATTTCCTCAGAGGTACATGCCCTCCTGCTAGGAAGAGACTGTCCACCAAACTCTAATGTGAAAATGCTAGTACCTTCCCCTGTTCACCCATGAACAGAGGGAAGATGGGAGAGCCACAAATACTTATGGGTTAAATACTCCATTTCCACAGCTCAGCATCTCAGTGATGGAGCAGATCAGCCTAGAACATAGATTTTGAAATATTTTTGTGTCTCTTTGCTCTTATCTGTCCCAAAACACATACCAAAGGCAAAGCCCTGCTGTGAGCTGTCCCACACAAGCACTCACAATTCTGCCTCTACAGGATGTTTGTCCACATTTGTCTGTGTCCACATTGTGTGTCTGCTATTTCAGACACACAAAGGGTGAGGCAGGCACCAGCAGATCAAACAAGGAAAGCTCTCATTTTATTTTCTGACTCCATCTTTTATATATTTCTGTCAGGGGGCAAGGGATTGGCTATACAGGTTTCCACCCCTCTGACCTCTTTGGTGAATATCACCATCAATCACATTTCTCCTCCCAGAGAACAACTATGTAAACACAAGTAGATAAATTCTAAAAATACACATTGTTTTCATGAAGCTGCGTGAGAACCTTGCTGGAAAGATTCAAAGACTCAAAAGCAAGAAAATTCAGGGCGACACAAACCCATCTGAAATTTATGGGACATTCACCAAACTACAACTCTACTCCTCCTTCCATGTGCAAACATGAAGAAAAAAGCTGCTGGGCTTGTAGGCTCCAGCAACCATATATAAGCACAGCCAGTCAAGAAACCCCAGAGTCTTTGGTTCTGCCAGGTATTTTCCACTACAATAGTCCAATTCAATCATTCTCCATCTTGAGAGAGATTATGATGAACCATTTCTATGATTCAACCTGTGGTGGTCCTGGAGGCTGGTGCATCAGGTTCCCAGGAATCAGAAGACTTGGCCTTGTCTGGAAATTGAAATGCAAAAAAAACCCCCAGCCCACCCGCATCACCATCTTCTAACCCTTCAGGTTGTGCAAATCATCTTCCTAATGTAAATAGCTTCAGTAATCAGGATTGTTGAACATACAGTACTAAGGAATGTGCAGTTCATTATTTTTTCAATGAAAACACATTAAATTATGCTTTTTGATCTCTTTTTGAAATGTGGATTATCAAATTTTTATGTGCTTGGATGTGTGCTGACTCTGTCCATACATAGCAAATGCGCTTAAAATTACTAACATTTCCTCGCAATAGCTTGATTGATGAGATTTTGCTTTAAAAAGAGGAGGAGAGGGAAATCAGATAAAAGAAGCTGGCTTGGGGGGCTTTAATAGGAGTATTTGTAAATCATGATTCACCCAACTATCAAATGATTCAGGAAACGATTGAGCCCCTTCTGAGCAATCAAGCAATAAAATTGGTTGCTGTGGACCCTCACCTGCTGCAAACTGCAGTAATTGCTGCTGCTTGAATGAAACCAGTGCTTTACAGCAGGTGACCTTCCGTCCCCAAAATGCAGAAATAAAGCAAAACCCCTCTGCTTTGTCCCAGGTGGTGTGGTCACTCCTCCAGCAGCTCTGTCCCTGACAGCACCAGGTCTCAGGTTGAGCCTACACTGAGTTTTCATGAGTAATGAGCAGAGGAGATGAGACATCCACACAGGATTTTATTCTTCACAGAGAAGCACATACCACATCTGTTAGGTTTTTGTCTATTTGTAGGAAGGACCAAATACAAGGGTTCAGCCTTGGATATGAGAGGTCTCCTCTCTTAAAGTTGCCCTGGCTCCTAAGCAGATGGTGCATTTTGAAGGAACTGAATTTCTCTCATGTTGCAGCCTCAGATCCATCATCCTTTAGCTTTTAACAGCCAGAGGGAGAAAGGCATAACTGTGCTTCAGAATAGGGGCTGGAACATTAGTCGAGGCAACCCAAATATAAATCCAGCACCATCAGGTCTTTCCCTGCAGCTTTGTACTGTCTCCCATGTGATTTTTAGGTAACATTTTCCAATCTACTTTCTGGTAACACCATCCTCAAGTAGCACTCAGGACATTATCCCAATATTAATACACATACAAAACCCCTCTTCCTGCAGTCAAGTATTTCCTTCCACCAAGAGAGCTACCGGGTTGTGGGCACATCTGTTGGCTTGTTTATACTTTAATGTCATCCAAATAATAAAAGCATCAGGAAAAAGAAAACAAAACAGAAAATCCTCTAGTGGGGTTGGTATGTGTACCTATGGTAACTACTGTGAGCATTAAGATGAAGCACTTCAAGCACAAATAATAATAATAAAAAAAAAATCTAGAAGATAGATTAAAGCACCACAGCACTTTGTAATAGTATTTGTAATGCAGATAAAGCATTTGTATTCTAATTTCCAGCACCACCAACAAAATAAGTAAGTGTGCTTGGATTGCATTTTTCTTTCAAAAATGGTTCAAAAATTATTCATATTGAAGGAAAACAACTTAAACTGGATTTAGAAACACAATGCAAGTGGGAAAGTTGCTCGCTGTTGTCAGCATGACAAGAGCAACCTGTTCCTTTGATAAATGGTGCTTGAAGAAAGACACAAAGCTCATCTGCTTTGTGTTTTAAGTTTAATTAAGTAGAGAATTAATGTTTGCAAAATGCTTTGAGATCCTTCATCAGACAGAGCGTGTACAAGTGCAAAGTGCTTTCAGCATGAAACACATTTCCAGGAGTTGTACTAACCTATTTGTGTCTTTCTGAAAGCCTGATCTGCAGCCTGAAGTGGTCAGGGAAAAGATCCCCGCTGACTTCAAGGTGTATCAGATCAAGCCTGCAGGACATGAGCCTTGATTTAGTAGGCAAGTCCCCCAGAAGAGAGCTGGAATACTTCCACACTTAGAGTCAGGCACGTATTTAAGTAGCTTGCTTTAGAGAGTATATTTTTATATGCGTGCTATTCACTGAGTCATAGAGCTCAGGGCCGGAAAAGGCTATTGGCACAGCTCGGACAACCTCCTGTTTATTTCAGGCCATTACATTTTACCCAACGTCCCTGTGCAAGTGTAACAACCTGGGTCTGCTGAACAGATCTTCCAGAAAGTGCTTCCAGGCTCTCTTTAAGGCCAGGTGGGTATAAAGAATCTACCACTTTTTTTGGACTAGTGCCTAATCAACTTCACTGCTTAAAATGCGAACCTTATTTCCTTATGCCTCCTTTGAATTTATCTGGCTTCAACTTCTGGCCATTAGTTCCTGGCTCTACCTCTCTGCCCTGGACAGAAGAGCCCTTTAGCAGACAAAAATTTGCTGCAGAAACATTTGCTTAGGTAGCATTACAAAGGCTACCTTAATCCTTGAAAGTGGAAGATCATTGCTCAGGATAAGAAAGGAATTGAAAGAATTAATGTTAGTCTAGAGGGTGGATGCAGAGACGTCTGTGCTCCAAAGATGCCATAGCCTAAAAGGACAAAAACAGCCAAATGAGGGAAAAGTAATGAATATGGCTGCCATTGGAAAAGCATCTTCTTAGCTCTGCTTCATTGCCAATCACTTGAATTGAGAAGGCTGGAGGTGTTACCAAAAACCAGTGAAAAAGCCAAAGTCCTTAACAGCATCCTTAACAGAGCTATACAATAACCTCCTTTTCTGGACAGTTACAGCCTGTGTCTTGGCAACACTTGGCTCCCAGGAGGAGCAGCGGAACAAGGACTGATTCACTGAAGCAAATCTGGAACTCAGCAGGGCTGAAATCCCACCATATTTCTATGACAGCATGTAAGTTCTGGGACATGTGGGTAACTCTGGGCCCAGATTCACAATATTGCTTGTGCTACAGGAACACATATTCAGAGTACACAGGAACTGCATTTGGCCCATCACTCTGGCAGGCAGATGAAGCACCGTGATGGGGACCTACTGGAAGTCAGAAGCTGGATACCAGCTCAAACCTTTAAACCAAACACATTTGGAAAGCCATATGCCGCCAGCCTGGGCAGTGAGGAGAAACTGTCTGTTTGCTCAGAGCCTGGTGCAACTCCCATGCATGGCAAGGGAGATGGAGCTGGATGGGGCCCCTGGAAAGTACCTCTTCTTTCTTACTTTGTTATTATCTTTAAGCTCTCCTCATAAAACCTCCAGTGAATGCAGGTGAAGAATTTGTCAATAAACAGGGGACACTCACCCTTGCATAAACACAAGTCCAGATACCTGACTGCTCCATGATCTCCCTGCCAGCACTTATGAGATGCAGCAAGTGAATATCATTAGCAGCACATTCCAGCCCCAGCACAAGAGCTTGCTTTGCTTTATTGTTGGCTTGGTAACAGCTGCTGCTGCTGTTTGAGGTGGCAGGAGGGCAAAAAGGTGCTTATTGCTTCAGAGCTCTTCAGGAAAGCCTTGTAGCCTCCTTGGCAGGGTTTAGCAGAGGCCAGGCACTCTCTGGAGCAATGGCCAGTGATGCTCTCAGGTAGTGCTCCTTACTGCTGTAGCAGTGTCCCCATTTCCTCCACACAAGGCTGGGGTAGGGGCAGAGCCCAGGGTTGGGCTGAGGTACCTGGAGCAGCAAAGGAGCAGCTGGGAGCAGCCACTGGACACAGACAGTCCTGATATATTCCCTGTAAGTAACAGGAAAAAGTTGTGCAGCTCTGCTCCATCCTGACCTGGGAACACTGAGGGTGAAACAGGAGTTCAGGCAGTTCCTGAAGCAGAGACTCATGGATTTTTCATATTCTGTGGGGCAGGTGATAGGAGACCCATCCAAAATGCCACTTGCCCCCCTCTCTTCAGTGCATCAGCCAAGACACACATCTGGGAGGAAAACTTGGGTCTGTGTTCAAATTTCACCAACAGCTCTGTGTAATGCAGCATGTAATGCAATTGCCACCCACGTTTAATATGCTTTAATACAGCAGGCTGTGTGAAATCCATGTCTAGGTCCCATTTTTAGTATAGTTGGGGTTTCTCTTCAGTGACAAGCACATTTGGATGCAAGAGCTGCGACTGAACATCACCTTTCTGTCCGTGGTGGCAGGAGGAGATGAAGCTGTGGCTTCATCCTCAGCTTAAAGCCTTGAACTTCAGCCTTGCAAAACCACATTAGGTTCAGGTGACATAAATGCTTTGGAGAGAGAGGAAGAGTTTTTTTTCTGAGTGTTTTTTTGTTATGCCCTTACTCTTCTGTTTCCATCTGATTACAACCAGGATATTGCCAAGTTTTCCAGACCACTATTTTTAATTCTTTCTCCCCTGCAACTCTCTGACTCCCGTGACATGCTACCATAATGGGCTTGCAGGGAAAAGCAATTGTGGGAACTCTGGGCCTTTCTGCTTTGTGAAGGACAGGACTATCTCCGGGCTGCCATTCATCCCATCAGCCAGAGCCCAGGGAAAGCACAATTTGCTGCAAGCCGATAGCAGCACGCTGACACTTAGCGGGATGGGAACGTGCTCCAGCCTGACAAGGACCAGTCACACATCGCATTAAAGGAGAAAAGGGGACAGGGAGGGGAGAGGGAAAGAGGTAGAAAAGGGGAGAAAAAGAAAAGAAGGAATTGTTAGCTATTCAGAAAATGCCCTGTGATTTGGGTGTCACTACTAAAATGTTAGGTCAGATGTTTTGATTGAATGTCAGTAGGAATTTTATGCTGGAGAGTCGTGCTTCCCATTTTACTGACAGAGTAAACTAATGGGAGAATTTTCCAAAGTGACTGATTTTTGTGCCAAGACTCTTTTACTGATATCTCAAAGTAGCACAGGATATGCCACTGCATGAATAAACACATTTTTCTCAAGTTATTTAAATAAATATATGTATTTAAAAAAATTGAAAGTAAACTCAAACTCAGCGGGAAGAATGGCTGAGTCCCTGCAGCCCACCAGCCAGAGCTGGAAAGTCCATAAAATAAGCAAATGCATTTTTTATTATTTTTCTTTTTCTTTTTCTTTTTTTTAGACTCTCCCAGTGAGATCAACTTGATGATCTTCCCTCTACAGCCCATGTCTCTTTGGAAGAACAGTGCTGTTAATTTGCTCTCTCATATGACTGGATGTAATACACTTCTATAACCTTTTAACATTTTGCTGCTTGCATGGCATACCTGTGTCTTACTTATTGCTCATCAAATTATGCAGGGAACTCAGAGCCCTGCTTAGATGTCTTAAATACATCTGCATCAAAAATATGTTTCTGTAATCCAGGCAGCACAAAATCATTATCACAGCCTCATCTGCATATTAGGATTCATTCTCCCAGCCTGAGAATGCAGCACTGAAATAGCCAAGCATAAAAGAGATGGAGAATTTTCCTCAGGTGGTGCCTCATAAATCATTAGTTTCCTATTTACGGATTTTTTTTTCCTTTGGATTTCCATCTATTTATTTATTTATCACTTTCCAGAATACAGAGTAATTAATATTATCTTCTCTGCAGACAGGAAAAAAATAAGAAAGGAAAAAAGAAGCTATAGTGCCTGAGCACATTTACCAAGTCCTTTCCATTTGAGCTGGTGGGTATAGTCATGTTGTGGAGGAGAAAGAGAGTGGTTTAGGTTTTGGCCAAGAAGTTCTGGACATGGCTCCTACCTCTGCTCCCTATGCCCTGGGCAACCGCAAGTAAATTCCTCAAACCATCTGGGCAGCTCAAAAGTCTCTGATTTTCAGTGGGACACACTCCTCAGTTTGGGCACTGGCTCCTAAATGCAGATGGCTTGTTTAGAAGTCTTTGCCTTTTATCTTTCTGTGCTTTCCCCTCTAACCCTGAGACTGTGTAAGTGTGCTCTGGGCTTTGTTCTGTTCAGGGCACAGACTTTTTCCCACTGGGTGCTGGTAAAGGTGCTTCAGAGGACAGGCTCTCCATTAGGACCAGCCAGCTTGACTGTATTCATAAAAGCAGGAGACATGGCATCCTCAAGTGTTTCATAGCTGGAAACAAAAATAAATATTTCCCCAGCTTGCTGGTGGTTTCCAGTGGCTCTGCTTATGGGTGTCCAACGTGAAAAGTTAAGGAGACCTGATTTAGGGACAGTAGATTTTCAGCACTTTTGGTAAAGCTGAATGCCAAAAAAATTTCTACTGGTGATTGAAATTGTAAGCCAAAGCCTTTTACTTGCAAATCTCCAGTTCAATTCTGGCTCAGGCAAGCAGGCACTGGGAGTTGTTCCTGTCTGACAGTTGCATCAGTGGCATCTGGAAAATGAGCTGCTAAGTTTCAGCTTAATTCCTAGTGAATACATTACTAAAAACCCATTCAGTGCATACATCCTGGTACCTACCAACCGCAATTGCCTATGAATCATCAGGGATGCGTTGATGCTACCACAAACAAATGGTAGTGATTGCATCATTCTTGCCTCAGCACAGAAATCAGACACTAAATCATAAAACCCATTTCGTTTCTTGAGGCCAAGAGCACAGAAGGAGAGGAAACAGGTCCAGATTTTGGGATCCAGAGCTAGATAGGTTTATCAATCCTATGAGCTTCACCTGAAATATTGCTGAGAAAAGCTTTGTGGACTGAGAGAGGCAATAGCCTCAAGGGAAGGCAATGAGAGCAAATTAATTATAATGTTGAAGTTAAACCAGAACAAAAGCAAGTGGAGGCAGAGCCAACTGTGAGTCCAATGAACCTCTCTAAAGCAGGAATTTTCCAGCAATTAATAAGGACTGTACCCTGATAAAGGTTACCTTGTCACTGCTAACACTATGTGATTTTCCCCCTATACCCATATCTATATTGTTTGTCAGGAATGAACTTTAATAAGATTATGCTGTCAGAACTCATCATCAGAGTGACCACACACATGGTACAGTAGATGCACTGCAAAGATCTGCTTTGATTTTCTCCTCTGAGGTGCCAAACTAGTTTCAAATATGCATTAGAGCCGCTGGCACCAAGACAAGTCACGCAACACCACAGCAGGACTCCCCTCAGGAGCCTTCCCTCAGAACACCAAGGAGAGGTGCAAAGACAGGCTGGTAAGAGGTGAGATACACAGATTCTGGTCCCAGCTCTACTAACAGCTTTTGATAACTGTCAGGCTGGCTGGGTCATGATTTTTCCAGTAGTGCAGTTTCATGTGTGAAAATGCCCACACAATTGGATCCTCAGCCTGGACAAAAATTGCAGTGGTGGAGCATACTGAGATGGGGGATCCCTATCAAACCTACACCTGCACTGGGGTGTGCACCCTAGCTAAAAAATTACACCTTACATTTGGAGTCATAAATGATCATGTGAATGGAATAATTTTGTACCTTTTATCCCACTGAGCCTTCATGTCCTTTTCCATCTCCCTCTCCCTACACATATTTAGAAAATGGACAGGATTCTTAGATACTTCACCAGATTACCTTTGAAAATTAATTAATGCTCGTAAAGAGCTCCGTGATTCTTGGATGGAAGGTGTCATAGACACAGAGATTATAATTAAACTGCTAAACAGTGCAGCTGGATTTACTCAGAGTGCTGCCAACAACTGTGTGCTGTGCTTTCAAGCAGAGCAAAACACACTTTCAACCAAAGGGACAGACATGACCACATTTATGCCCTCTAGGCTGTTTGGAAAAAGAGCAGCCAGCAAACTTCATCAAGTTTAGAAGGCTGCTTGAGGAAACAGAATGCTCTTTAGTAGTTCTTTGGGGCCATGACAGCACTGAAAGCCACCTCCCATGACCCATCACAAAAATATTGAGTGGAGGTGAATATTGTTGTTTTATTCAGCACAGGAGACTGAACTGAATCCTCACTCTGTTCTGTGATGGAAGAGATCAGTGAGGCCATTTTAGCTTGTATGAGACTCTGGGTAGGCTGGCTCTGTTCTACCTTCCAGACATGATTCTTACGAGGTCTCCTCCAACAGGCTGGGTGAGAGGTGCCACTTGCAAGTCTTCAGAACTGCATCCTGACTCTCAGCCATCCAAAGTAATTTTGGCTGCTATTGAAAGGTGCAGTCACAAATGTTTGCAGCCCTGATCTACCACCCCCAAACAATAATATGAGGATGTATGAGTTCAAGTAGCCACCAAAGGATTAAGCAAATCATCTACCTGATGCTCTTTATAGAGTCAGTTACCCATGATGTTGAGCACATTATTATGATCTGAATTAATGTTTGGATCTGTGGAGAGATAAAGCCTGAAAGTGTGACCACTTTAACTCAAGAGAAGTTCATTACAACCCAGTCTGCAACAGCCCAAGGTGAAGAGAGTAATGTGAACAGCCACAGTGACACAGTCATGGCATTGGCATGACAAGCCTGCTCTGATGCTCACTCTTCTCCTCGAACCATATTCCTAAGAAGTGTTCCCAGTTTTTCCTGCAGGCATTCTGAGCTCCTAAAAGGAGGAAAGGACCACTCCTGAGCACCACTATTGGGTGCTCAGCACTTACTAGCACTGAGGCTTTAGATAAGTTAAGTATATAGATACAATAGGAGCCTCCGAAGCATTCTTACATAGCAGTGGTAATATAGGATGCAGGAAGTGATAATATCTGTCAGACTCATGTTTATTAACCATTTCATAATCACAATACATGCAATTACAGTTTGACAAGACACTGCCAATGTGAACAACATCTGGAAGCCTACTGGGGTCTTCAGAATGAGTACAGTTTCGTTTCCATTATTTGCTTCTGCTGAGAGTAGCAGTAAACCGTAGTTAATAAAGGGAAGCCAGCTTTTATGGGCTAGGAAGACAGTAAATATATGCAAAATGGTTTGTTGAATCTAGCAGTGGGGTGCCATAAGAGGCTTCATAAAGCAGGGATAGAGTTTAGCATCATTCTTTTAGGGTTGGGAGTGATGCAGAATAAATCTCTCTTGAGTCTTCTTACTGACAGCCCCAGTTCAGATGGTGTATACACAGGCAGGGCTTCCTTCTCTGCAGAGTTTCTGTTAATCACTGCTAATGCCAGTCATCAGATCACTAATCATTTGAAACAAGAAGCTGCAGATATTAAGACAGAGATTCAGAACAAGATAAATAGCACAGATCTCTCCAGGGGCAGGAAGAAGGTCTGAGCCCACTGATGCTGCCTGGTACAGAATGAGGCTGTTTGCCTTCCTAATATTTATTAAGATAGGAGCTACTCTACCCTGTCACAGAGAAGGAGGCAGAAGGCTTGAGAAATCTTCCATGGTCTCATAGACCCAGGGGTAGATGTGGCCAGACCCTGACAAAGTCTGTCTGCAGAGGATGGGAATAGTATAATAAACCTTCCCCATGGCTATGCCCTACAAGACCCAAAGTTCACGTGTTTTGCAGCAGTTTGGCTACTGAGGTGCAAATGCCCATAGCCACACATGGAATCATCAGCCTCATGGGAAACCAGGATTTCTTAAGTCCCACATCTGGCCCAACCTGATTCTTTCTGTTGACTACACAAACCTGAGAGCTGAAGCAACACCATTTTCTCTTGCCACTGGGGAGAGTTCAAGAGCAGCTGCATGGGCAGAAACTATGGTTCTTCTGATGGCAACTTGTGTCTCAGTTTATCACTTGTGGTCCTGGAAACATGTCCTGAGTTGTCTGAAACAATTCATTTTTCTGCTCAGAGCAAAGGCAGTGAAAAGGTTATGCCACTGCAGTGCAAATTTTCCTTGTAAATCAGATTCCAAAGTCAGTGCCTGGCAGCCACCTCCTCTGACACTGTTAAAATCCTGAACCAAGGGCACGTGCCTGCAGATGTCAACATGTGGCTTTACATGGCAGCTTGGGATGTGGGTCTCTGGCTGAATTTGCATGTACTACCAATGTCAGCCTCATCTCATCTGTCGATGGCATTTGGTGTCCTTGGTGTGAGGCATTTTGTGGTACAGGCTCTGCTGTTTAAACACAGACTCACCTCAGAGGGGTTGGAAGCAGGGAGACAGCAGCACAAATACAGGACCCAGGGCCTCTCAAAGGCAGGGCTTGACAAGGCAACAAGCAACAAAACTGGATGTGCAGGGGAGGAGGAGGGGAGGAGGCAGAACAGACTCGTGGCTTGATCCTGCCCAGAGCTGATTTCAACAACTTCCATGGCAGTCAGGACTATTCCATACTTAACAGTGGGAATGCAGGTAATTGTGAGATTGAACCCTACAGGAGACCATGACTTGCTGAAGGGGAAGTCAAATAACATCAAAGCAATCAAAGCAATTCTTCAGGGATTACTGAATGAAATTCTATGGCTCAAAGAGAACCTTAGGCTAGATTAATTACAATTGGTAGATCTAAAATCTGCTCACAAGTAATGTCCATTTCTTTTTTGTTCTTGCTCCCAAGATTCTGTCTTGAAATCCAGATCTGACTGAAGCAAAATGGGCAACAAAAGAATGAGAAAGAGCAGTGCCACATGATGTCTTTAGAAGAAAGTCTGTCCAGAGACAGGTAGTGTGAATACCTTTGGAGCAGATAGGTGAGGGCAGAGTTCTGCTTGCCTTCAGTGAATAAATGGAGACAGAGCCAAGCAGCCTGGTGAATGTCCCCACAAAGCCTGGGTGTAAACAAGCCTAGAGATACCTATATAAACAAATTCTGTCTTGCTAAATTCCTTAGCACAGCCCAGAGACCCAACACAACCACCAGTGGGGCTGGTTCCACATCTGTCTCTGCTGTACACCACAGTACAGACCAACATCACAGCCATTATCTCACCAATCACAGAACTACTGTGGCCCCCCAGGTCTCCCCATCAGATTATGGGGAAATTGTTCCCAGCAGAAGGCAATTGTGAAATCCTGCAGCTCTGCAAACACTCATTTAAGGAGTGATGAAGGACAAGGTGTGCACATCAGCACTCCTCAGGCAAAAGCACAGTTCAGATCTTGCCTTCAAGACTACTTTTCAGCATAGCCCTGAACCTTTCGAGTCCTATCTGAGCTGAGGAATCTCCACTGTTATTCTGAGGATCTCTTTGGGGCTGTGCTGGTAAATGCTTCATTGGATTGGCAGTGATTCAATGAATTGTTTAATCTTTCTCAATCGATTCACAGAGAAAGGACGGAGAGAGTAATTTTTTTTTTAATCTCCTTTTTCTCTAAGCTTCTTTAAGAGTGAGTTCCCTCCTCTCTCACCTCTTCCAGCACTCAACTGCACTCACATGCACACACTCACCCTAGACCTCAACACCAGCTTCCCCTAGTAAGACTGGGTGCTGTATCACTGCTGGTGGATAACATCTCTGAACAAAAATATCTGGGAGATGGTGACCCTTTCTAGAGAAAACAAGTTATTTGCTTTCATTTTGGGCAAAGTGCAAGCCAATGAGCTGCTATGTTAACTTTAGGAGCTCGAGTTCCTCCATATCTTCCCCAACTGCCTACCAAAAAAACCTTGCAAATCATTTGCGCAATATCAAGGTTGCTTCTCCAGATGGCTAAAGCAGTCCTGCATGTTTCTTTTTAAAAATTCCCAACTGTTGCTGTCCATTTCCTAACACCATGCTGCAGAACATGGTGTAAACCTCAGTCCCACAAAAGATAAAAGTTTTGGTCTGTGTTGGGTGCAGTTTATATACACTTGCATTGTCCTGAATGAAGTTAATCTCCACATCTTGTATGTCTGCAGCTTACTGGGAATATTATCCTCAGTTAAATCCTTATGTAGGCAGATAAGAAATTCTGCATTTCTCCATTTCAAAAGCAGAAGCCTTGCTCAGGAGACTCCACCTGAAGTGGTTGGCCTTCCAGGAGGGGCCGAGTACCTGGCAAGCCTGATGTAATATCAAGGGCTGGGAATCACACAATTCTGCTGAAGCATGGTTTGTATTAGACCTACAGAGAGGTCTCTTCATCCTGTCAGCACAATGGGGAAGCCAAGTTTGTACTCCAAGGCAGTGTATAAATCTTCCATCTGCCAAAATTCAGTAGTATTGGATCCAGAGTTCCAGGTTTAGCTTTATTCCAGAATAAACTCACAAATGTAACATCAGTAGGTAAATAAAACAGCCTGATGGGAAAATACTCATCATAATTTACCCTTCTAGGAGAGCAAAGAATTTTTCTTCACTCTGAGCTATTAGAAAATTGGCTTAATGCAACTACTAATTAAGCTAGTGTTTTTTCTCTGAATCATCAGCTACATTGTAATTTTTACCAGACAAAAGGGCCCCATGGTTCATCTGGTGAGGCCAGAGAAAGGATATTGAAAAATATTGTTATTATTTTACGACAACCTCTATCCTCCATGCTGTTTTACCCCTTCCTGAGTAGCTTCCCTGATTCTCTCCTGCATTCTTAAGTTTGGAAGTTACGGCATGGGTCCAGTTTTACAGCTGTTTTCTAAATGGGAAAGATATATAAGTAAAATAAAACATCCAAAAATGGGGAACTATTTTTTACTAGAAGTATCAGACCCATCATTATAGATGTTATTCTGTTTTACTTACACTATATATGTCCTCCTAATAGTCTCCCTCAGGTGAACTAACAATGATTCCTTAAGTCCCCTCCCAGAGACATGTAGGATATTTATGATGAATGAGCTTCCAAGAGCTCAGATATTTAATTTGCAGCTACCATGGTTAGTGATGATTAAGATCCCTTTGTTTTTACAGTGTTTCTTAAATAAAGTGCAAACACATCCTGTCCAACTCCATTAAAGAGTGAGACACATGGGAATGCTAGTGGAATTGCTAAGAAAGGTACTGAAACGGGCCAGGCACAAATTAATACACATGATCACACATATATACAACTCTGCATGTTTGTGCATGTGTAAACAATGCACCCTTACACAGATACAGATGTATAGGCAGTTATTTGTACTCCTGTCTGGCCTTGACTGCAAGTTGTCTTAATGTCTGGGGTTTTCCACTAAAATACCAGCTTGATTTCCCACCAGAAAACATGGGAAAATTTAATCAACCTGCCTAGGTACTCAATGAATATAATTCCCTATTCACAACTGATGAATCAAACAGATAGGCCTAAGCAAACAGTATCTGCTGGGAAGTCACACGAGAGCAGGAAGAGGAACAGAATAATTGGCAAGAAGAAAGCCCAGCTCACAAAAAGTCCCTTCCCAGCATAACATCTCCTGATGGACCAGCTGGGTTTGTTCCTCCTGTGATTGCACCACACAGAAGTTCACTGAGTTATATGGGGGTTTTAGGGACAATTATTGCACTGCAGCTTGAGGCAAAAGAAGCTCATATATGGGAATCCAGCTGCTCACCTCCTCAGACACTCCTTTTAGCTCCTTCCCCCAACTTCTATTCCTATAGGATCCTATAACAATGCCTATCAGAAATACCAGAAGGTTATTCAAAGCTCTGTTTTTCCTCATTCCTTGGCTCACCACTTCTGTTCTCTGCTTACAAGCTGCAGATCACATGAAGATTCCCCAGGCTTTTGATAACACAATTTTATATTCTGTATTTCCTTGACTGTATAATATAGCTGACTTTAGCAGAAATTGCCCCAAAATGTTGCAAACCATGAAATATAAATTTTCCCCGTGAAGTGACCATCTATTCAATCTCCTCACTTCCCACCAGATATCAAGGCAATACTTTTATCTCTCTTGTTGTTTGCTCCTCAGGTGCTCTCCAGATGCAGCTGATGTTTTCTCCTAAGCTTCAGCCTCCCAGGCAAATATCTATATATATTACACTCATCCATACATCTATATACAGCTGTAAGAATTAGCAAATAACTAAATAAACACAGAGAAAAACCTGTTACACTATACAACTGCTTCATGAATTTATAACATATGGTGGCAAAGCACTATAAAAACTGTAAGTTACAAAGAGGGTTACACAGCCCCATTCATTTATCATGTTACAATGAGTAATTTGTGCACCAGGCAGGATGGAGAAAACTCACACTGTTGGAGTGTGTATATGTATTTCTGAGGCTCACAGTGGAGAGCCTTTTATAAAACACACACATGATTTGAATTCCAAAGCAAAAGCACTGAGAGGCAGTGCATGGGCTAATATTGTTATAATGGTGTATGCAGAGCTTAGGAAGAAAGGGCACTAGCTGACCTCCTTTACTGATAAGAGTATTTCCAAACACTCCACATTTCTGCACAGTTCAGAGTCTGTCCATTTAGAAGTTGAGCTCCAGCCTTACAGCTATAAAATTTCTCCTTGCTGTTGTTACAGAAATGGCAAGATGGTGCTCAAAGAAGAAATCATGGCTGGGTACTCCTTCTGCTGATTCTGATCAAGCTCCACTCATTTTTGCCTCCCTTCACATGTCTGGTGGGGGTTATGTTGAACCACATTCCCAGATGGGTCCATGTACTCACGGTCCAAACTCTGTTTTATACTCAGATCCACATATTCTGTACTGACAAAACAAGACTGGTGAAGTTAAGCGCTGCATTTCCCTACAGGGCTTCTGGCCACTGCAGTGTCTCACAATAAATCCCCTAGATTTTCCAGATAGCACAGAGCCCTGTAATTCACATCTACCTGCTCCTGATCTGACATTTCATATTTTTCATTTCCAGCTGGCAAAGAGCTTTTATGAAACACATAACACATGCCACATTCTCTGTCCTGGAAATGGATTAGTTTTCCCAGTGGGGCCAGCAAATGATGTAGGCTGTGTCCCAGTTGTCATGTCCCAGTGCAAATGGTTAAGATCTTTTTATCTCAGCAAATGCCCCATGGAAGCTTGAGCTGGGTTTGGGCCCTTGGGTCATTGCTAAGCAGTTTCTCTTTCATCCTTTTCAGCACCAGCAGACACAGCTTGAAACATGTATACAAGATGCGGCTTTACAGCATCCCTTATTCACTGGTACCTTGGAGACTCCAGTTCATTGAAAGTAATAAAACCAGATCATCAAAAAGAATTCTTTTGAACAGGCTTTGGGCTCTGCTGTGCTACTTGGTTACGGATATTCATCTTCCTGGAAACTGTGCTGTTTGATGCAGCACCGGCAGGAAAGCCTCAGCTGCCTCCCCGGTGCATTAACCCCTCGAGTGTTGAAATCACAGTCCTTGAATAGCAAAATAGTTATCACTTATAATTGCTTGAGGGAAGAAGCAGATTTTATTCTCCCAGATGCACAAAGGGTGCACACTGAGGTCAAAGGGTTTCCCTATCCTCATCCTGCTCCAGTGATGCAATAATGGGCTGGGCACAAAAGGGAAGAGGGAGCAAAAAGAAGCAGCCTCTGCTGGTTACTGCTACAGGCAGGCTGTAAGGTGACTCCTGCAGCAAAGGATGCCATAGCACTTAATCCAAATTGAAAACATAGATGTGCTGAAAACACAGGCATTCTGATACTTGGGGCTCTAACCTTCTGTTAACCTTACATATCTTGTGATCCTGTGTGTCTTACAGAGCCCCGATGTCAAGGCTTTAACCCAAACCCCTCTGATTTGGCAGGGGGAGGACTGTTGCTGTTGTCGCAGTTGCCAGAGTTCTGGTGCTTTTTGATTGCATCCAATTCCTCCCTTCTTTCATCTTTCCTAGCTAGAAAGAAGAGAAGGTCAACACTGGCACCATGAGCATAGATGAACAGCCTCTGAGTCTCATTTCTCTAAATGTGGAAAGAGCAAGGATGGTGCAGCTGGACTAATTCTGTCTGAGTGAATGGCAGACTTCACTGCAGATTATTTGCATCTGTGCTTACAGCTCCAGTAGGACCAAAGTCTGAACTGCTGCTCTGGTCCCTCTAGGGCTGTGTGTTCTTCTGCCCTGAGACCTCTTTGTTGAGCTCCATCTTCACCCCGGAGCAGCAAACCCAGCTTGTTTGCAAAATTCCTTCAGTAGAACATATGCTGGGTTCCAAGACTGTCCCTTGAACTGCAGCTTGCCAGCTGCTGGGGAGGAGCTGCAGAAGAGACCACTCTATCCATTTGGCCTCTTTCTTATTTTCTTTTTCTAGACTCCTCCATTACTGGTCAACTCCAGGGATACGGATTAGATGGTTATTTGATACCTCTTGTGCTCTGTCTCTAATGCTGCACTGGTGAAACCCCAGTACTGAAAATGAGTGGAAAGAGCTTCACTTTCCTAACTCCCTCTTTATTTCCTACCATTTCCCTTGTGAGCCCTCATATCAGGAAAACATATGGTTCCTTTTTATTACTGGTTTCCAAATAGATGCAAAAATAGAGAACATTTAAATGCCCCCTTTGAGCCTCCCTCTCATTGCCCTGCCTGAAGCTGAACCACGTCTGCCCTGCTGCACTCTTGGCACCAGAGAAACTGTCTGAGGCTTCAGATCCAGATAACACACCAGAGGTTGCAATCAGAGCATCCCTCTTTTCCCAGAACAGGCTCTTCCAGGGACAGTGTTGGAAGGAAAATGGCTGAAGTTTCAGATCAGCTGAGAATAAATCAATGCAGGATCCCCAGGAGGTCTTTTTTACACAATGGCTTTGTACTACAAGAGCAAGTGCAGGAGCAGGAGAGTAGTAGCTGGAATTGATCACACCTGATTACTTATTAAAGTTTGTAAGGAAAGATGTTGGAGGAAAAAACCAGCATGAGCACCTTTTATGACTAGTCTAGAAGAGGTTGGGGGGGAAAGGATGAGGAAAATAGCTCAAAATTGACTCCTATGATCTTCTATTACATTATGACCCCATGTTTTTTCTCTAGATTTCAACACTAGTTCATGTATTCTGCGGCAAAGGTGAAACCACATGTGAGGGATCTGAGGCCAGTCAATAATACATGCACAACAATACAGGCAGACAATAACACATGCACAACTACTACATGAAAAAATATTAGAAAGAGGCCTCACCTGAACTGCATGAGTTTGTTTCTGCACATCTCTGTATAGACACATGCCTGTGAGGACATGCAGCTCGCTCTCTGCATGTATGAGCATGTGCTTGCACATATACACAAATCTGACATTGGAAGATAAATATCTTTTTCCATGTGGCAATGGCAGTGCATGTCATGCACATGTCTGAACATAGCCCCCCCAGAAGTACTGAGTTTTATGCAGAGAGCCTAAAGCAAGTGGGTCCTAAGCAGGACAGGTCCTAAGCTACCGCAGAGTTAGTTAAGAAAGCAACATCTCTTCATAAAACTTAAAATAAGCCCTACATCAAAACAGTACAAAACAACTCTAAACCCTCAGGCTACTGCAGGATTACACTGTTGTGAAATACATTATCCAGCCTTTAAAGTCATCTTTGACTATCTGCCTGGGGTCATCCAGACAGCCCAGACTCTCAGCTACCTAATACCAAAAAACAGTTGAGCTTGCAGAGGTTCCCAGGAAGGCAGTACCTCAAGGTCCAAGCTCTTCCTGCAGAGAAAGACCAATGGGATTATATTTGAATTCTTTTTTTTTCTATAATAATGCCTCAGCAGAGAATTAGCTCCAACATAACCTGCTGTTGGAGGGAGATCTACTGTTTTTTGGTGGCAGGAAAAGAAAAAACCAAAGAGTTACTGGACTCCTGTGAATGAGTCATTGCATCAGAGGCCTGGAAGCAGATAGGCTATTCCTTAGCAATAAAGAACCGAGACACAGTAATTTCCAATAGATGGATTTGCAGGAAGAGTTTTCTATTTTATCCACAGCAGGCACACCAACTCCAGCTTCCAGCTGCTGTTTCTGGTTAGCCAGTCAAGCTTCTAATTGGATCTCCTGTTGGACATTATCTGTGGGACACACCAGGATGGGAGCAGGGGGCCAGGCTGCTGCCTTGCCAACACAGCCGAGCCCTGGCAGCACCCTGCAGTGAGATCCAGGCACACAGGGACCACGTGCAAAAATTCAGCCAGTGCACCACAGAGTCCCCAGTCCACAAGGAGCTGCTTATCCCTCCATCCCAGGGCAGCAACACACCCAGCCAGCCTTGCATGACCCTCCCATATTGGCTAGTCCGTGCTGTTTTTACACATGGGTACTTGGACTGTCTATCCTCAGCCCAACCTCTCTTGTGCTTCTAAACAAGCCCAGGAGAGGGTTGGAATCTCCAGGGAAGATGAAGTGGTGTGAATTAGCTTGTCGGAGGCTTAAACAAAGGACAAGCCAAACCAATGCTATCAGCACAGCTAAATCCAGCTTTACTTCAAGAGGCAGCTGGACACTTTAATGCAAGAAGATAAGTGTCCTGGGCAGCTCTGCAACACTTCTTTGCTTGACAAAAGGAATTCTCAGACAGGAAGTCCATGTGTTGTGCACCTCAAACTCACAGGATGAAGGTGTTGAGCTGTCCCCAGCATCCAGACAGGATCTTCCAGGCAGTAAGAGGAAGTGTGAGATGAAGAAAGGGTGTTTTTCTGTGGAAAACAATGATAAGTGTAGAAGATTTTACTGTTCACTCCAATGACTGAGATGGCACTTTTTTTTTTTCCTGCTGATTGTAAAGCACATTTGGCCACTCCTTTCCTTGCTTACCAGCTGCTGCAATGATGCATTTTGAAATTCTTACTGAGGAAAATTGGCATAACTTTTATTTTCTACATAAGAACAGTAAACACTAAAAGAAGTTCAAAATCAAATTTCCATTAAAGCAAAGGCCACCTCAGGATCAGACAGGTGGCTCCACTCCTGTGTAACAGGCCAGTGCCAGAATGCCTCATCCAGTCAGTCCTGACAGGAGTTTCCCAGCAATCTCTCCTTGGCCTGGCATCACTACTAACCTGAAGACAGATTTCTGTATTGTAGGAACTAAGCAGTGCAACTGCTTCTTAAGAAGTGATGAAGTCCCTGGCCATGTACAACATGTCACTGCTGTTCCTTACAGGGTACAGCTGTGAAAGTGCTTGCACTCAATTTATCCTTCTGTTGCTGGAGATTTACAGGGGAAAAAAGCACAGTCTGTGCTTACCAAGGAGCAATGGGGGTTGTCCTGTGAGCTGTGTGTTCCTAGAGTTGCAGACACTTGTGTCCCCAGTGCCTGTGCCTGTGTGTGCAGCTGGCCACTACAGAGTCCCTGTGTTGTGACCTTGGGTTCAGTCTAACCAATGAGCCAGATAATCAGTTTGTGTTAACATAAACAGAAGCAGTGGCAGTCAGAAATGGCATCAGAAATCAAACCTGAGGAATCAAGGGGAAAAAATTCATTAATTACCTCTTTGCAATGGCAAATGCTTTCCACTCACTCTTTTAAAATGACATTTTACCTGCTATTAGTTTACTGTAAGTATCTCTGGTGCTGCCTTCCCTCACCACAGCTGATACCCTCAAGAACAAAATTAAATTTAAGCTACTAAAGTTGGACCTTTCTAAAGTAAAAAGAATCTTTAAAAATGGATTTTTTTTAAAGGTCATTTTGAACTTTATCTGAGCACACATGGAGACGCAGGCAATTCAGCTAAATAATGCCACCTGACCACCTCCTGTCACCATTACTAGAAAAGGAATATCATTTATGTGATGGAGAGAGTAGAAGGCTTTCTGCTCATTCCTTTTATTCCTCTTCTAATTTTTGGAGATTTTAATGCTGTTCATTTTTATAGCTACTTCTTCACTTTCCACTTTCTTTAATAACCCATAGGAAAGTAATAAACTTACACTGAAGTAAGACATCCTGATTTTGACCCAAAGCAAAGACTGACTGCACTTCCTGCTCTCATGGGATCAAGCTGCATTCTCGAGGGCTCCATCTGCTCCTCACCCTTAGCATGTCCTACCACACTGGATGGTGTCAGAGTAGTCCATCCTTCTCCTTGATATCTTTCCCTCTTCCAGAAATTTAGCTTTACAAATTAAATAAATATAACCCATTACTATGTTTCTAAGCATGTGCTTAACTTCAAGCACCAGAACAATCGTGAGCCTTTTTTGTGAGTTTATGCTTTTCAGTGAATTGGTACAGTCTGTGGCACCAAAGCCCTGCTCCAGAGGGAGCTCAGGGATGTACAGTGTTTATCCCAGCAGCGTCCCTGTCTGCCAGAGAAACCTTCACCACCGACCTGAGGATCCAGAAATAATTAACTTCACATTATCTTCAACATTATCTTGACAGCAAAGGCTGGCATGGGGAGATGGCTTTGCACTGCCAGGCTCCAGTCTGAACAAATACAGATTCTTTAAAGCATGGATTTCATTTCCAGACGTGTTAGATCCACCTCCCTACTGTCAGCTGAAGGTAAGGGGGGTTGCACACAGCTTGCTGTGATGAGCCCTGTGGCAACGTGCTGAAAACACTGCATGTTATTTACTGTACCCAGTTCTCTCCAATCACGACTCAAACGAGGCCATATTTATTGAAGAGACACTTGAAAATGTCCCATGGCATGCTCTGTGTGAATGGGGACTTCCCTTAAATGGAATTTCAGCACTCCACCTCTTCCTGCAGTGGCATTGGTGTCCCACTTCACAGCTGCCTGGTCTCTTTGAACAGGCTTCCCTTTAACAACGTTCAAATATTTAATTTGCCAAGTGCTGTGGGAATCCCGAAGGTTTGGAAGAACTATCTATTATAAATGACAAAACATGACATTATTATAGGTAGCCTGCCTACTCGATGTCATCTGTGTTCTATGCTGCTCCTTTAATGAGGCTGTCTTTCAAATCCTGAACAGAACAGAAAAAGATCCTGATGCCAGCACTTCCCAGGTACTCTAAAAATTAAAACAGCTAAGTCCTTTTCAATATAAAAAAGCCTGCCTTCTAAACCCTAAAACCCTCATGTTCAGAGGAATTGCTTTTAATATTCTGTTATTTAGTTGTACAGGCATTCAGGAGGTTGCTCCCAGCCACCCAGTGCAATTCGGTAAGTGTTCCCCTGAAACCTAACCACACAGTGCCCTCTGCTGCAGTTTTCTCCAACATATTAAAAGAAGAAAAAAAGAATGAAAAAAAAAAAAAAAGGCAACAAAACCCCAGCCATGCTTTGCAGCCTATCCTCTGGCTCAAAATGAGATAAGCAGATGGTTTGTTAGCACTTATCAATGACTCAGTAACATCCAAAGTACTACATAAAACACTTTAGCCAGAGAAAAGTCAAAATAACAAAATTAATTCCATACAAGGGACAGTGAAAGCAATTGAAAAATCAGGCAGGGAATGCAGCAGTGCTAGCAGCTCCCTGCCTTAGCCTGGCTGGCCCCACTCTCCAAGCAGAACTCCAAACCAAGTAATTTAAGCTGAATAACTAGCTTCTATACTCTCATTGCTTTGTTCTTCCCACCACCCTCAACCCCATTCACCACATCCTCCAAACACTCACAAGAGCGTGCAAACAAGCCAAGGGCATGGAAGATGCAAGGGCAGAGCCTTCACAGTCCTGGTGCTGGGTAACCCGCACCACAGGGGACTGGCTCAGCTCCTGCTGAGCACCTTCTCAGGTGAGAGAAAGATGGGCTGGGAATAAGTAATTTCTTTCATCTTAGTCCTGATTTTGACAGCAGTGCTAGCAGTTGACATTCCGGAGGAGGGGGATCTTTGTGGAATGCCACAGAAAAGAAGGACAAACACAAAACAGCCTTGGGAAACTCAAGGCCAACAAGGCACTTCAGCAATTCTTACTTTAAGCTACTATCACTTTGGGCTCAGTTAATTAAAATCAATAACTGCATTTGTTTTGGTTGGGAGTTTAGGCCTTCACTGAACAGTACAAAGGCTTTTGTTCACAGATTCACCAATTATAAAGTCAATAATTTTAAATTAGCTAGACATACTGTGAATATTGTCTTGGCAATATAAGGCACTTCTGAACACAGGGATTCAGAGAATGCACAGGCATTAGGATTTAAAAGCAGCACCCTGCTAGTGCTGTGGATGAAGAACAAAAACACTTCAGATACTCCATAAGACTGTTCAGACCCTGTCACAGACACAAACACCAGTATTTGGGAACATTCCATTCTGATTTCTGGTTAACCTGGTAGAAGAATAGCGTCCACCTGTAAACTGTACCAAGTGTCAATGAGATGACAATCTCTAAAGACCCGAGGATTGAGTCTTGCCACCAAAGCCTAGAAAACTCAACTGGCTCTAAAACTGTACTATTAAGAAATGTTGAGGTTGTTGCACAGTTGGCCTGATACGCAAGATTTTTGGACCCATGTTTCCAAACTATTGTTTGCACAAGGAGCTTAAAAAGATGATAAAGTTTCTTTCCCCATCACTTTCTTTGGATAAATACAAAAATTGAGAGACTTTTAAAATCATGAGATTTTGACAGCAGTCTGGGTTTGTGCCTGAGATGTGCTCTTGTTCAGCAAGGCCAACAAATTTATTTGAGAACAAATAAATGTTTATTTGAACCTTTCCTGAAATTTGAGATTCAACCATCTCTAAACCTTTAGAAAACACCAGTCTGTTAAGTCTCCTTTCCACACTACCTTCTCCTGTGCTTCCTACATCTTCCTGGGTCCCAGCCAGGCCTGGAAGCACCAAATAACCACAAGGAAGATTGTTCCTGGAGATCACCACCCAGAAGCAGAAAAACATTTTGAGCTGCTTGGGCGGGCCTGTTTTTACTGAAGAATCCACCTTACTTAGCAAATGTGAAACCTTGAATGGAACCAGAAATTCAGCCAACAGCTTATCAGTACGATTTACTATGAAAATAAACTAATTCAACGGAAGCAGAAAAAATCCTAAAAGGATGGCTTCTTTTGACATATGGAATCAGCAACATTATTCTGATCAGCAGGGAGCAGAACATGTGTGAAACAAAATGCACAAAGGGCAGAGTTCTTAACTCCAGATTCAAAGATATCCAGCCTGCTTGTCCACAGAATGGAAGACAAAACTGTGGGGGAGACTACAAACTGTGTGGGAATCTACATATAGAGAAGGACCTCTCTGACATAGCTACCCCAAGGGTGAAAAGCTGGAAGAATCTCTGTTCAGCACGGTGTTTAATTACCTAAAGGAAAAAGCATGTAAACAGACTTTAAGAGACACACTTGATAATAAATCTATGACAAAAGGCAATGTAGAAATCTGTGCTTTTGGATTTATTATCTAACCTTCCTGCTGAGTATTCCCATGCAGCTGCAGGATAAAATAAATGGCACTAGCTAAAGAAACTGTAGGAAACATTTGAATCTTCCTTGTTCTGAAATATTTACCTGTGATAGTTTTGACCATCTCTCAAGTGGAGAATGGCACCGTGTACAGATGAAGACACCAGGAATTTCACTGGAAGAGAGGATTGCAAAAGGGAGTAGACTCCAGCTGAGACCCCTGCATTGGAAGTGCAAGAGTCATCTTGCTAAAACTGATTAAAACTAAAAAACTCAAACCACAAAACAACCTTCATTAAAATACTCTTCTGGGAAATGTGCAGCATATGACTACTTAAAGGAACTGGTTTTGCTTAGAAATACAGCCAAGTTTCCATATTTCTAAGAGATTAAGGACCTTTTTTTATCCTTTATGTCTGTATTTCATTTCTTTTCCTTTCTCCTTTAAAAAGCCTTCATAAGAATATCAGAAAGGAAAGGTGACTTTAGAGCACAGCAGATGGACGCCATGCTGTTCATTAAAGCAGATAAATAAAGGGTTTATCCTGTAAAGCAGCTGAGTACCACATCTTTTTCTATCAGCTGTAGAAAAGCTTCTGGCTTGCAGCACTTAACACAACTGACTTGTGAAGGCCATTATTCCACAGGTTTACATCCAGCCTGAGTCTCTCTCACTTCGTTAATGCTTCAGGGGGACAAGGGGGGACCCTGGTCTACATAAATCCTTGGAGCCTCCTCACTGCTTTCCCTCACACTGCAGCCACCTGAGGAAGAAGGCCTGGCACTCTTTAAAGTACTATTTATTGTAAAATAAAATCTTGTTGATGATGGAACACCATTAGCAAACACTGTGCTCTATGCCTATAGGAGGACGCATTCTCTGAGCCTAAGTGTTGGCAATCCAATTAATCTAATCAGAAAAACTCACGCTCACCTCAAAACTTCATCATAATGACACAACATAAAAACTAAAACACTGCTCAAGGGCCATTAACCATAAATTTTAGACTAAAAGTATGACAGGTAAGATTTGATGAGACACATTCAGATCACCAGAGCCAAATTTTGAAACAGAGGACTACCAACATCACGTTTGCAGAGAAGCAGATATACAGTCATTTCTCACTTGCAGGCACAAACTAGCAGATGGTTTGCAAAACCAGGAAAGTGAACTTGAAGCACCCACTCTGACAACTTCACAAGCATGAGTTTTGGATGGAAAAATTACATGTGTACATCTTTAGCAGATGCAGGCCCTAACTCTACTGCTTTGACTATTTTCTTTTAACTGCCTTGTTTCTGATACCTTTTAAAAAGGAGCACAACAGCTTCTCACTATTTATTCAAAATCTTGAAGAAAAATTATTCCTGGTGGGTCTTGAGCTCCCCCCATTGACTTCTCACTAGCTGTTAATATCCAGGCCTCATTCCAACACTCAGCCACTGTCCAGACAAGCTTTTCTGGGTGGGACATCGAAGTTTTACAACAATGAAGATGTGATTGCCCTCTGCTGTGTGTATGCTCACTGCATTTTCAGTTGTACCACTGTTAGCAGAAGTTATTGCTCTGCCTGGCTCTTCCTGGAGAGTCCTGCTACTCAGCTGAAGAAATTATTTTCCTCTTTCTTTCAATTTTTTCCTAAGATCTTCCCCCTTTCTCCCTGGCCAAATTCTTGTGTGATCTGAGACACTTTCCTTATCTCAGCCTGGAGCCCAGGGTTATTACACACTCTAGATTATATTCACCATCAGCACTCCAACAAGCTGACTGAACATACTTAATGATGCCAGAATTTCTGAATGTGCCAGAAGACTTGTGATATCATTTGCCATGAACACTAATCCACAAAGTCTGAGCTTCAGGCCATCCACATGTCACCCAAGGACTGGCAAACAAATCAGGTTGCCAACAGCCTCCAGCATGGCTCAGGCTCCACCGACTCTCCATTGTTGGTGTTGATAAAGGGCGTAGCCATGCTCGTGGCTAAGGACTTCAGCTGTCTCCTGGCTTAGGACCAATTTCTACAGTAATCCAATGAGAGACACTTGTTATTTTTTCTGAATAAAAACACAGCATCTCTTTTCTTCCTTCCACCCATGAAATACTTATGGCTTTGGGGAGATCTGGAGATCCTTCTCCAAAACAGGAAATGCAGTTCTAAAATGCAACACCCTTATTTGTCTCTTGATGCAGATAGGTGAACCTCCCAAAAGACCAGTGAAGGCACTGGAATAATGTGAGAAAGACTGAGGCCACAGTTTAGGCCTTTTGTCACCTTCTTGGTCTTTAAGGTACATTCTCTACAATTCCTTATCTGTATTATGCATTCTGGATATACAAAAGGGTGTGGGAGCAACCTTAGAGGATACCACTTCATAGACAGATCCTCAATGGAATGTAATGATGGAGACAGGTCATGCTCTTTCTTTTCCTGGCCTGTGATATGAGTCTGTGTCAGGGAACAGAGATATGGCTGGAGGGAGCTCTCTGATGTTAAATTGACAGCCTTCAGCAGCATCAAGGCTCATGGCTATCTGACTGCACGTGAGGAAGGGGAGCAAGCCCAGGTGACAAATTAACTTGGTTTACGATGAAAGAATGGCTAAAGATTTTCACAGTTATGTTCAACACACTTCCCTGGTTCTTTTCTATGAGCCATTTGCTCTTTCCTCCAAATACTTCTTGCAAACAACTTCATTTAGAAATGCTTTCAGCATCTGCTGTCTGCATGGACTTGTCTTTTGTAGCATTTCCTTTATGGCAGAGATTGTATTACTCCATGTTTTTCAGAATAGTTTGCAGCTTTATTCTTTCAAATGTGAGATCAGACCTTTATAATGCCAAGAGCCCTTTAGTCCTATGCAAGAGCTGAGCAAATTATGCATATTCTATTCTATTCTATTCTATTTTATTCATAAACCTCCCCTACCAGATTCTACCTCAATGCCTTCCCATAGCACACAACACTACATTATTATGATTTTTTTTTTTATGGTTGGTTTATTACTAATCCTCAGACTAAGCTGAGTAATGCCTAGGAGAGAACTGTCATAATGAGACAGTTTATATTACAGAAAGCAGACCAAGGCCTTTCATGTGGAAGGTGGGGAAGCTTATCATCATCCTGTAAGCACTTTGTACAGCTGCTGACTAGCCTGCAGGGAGTCACAGTTCAAGCAAGCATGTTTAAACCTTTATTAAACAAGTCTCCCGCACTTCTATCCTTAAAACAATTTCCTGATCCTTTCCACAAGTCACTTGCCCCTTCTTCAAAATCTCTTCTTGCAAACCACTTCATTTATAAATGTTACACTTCTGCTGTTTGAAATAATTTGACATAATCACTTAGTGAGTGGAATGGTTGCCCAAAAAGCTGTAGAACCCCTTACATCTCTCCCCAGCACACCTGAAGAGTAAGATCCTGAGAGCTGAGTATGATCTGGTATTCTGTGGGAGAAAAATACTATCAGAACAGAATACAGATTCAGGGTGTCATCTGTTAACAACAATCAGAGCCGTTATTGGGGTACAGAGAGAGAACGCTAATGTGGCAGTCCACTCATCTCTAGAACTGAGTAATAATTTCTTTCTTTTTCTCCAGAGTTCAATCCTTTCCTTTTCTGTCAACCACCTACAGTGACTGAAAGCAAAGCTAAGCAAGAAACCACCATCATGGTGCTTCCAGACTACCCCTTTGTGTTGCAAGTCAACATTGCCCCCCTCATCCATTCTCCATAGACTCATATAGTTACAGAATGGTTTAGGTTGGAAGGGACCCTTAAAGATCAATAAAGAAGATCCCTGAAATGAGCAGAGACATCTTTAACTAGGTCACGTTAAACAGAGATCCATCCAACCTGGACTGGAATGTTTTCAGGGATGGGGCATCTACCACTTCTCTGGGCAACCTGGTCCAATGTTTCACCACCCTCATAAAAAAAATTCTTCCTTACATCTAATCCGAATCTACCCTCCTTTAGTTTAAAACCATTACCCCATTCCTACTCTAAGGCAATAGTGGTAATAACAACCAACAGCAGAGGGTGCGGAGCAGAAAATAAACCTCACTTAATCCGCCTAGGACATTTATTCTTCATGGGACTTGGCACATAGCCATCAATGTTGAGCATGGCAACAGAACAAGATCTTTTGAATATTTATTCCTTTCTTAGACCTTTCTAGAGCTGATGGATGTTTAAATTGAAGAAAACAGACCAAGTTTAATACGAGAGCCTACCAACCTTCAGACAGGGCCCACAGACCTTTGAGCTTGGGATATTAATTCCTGTAATAATAGTAAAGGCAGCATTGTTTCTCACAAGGTAAAAGGAGTTTGAGAAGGAGAGAGAACAATTAGCCAAAGTAGGAACCAAACAAGCAGTTTTGTTTGAACTATGAACAAAATACAGTGGGTAGTTCTGGCCCATGCATGTTATGTCAAACCTCAGCAGCTGCAGGTACTGTATCCACTTTCCTACATGCTGATACTGACAGAAAAGGCTGCAAAACTTAGATTTGTTTTTTTATTTGAGGAGTGTAAAAAGTGTTAGTCTAGAACTCCTTCATTGCCAACATTAAAATAAATGCAATACACATTTTTTCAAGCTCACTGGGCAGTGAACATCACAGCTATGCGTGATCCAAAAAGGAATTAGGTAAGTTAATTTAGCTGTCTCCCACCAGCCCCATTTTCATCACTGGTGGCATTACAGCTATCCTATGTGGCTATTTTTAGCATTAGTAAATAGCAGTAGGACAGGTCTGTAGCAGGTGTGGGAGGGAGCAATAGACTTCATTACCTACGCTGTTAAAAACTCCTCATTGAATCTTATGAAATCACTCCGTGCTTTCCTCACCTACAGAAAACACCTGTCACTCAGAAGCTCGCGGGGTTTGATTCAGCGAAGTTCTTAGATGTTAAACCAGGACAGCCCCTTGCGATTGCCCCCAGGGAGCTGTTGCTGCGATGGGCACACACCGGGTGGCTCTGCGGGACGAGACCGAACTCTCGGGGCCTCGGCTCGCCCCTGCACTGCCCAGCCCAGGGCCTGGGACACGGGGCAAACACCAGGCAGGGCTGCCCCCGCTCCCCGCCCTCACACGGGCTCTTCCCCTGCCTCTCTGTGCCCACGACAACGGCCCTTCCACCCTTGAGCCCGGTCAGTTACCAGCGCCCGTGGGAAGAGTAGTCCCTCTCATCAGAGATGTGATAAGCAATACCAGATGCTTCAGCACGGCCTTCCTTTAACCCCGGAATGTGTAAGAAAATGAAACTTTTTCTGCTCTCTTGGCTAATAAGCCATTTTATTATAGAAGGCGCTCCACTTGTACCCGTTCTCCTCCCTGTGCAGGAGGCCCAAGGGGCAGGTGGAGGCAGACGGGGGAAGCAGCTTTCCCCCCATATTTCGCTCTAACTTAAAGGGCACTGAGGCCGCCCCGAGACATGGGCCAGGACAATCGCCGCCGGCTCGAGGCCGGGCAGTCCGTAACGCGGCAAAGAATAATCCCCACTCCAGCTGCCCTCCCCAGCACTATCCGCCCTCCCAGCCCCGGCCGGGCGGGCTCTGAGGCGGCACCGC